>CM035839.1:456634282-457084282 GCA_020510985.1 Pholidichthys leucotaenia
TTTTCAGTCACTTTGGAAATCTCACGTCTCAAGATGGAAAACCAGAAACTGAGCGGAAACTGCAGCCGGTTACAGGAGGAATTAAAATGGCTGAATTACGAGACAAATGGTGAGAGATTTTCCTAAGTAGGGGGAACCGCTTACAAAGCTTTGACATGCTTACAGATTTCTCAGACATCTGAAAGAAAAAAGTACAAGCCAATTACAGGTCCAGATCTTATTCTGATACAAACTGATCAAGTACTGACTTTAGGGTGGAGTCACACTACTACGTTTGCACCGACGTTTAGAAAAATCACAAGTGAGTCCAAACGTCAGTGAAATTACGTTCGCAGGCAGGATTTTCTTTTAATCCAGTGCACACCAACTTTTACGAACGCTTGCCAGTGCTTGGCAGCGTTGCATCCATCTCTCTATTAGCGGAAGCAAACTTTTGCCAACTTAGGCTAGCACATGTGCAGCGGTTGCCAACTTAGGTTAAGCAAACGAATCCTCGGCGTAGGTCAGCTGGGGTCAGTGTCAGGCGGCGCCGATGTCAAAGATCAGTTTGTGGAGGCTTCCACTGTTCACGTCTGCCTGTCTCCCTTCTTGGGTGCACACTGTCAGTTTCACTGGATAATTTTAAGTTTGTTATCATCCCTGCTTGGACTGAAGTTGAGACTGAACAGCCTACCTGGGGTTAAGTTCTACGTTTTCACTGGAGCAAGAAAACGTTTAGACAAAACGATGACTCAAACATGACATGCCTCAAACATGTTGTCATGTTTGATGCCTCAAACATGACAAAACTGTTTTTTTAATAGCCTTAAATGTCCTTTAAGTTTTGACATCACATCAGCGCTTTTTGATCCCCACAATTAAAGCCGAACCAATAAATCCTGGAGGATTCGCACAAAGCAGAAAACAAAAACAGTAAATGTCGTAGCAAGATTTTTTCTTCTTTCGGGCTGTCACAATTTTGGGGGATTATCTATATTTTCTTTTGCTTGTCTGGGCTTTCTGCATTCCAGCATCATGGACAGCGGCACTGCTTCAGCGTGGATTTTTGACACAGTCGCTGTACTTTCAGCTGTGTCCGTGCATGTTTGAAAAGTTGAGTTTTAAACATCTATTTCCGCCAGTGTTTCAGTTGACGTTCGCCAGTGGAGCCCAAATTAAGCCAACTTAAGCTAGCGCTGCACAACTTAGCCCAGCTCTCAGGAACTTTTACAAACTGAGCACACCTTTCACCAACGTTTATTTCCAAACGTCGGTAAATTTTCAGCATGCTGAAGCGTTTCAACGGACACAACATTCGCTGGCATTTGCCGACAAACACCAACTGTCATTGTAGAACTGCCATTGTAGTGTGAATCAGGCTTTAAATGTGTTTGATATGAAGGGAGGAGCTGCTATGATGGATGGACGAGATTCGGTTGCAGCTGTTACTTCAAATTTACCGGGGAGAAAGACTGGTCCGGGAGCAGGACGGACTGTGAGCAGAGAGGAGCTCATCTGGTGGTCGTAAACAGCAAAGAGGAACAGGTGGGTGCAATCGGTCATGGCCTGTCAGTCAAAGAAAAGGTGATGTCACTGATGCCCAGTGATGTCACCTGTCCATCTTGATCAAGCAGGATTTCTTTGATAGCTTAATTTTCTTTTAATTCTGGGACTAATACTTCAGGTCTGAGTTTTTGTTAAACTAAAATGCATAATGAAAGAAATGGAAAGCTCATTTAAACATGTTTATCAGGCTGACCCAGGGGGTCTGCAACCTGTGGCTCTGGCGCCACATGTGGATATTCTGCCCATAGATAGAGGAAAAAACCCTCATATTTCCAAGAAGCAACAACCCCAACAGCACACATACCGTATGCTGGGCCAACGCTGGCAAGTTTGCATCGGGGAACACATCTTGCCAACGTCCTGCCAATGTGCAGACGACCTCTGTAAGATGTGCTCGCCAACGTAAATTTGGTATGTCAGGCCAGTGTTGGCTCGATATACGTGGGCTGTCGGGGAAATTTACAAAAAAAAGAGAAATACTCTAAAAAACAAAAAATGAGAAAATCTGAAGACTCATGGCAAAAAAAAAAAAAAAAATTTTTTTAAATTTAGAGACTTTTTTTTGCCATTTTCTGAGGAGAATTCGTAAAAAAAAAAAAAATACAGAATAGAAATCTCTAATTTACTGGAAAAAGTTTAAAAAGTTTTATCATAGCAAAATTAATAAATTATGCCAGAAATTTGCAGTTTTGCTCATAAAAGCTGCAAAAATCTTCAAAGAAAAATATAATAAATTCATGAGAATAGCTGAAAATTTATGAAAAAAAATTCTCAAAATTTAGGGGAAATGTTGCAATTTTATGAGGGGAAAAAAATTGGCAAGGAAAAAACAAATTTGCCCCCCAAAAATACAATTTAAATGGAAAACTGCTGCAGATTTCTATGAAAAAGGCAGCATTTTTACCTGAAAAGGGTAACAATCAAATAAGGCAACCTCATGAGAAAAGCAGAAGATTATGCCAAAAATATCAAAAATTTATGAAAAAATATTTATTGGGAAACATGTCACAGATTTACATGGAAAAAGTCTTTGATTTCACTCAATAAAGCTTATAAATTTGCAAAGAAACATGTCAAATTTCGCAAAAAAAAAATCTAAAGATATTATGCCAAAAATATGACCAAAAAATTACAGTTTGAGGAAAACGCCCACAAGATTTTGTAAGAGAAACAACACAAATGTTTTTGCAAATCATCAAAAAATGACTAGAAAAAGCAGCAATTTTGTGAGTAAAAAGTAACAAATTTAGAATTAAAAAAGCTGTATATTTATAGAGGAAAAAAACTGATCCTGATGTTGCCAGATTATATTGTAGATGCAATTCTGCTGTTAAATCTCAGTTTTTAGGCTCAGATATTCTTGTAGATTGTTTTAATCCTGTGGTTCTTTGTGCAGTACAGGTTGCCAACCCCTGGACTAACTGAACACATGAAGGGGAACATCCTTGTTCAGTTTTTTAAATGAACTTTTTTCTTTTTTAAATTTGTGAACCAGAAATTCATCAGTGAGATGAATAAGAACGGAAAGTCCTGGATCGGTCTGCGAGCCATAAAAATATGGAAATCTGGATGGGACTGGGAGTGGGAATGGGTGGACAATTCACCGCTGACACAATCGTGAGACTGCCTTTTATCTTCTGATTACAACACTGTCAAAAAAGTCATAACTGTGTTCGAAGTTAGACAGCAATACAGGTCAAAATCATCTCCAGATTATGATATCTTCATAGAGTGTTTGGACATTATTCTGGCGCTACGAAATAGTCTGATTAAACTCGCACTGAAGTTGTGTTTGTCATGCAGGTTCTGGGAAACAAAATCAGTCAAATCTGCTGAATTTTCATCATATGCAGTGTGCTGTAATCCACAAGGACAATGGATGCAACAAGGGAACGGCCCTAAGAACTGGATCTGTGAGAAATAGCTTTGCCTGCTGCTCTCCTGCATGGCAGCGGTAGCCCCTGTTCAAATGGGTAAAACTGACGCCTGGCACAGATGCGGTTCTGTTCTCTCTTTGTATAGATGAAATCACAACGTTGGCGTTCTCTTTTTTTTTTTTTTACATTTTAGGCTTTTGACCTGGCAATCTGTACCCTGTCTATTAACTAGGAATCTAGGAAATGTAAAAGGGTGTTATGTTACCATAAAAAACTTGATAGCTTGTGAAAGATTTTATTTTTTTAATATTGCACTTTGTTCCTGATATGATATTCCTAAATGAAGCACAGCACGAAGCACGAAGCACACCTAAGCTCCACTTCCACATAACGCCCTGATAGCAGACCGTGTTGTTCGTCTGGTGGTTTATAACTCTGCGCTGAAACCTCTCAATCTTCTTGTGGCGTCGCCTGAGTGACTTTTCCCTTTTTTGTATGACATGTGAATAAATACCCCAGAAGGCATTTTATTGGACTGCAGCTTTTTACTGACACACTAGACCAGGGATGGGCAACTTTGGTGGTAGTGGGGGACACAATTTTTTTTCCTCACTTCCCGAGGGCCAGATTTACATGTAAACCTGGGGGGGGGGGGGATTTTCTTCAAAGTCAAACATTTCACAATCAAAACTGAAAATTTTAATTCTAATATGATGAAATATTAGAATTAAAATTAGTGATAAAATTATATCATGACCTAATTTTTAAAACTCTCCGTCAAATGATGATCAAAGACAAATTCTGAACAATAATTAACAAAAAAGCCAAGAAGAAAAGGAAATATGATGAATAAAATGTTTTGAAAATAGAAGAAAATGATCAAAGTAAAAAAATAGTTTTACTGATAAATATGCTACATTTCTGGTTTAAAATAGCCTTTTTTTGCAAGTCTAAATTTTATTTTGGTACTAGATGCTCAAGCGTCTACTGATAAATTTGTATCATTTTATTTAAAAATTTATACCTTTTTAGTTGTACTGGGATTTTTTTTAAATTAGTGAGTTTTTCTGTCGTAAATTTGTCGTTTCTTGTATAAATTTGCCTTTCAGTTTGAAGCCTGTAATCCTCCTCAGTGAGCAGCTGTGGCATTTATTGTTGTTTAAAAGCAGCCTCCTCTACATTTACTGCTGTTCACAGCCTATTACAGTGATCACTCACTTATCGCGGTTAATGGGTTCCAGAACCGACCGCGAAAAGTGAAAAACCGCGAAGTAGCGTCACCCCTAATGACGCCACCCATAAATAACACGTACGTTCATTCTCTCACTCTCTCTCTCATATGATACGTGTGTGTGTGTGTGTGTGTGTGTGTGTAAGTGTACATACATACGTAGATGTAAATAAAGTGTACATAAATATGTTTTTAGAACTCTTTTATTCTTATAACAAGATACGTAACTCAAGATGAAGATGATTTACTGCACAGGTTAATGAGAGCTTTACTGCTCCTCAGGTGACGCCTCATTGTCAGGTGCTAGAGGCGCAGCATCGTCAAGGGCAGCTGGAGAAGCTGCAGGAGGCGGCGTAGTGGCTCGACGGGAAGACTATTTCGCACAAAAAGGCACAAGAGAACAGCGAAAAGTTCCACGCGGCAAGACTAAGCAACACGAGCGATAAAGAACAATGAATGCGGTCTTCCTTCGCTGGGTATGGGCACTTTCTATGTCATAATTCTGTACTTTCACTTTGTTCTCAAAGTTTTGGAAAAAAAAAACGTCTCGGCCAATCAGCTTGCAAGATTCCCGAGCCGAGCCAACACGAGAACAGCGAACAGAGAGGTGGATTTTGAGTTGTGCGGGATCTCCGTGTTGATACCTGATGTTCTAATGTAGTCTCCCTGCCTTCTGCTAGCGCCCGCCCATTTTTTCTCAGCTTTGAATTTTTGATGAATATTTTTGAAAAATCCACGATGCACTGAGGGCGCGAAAGGTGAAGCGCGAAGTAGCGAGGGATCACTGTAATGCCGTCTCAGCATGCAACACATACATACCTTAAAAGACGTACTCTGGGGCACACTGCTCCCTCACTCTTGCTGACCACAGGCAGAAGCGGCACCTAGGTTTTCTTTCTTTCAAAGGTCTTTTTATTATTATTAATTGAAGTATCAATACAATACAAAGTATTAGAAATTTTCATTTTTGTTTCAACCAAACAGTAAAAAACTAGAACTTAAAGCCAACAAATGTAAATGCTTCAAAGCACAAAAACCTTTAAATAAACAATAAAAAAAAAAAAAAAAATACAAACAAAAATTGTGTGTGTGAAGTGGGGGTGGGGTAAAGGGGATATGAGCTACTCAGAAACTATAATCGTGGGTCTTTCAAAGAAATCAAGAAACGGGCGCCATAATTTATAGAATTTGTTTTCAGAGCCACAAACTGTATATCTGATTTTTTCTAAATCCAAACAGGACATTATATCTTTTATCCACTGTAAATGTGAAGGGGGCGAAGAGTCTTTCCACTTCAGTAATACAGCACGTCTGGCCAATAATAATGAAAATTTGAATATTTTTAATTTGGAACTTGGCAAGACAAGTTCTGGAGCCACACCAAAAATGGCGCATAATGGATCAGGTTTAATTTGATATTGCAGGACTTCAGACATAGTGATAAAAACAGAATGCCAAAAATTCATCAATGCAGGGCAGGACCAATACATGTGAAGCAAAGTGCCAGGAGCGCTACCACACTTTTCACAAGTTGGGTCTATATCCGAGTAAATACGTGCTAACTTAACCTTGGACAGGTGCATCCGATGTACAATCTTAAATTGAATAAGAGCGTGACGAGCACACATTGATACAGTGTGAACCTGGCCAAGAATAGAGTCCCACAGTTCATCAGTAAAAGTAAAATTAAGATCTTGTTCCCAGTTCAATTTGATAGCGGCCAGAGAAGAAGATTGTAAATTTGAAATTAAATTATATAAAACTGACATTACCCCCTTAGAAGTTGGTTTAACTAATAAAAAATCATCTAGAGGATTATCAGAAGGTTTATGAGGGAATTGTTTTGTCATGGTTTGCACATAATGTCTGACCTGGAGGAAGCGGAAAAAATGTGTAGAAGTGATGTCGAATTTGGTGGAAAGTTGAGAAAAACTTGCAAATTGACCATCAAAATATAAATCCGCAAAAGATTTTAAACCTTTTCTGTGCCATATATGAAATGCACTATCAATAGTTGATGGGGTAAATAAATGATTTGCGGCAATTGGACTTCTAATGGAAAAAAACTGAAGACCGAAATTTTTCCTGAATTGAGACCAAATTCTAAGAGACTGACGAACTACTTTATTATTACCCAGTGTAGACAAAGCAAGGGGAAGTGGTGAACCTAAAATTGCCGGTAGGGAAGTTTGATTGTCCACATGTGACTCCATAAGGATCCAAATAGGTGATTTGGGTTCCAGATAAAAATGTTTCCAATATAACATGCACCTGATATTTGCTGCCCAGTAGTAATATTGAAAGTTAGGCAGAGCCATGCCACCTACTGATTTGGGTCTTTGAAGAAAAACTTTCCTCAATCTCGGATGTTTACCATTCCAAATAAATGAGGTAATCAGAGAGTCCAAAGACTTAAAAAAGGATTTAGGAATAAAAATGGGGAGACATTGAAACAAATATAAAAACTTTGGAAGTAACATCATTTTTACAGAATTGATTCTGCCAATTAAAGACAAGGATAATGGGGACCATTTGGAAAGTATTAACTTGCACTGGTCAAGTAAGGGGAGAAAATTATTTTTAAACAAGTAATTAAATTGTTTAGTGACACATATCCCAAGATAATTAAAATGATCAATAACAACCTTGAAAGGAAAATTTTCAAAATCCTGAACTTGAATCTTTTCATTAATCAGAAACAGTTCACTCTTATTAAGATTAATTTTATAACCAGAAAACCTACTAAAACTATCCAAAATATTAAGTATAGCGGGTAATGAAGTAAGTGGGTTGGAGAGAAATAATAAAAGATCATCAGCATAGAGTGAAACCCTATGCTCAATGCCACCCCTACGAATGCCTAGAAAGTCCCGGCTCCCACGTATTGCAATAGCTAACGGCTCAACTGCCAAGGCAAAGAGCAACGGGCTCAAAGGACAGCCTTGCCTCGTACCACGGTAAAGTCTAAAATAGTCAGAATAGCGACAATTAGTTAACACTGAAGCTAAAGGACTAGCATAGAGAAGTTTAATCCAGGAACAGAAGGAAGGACCAAAACCGAACCTCTCCAAAGTAAAAAACAAATACTCCCACTCAACCCTATCGAATGCCTTTTCAGCGTCCAAACTAATAAGACATTCAGGTATGTTGTGGTGAGGAGTATAAATAATATTAAACAACCGCCGCAAGTTAAAAAAAGAATGCCGATTTTTAATGAAACCGGTTTGGTCCTGTGAAATTATAAAAGGAAGAATCTTTTCCAACCTTGAAGCTAACAACTTTGACAAAATTTTAACATCGGTATTTAACAAGGAAATAGGCCTGTAAGAAGCACAATCAACAGGATCCTTATCCTTTTTAAGCAACACAGTGATACAGGCCTGATAGCATGAAGGAAGAAGTGTACCAGAGTCAAGCGACTCTGTAAAAACTTGACAAAGGAAAGGGGCGAGGTCATCAGAGAATTTTTTGAAAAAATCAGCGGAAAACCCATCAGGTCCTGGAGATTTTCCTGATTGCATGGATGATATTGCCAGCTGAATTTCTTCTTTTGTGATGGGAGCTTCTAAAATTTGCCGAGATTCTGAAGAAATCGAAGGAATATCAATAGAATCAAAAAAAATTTCCAAATCCTTTAAGTTTGTTGTATATTCTGAGGTATATAATTTGGAATAAAATGACCTGAAAATATCATTAATCGCTTGTTGGTCAGATGTCACCTCTCCTTTATCTGTCCTAACTCCAGTAATAATTTGCTTAGCTCTAATACCACGTAGTTGATTAGCTAGAAGTTTACTGGTTTTTTCGCCATGTTCATAAAATTCACTCTTGTTCCTTATTAAACAACCTTCAATTTGTCGAGTAGAAAGTAAATTAAGTTTAGTTTGTAATGTCATACGTTCCTTGTACAGAGCGGGTGATGGAGATTGAGCATATTGTCTGTCAATGTCCAGGATTTGATCTAAAATAACCTTCTGTTCCTGTATTAAGGATCGTCTTTTAAATGCTGCCAATGAAATAAATTCCCCCCTAAGAAATGCCTTCATGGCCTCCCATATCGTTTTATTTGACATACCAGGAGTTTTATTTTCTTTCAAAAAAAAATTAATTTTAGAAGAAATATTCGCAACCAATTTTTCATCTGTAAGTAATAATGGATCCAATCTCCAATGCTTTCTCATGGAGTCACATCCATGGAGGATCATTTTAAGTACAAGAGGGGCATGATCAGAAACCGAGATGCTATCATAACTGCAAGAGCAAAGGTTATTAATTAATAAATTGTCAACAAAAAAATAATCTATTCTGGTATAAGTATGGTGTACGTGAGAGAAAAAAGAATAGTCCCTGCCGTTAGGATGTAAAAAACGCCAAGGATCTGTAAGGCTATATTCCTCAAGAAAAGACTTAACATAAGTTGCAGATTTATTAAGACTAGCAGGTTTTGAAGATGAGCGATCTAAGATCGGATCCATATACAAATTAAAGTCACCCCCAAGAATTAGAGAATGAGTATTTAAATCTAGAAGTTGCGAAAAAAGGTTGCGAAAAAAGTGCACATCATCAAAATTCGGTGCATACAGATTAGCCAAGGTGACATGTTTATCGCCAAGTTTACCTGATACTATTACAAATCGTCCATTTTTATCTGATACAACATTAGAGGGAATAAATGGGATATTTCGATCAATAAGAATAGCAGCGCCCCTGGCCTTAGCTTTAAAATTTGAATGAAAAAATTGTCCTGACCAACATTTTGACAAACGCAAGTGGTCGGAATCCTGCAAATGGGTTTCCTGCAAAAACAATACCCCAGGCTTAAACTGCTTTAGACGTGACATGACTCTCTTTCGTTTAATTGGATGGTTCAACCCCTTCACATTCCAGCTTACCAAAGTAAGATTACTATTCATTCAAAGAGTAAAATTTATATATTATGTTGTGTAGCCCAAAGAAGAATAAAGTGAGGTACGGGTAAAAAAAAAAAAAAAAAGGAAGGGGTAAGGGGGGTGTAAATAAAACCATAACAAAAAAACAAAACAAAAAAAATAAATAAAAAAAAAATAAAAAAAAAAATAAAATAAAAAAATCCAACAACCAAACCTATAACAACACTCCAGCCGGTTGCAAAAAAACAGCAACCGCTCCATCTCCAGCTCTATTTTCATCCTAACAGAATGCTCCCATACAACTGGCTTCAATCCTGCATAATATGAACGTTTTACCCTAAAAAAAAAAAATAAAAATAAATAAGATAAAATTAAAAAAAAAGAATTAAGTAAACAACAACGTATAGGGAGCCAATTTTACCTTGTTTTTAAACATCTGAAAATGCATCAATGTCCAATCAGTGCAGCTTCAATGAAGTAACAAGCAGCCCAGCGCGGCAGCTGGTCAACCCAGAAATGTCCAGTTCAAGGCGAAAATTGCTGGTTTCTCTCCATAGTTTGCATGAAGCAGGTGGCCTCTGAGACGGACGCCAGCCACTGGTTTTTGCCGTCTGGAAGAGTTATCCGGAGCCTGGCGGGGAAAAGAAGAGAAGGACGAAAACCTCTCTTGTACAACTCGGACATAACCTCCTTATATTCGGCTCGTTGCTTCTGAACGTCGGCGTTATAATCCTCGTAGAACTGAAGTTTATGTCCACGATATTCCAAAGTCCCACGGCGTCTCCGCGCTTCTCTCATCACCAAGTCTTTGGTCCGAAACCGGTGGAAACAAATAATGACAGCGCGCGGCTTCCCATTCGGACTCGGCTTGGACCTGAGGCTGCGGTGGGCTCTATCCAGCTCTGGGGGAGATGGCAAAGTTTGTGCGCCAAAGACGTCCACCAACAGCCGAGAAAAAAATTCAGATGGCCGTGGACCCACATCAAAGGACTCCGGCAGACCCACCAGACGAATATTCAGCCTCCTGCTTCTTCCCTCCAGGTCAGAAAGTTTGTTTTTCAAAAGTTTGTTCTCCTCCTGCATTGACTCACATGTAACTTCAAGCGCCGCTAGGCGCTGGCTGACGTCCTCCGCGTTGTTTTCAAGGTCGCCAATGCGTTGCTCCTGGTTCGCCACATCTGCTTGAATCTTGTCCAGCTTACCATTAATAAGTTCAAATGAAGCTTTGAAGTCAGCAGCTATGGACATTCTGTGTTGCTCTAGCAAGGCAACAAGTGCAGGGTTAAGGCTGAGACTAGCATCCTCAGCTAAGCTGGTGTTAATATTGTTCCCTGCTGCCTCCTTTTCAGTCTGCTTTCTTGTTTTGGACATATTTCAAAACAGATTCTGCACGTATTAAATGTCCAAAACATTAACAGCTTACAGCAAAATAGGGTTTAAAAAGTAAAGAAAAAAATATAGCAGGAGCCAGCAACGCACACACCTACTCCATTGCCAGCACACCTGAAGCCAGGCACCTAGGTTTTGATTAGAGCTCCTTCTGCTGGCAGACTCTGTAACTGCATTTAAGAAAGCAGTTCCAAATACGTTCAAACTGGACATAAATAAATGATTTTTGGAAATGGACTGGCGGGCCACAGTGGATGATGTTGCGGGCCGCCAGTTGCCCATCCCCGCACTAGCTCAAAGGCACATTTATGGGTAAAGTTAAAATCCACAACAAGCTATTTTAGTGCTATGGGAATATGTGCAACAACTCTGTGAGAACCTGTGTGTAATGCGTAATTTAACTTTGAACCAATGTTTTTTTTTTTTCTCTTGTTTTATTGTGTTCTTTCATATTGATGTGGCAGATTTAATATGTCTTCTTTTTATGTGGGGAAAATCCCTTAGGAACAACAGATGCAAACTAGCCGTTGGCTACAATCTGACCTGTTTACATTGGTCATTGATGTACATGAACATGCACTGTCCTTTAAATAAATGAAATTGAAATTATAATGGTAATTTCCAAGAGTTAATGGATACCAGATTTGAAATCAAATCAAATGGAGAAACTGATGATTCCCCTGACATGATCACAGAAAGTAAGAAATACTCCCATTGAGTACAAAGTACACAGAATACATGCACAAAAATCACCTTGTCAAGACAAAGATACCAAGATGCGGCAGAAGCAAAATGCATACATACAGTACACATTTATATATTTCATAATCACAAAGGCTTAAAGAATAAAAGCACCGGGGGTGCTGATGCCTCGGCGTATGTCTGCGGACTAACACATAGACACACTGACAGACGAGGCACAACAGTAGTTTTATAATTATAATTAATTTGATGGTACATCAACCTTTGACCGTGTGACTGTCACTTCCCCCAGAGAACAGATGGCCTCACATTTCACTGGTCTCGTTAGGAATGCTGAAAGAACTACAATGACAGCAACTATGACCTGAGCACCAACAGACGGCAACAGGGCGCACCCTTAGCCATCAACAAGTCAATCCCTTCCACAGCGTGTGGGACACCATGTGGCGTCTCACATCTCCGTTTCTCTGACCCTCGGCCACACAGCTACTGTGAGCAGTGAAAGCTACAGTGGGAGGTCAGTCCTCTGGTAGCTCTGTGTGTTAACTTTCCTTTCCCCATTCTATTATGCTGAGCACCAAGCTAGAAGGCAGAAAGTACCATTTTTATACGGTCGTTGGTATGACCCGGCCGGGATTTGAATCCACGACCTCCCGGCTGTGGGGCAAATGCTCTACCAACTAGGCCACCACTCTGCTATAATCATCAACAAAGCACCCTGTGATTGGCTGTTGGGACTGAGGTCACAGTCACTGTAGTTGTTGTATTTTGTAGTAACGAGAACATTACAGTGCTGCTTTAAGAACCAAATTATTATTTTACTTGCACAGAAAAAAACTAACTCATCTGCAAGATCCAACGCTTCAAATTGTACCAGGAATACTCCAACCTGGCTAATTAAATGCACCAACAACCACATTAAGAACTGAGTGAAAAACCAGCCACAAAAACGCACTTTATCCAACTTCGGATCTGACAAAGTGCCAACAACTATCTTCCTTAATGCAAAGGGTGTGTCGTTCAGTCGCTGACCATGATGCCACGACGCAGTGTCCCACCTCCTCATACAAGCCAGGTACTACTGTTTTGCTGAAACATTTGCGAGCTGGCAACATGGCTGTAGCATACCGTTACAGCCCATTTTCTGGGCCAAGGCCAGAACTGCCTACTCAGCCTGGGACCTCCAAGTCCATTTCGCCAAAGCGGACTGACATAGACAATTTCACCCTCAGGCAAGGCAGACATACACCTATATCACAGGCTGGGATTTGAACCCATGACACCGTGATCTGAAAACCTCCTATTCTACCACTGAGCCAAAGAGGAATTCCTCTTTGGCTCAGTGGTAGATTGAGAGGTTTTGAGGATCGTCACAATATTTAAAAGACTTCGGAAGCCATCATCCTCAACGACGACATCCACTATGGGCGTACATCTCTACATAAGTTGGGATGAACCCCCAGCAAACCCTTGCTGGTGCAGCCTGTCATCAGTTGAGCACTTCCCTCTGGCACCACGCCGGTCTCTGAGACCTGCAGAATTTCACCTCCGCTGCACAGGTCCCACCTGTGGCCCCTGGTTCTGTCGAGCTCTTCACCATCTTCACAGCTCTTGAATCCGAGGCGCCAGCCACCCCTGGGCCCGGCAGCCCCGTCGGCCGCACACAGTGCACAGCCGTGATGACCCGCACTCCATCGTGGCCGAATTCCCGTGTGAATGCTGAACCGTGTGAATGTGAGAATCCATCTTTTGGACCCACCCCTAATAATGAGCACGTGGAGTGGAAGTGCTGGTGTTTGTGGTTGGTTCTAACAGTGCTTTCTTTATGCTTCCTGCTCGTGCTTGTCTCAGAAAATTTGAAAGGGACATTACATACTAATGAACATGAATACAAATGTAGGTATGCCAGATTTATGACAAACAGTAAAGGCCAGTCAAAGACTTTTGACCCTTAGAAGTTTTACAGAAATTCAAACTGCGGAAAAGAGCCAAATCCAAAATCAAGGTCAGATGATTGAAAGAATCGTCTTAGTTTATTTACCATCATCATCATCATCATCATCATTTACCACAGTGAACAAAAATAACTGAGTGGTGTAAACACTACACTTCCTGTTTGAGATGCACTAGCAACCACAAACACAGCGATGCACCGACGCATGAGTGTTTGGGCCTCCTATTTTATATACTGTACAGTTCCAGCAGTGGATGGTCGTAATTAAATCCGCCAACGTTTTCAACAGCGACATCAGCATGTGCACACGTGATGTATTTCAGGCTCTGGACTGTGTTCAACTCTCCATATCTGATCTGGTGCTATGAGGGGAAATCTCTCAACAAGCGGCAGTCCCATCCATCGTTTACAGTGCTGTGACAGGAAATCAATGACATTTGAATTCAAAATGGCTTCAAAGTACCAAACTTTATGGACCAAATCTCTATAGTAAGGGTGGGTTTTTAAAAAAAAAAACTTTGAATACTTGTATAATATTATAAATAAGCTAATTGACCACTTGAAAGAAAAATGGCTCCTCTACAGCACCTTATATAGTGAGTAAGGAAAGATTTGAGATTTGTTAACATGAGCGGAGACTCAGGGAAAACTAATTACTTAAAAGTCCACCATTTATAAATGTAGCTGTCAGTGCTGAAAAGAAGCAGCAGGAAATGCTTACATTAGTGCATTTTTTTCATTTGTGGTTGAGGTTAGCTGCTACTTCCTGCATACCTTTTTCCTCAAGAGCTGCAGTACCCGGAACAGACACAAGCGAAGAGCAGTCAAAAGTCAGACTGACCGAGGTGTCAAGATGGCTCAGGGCGTTCAGGCTCCAAAGTTTCCAAAAGTTCTATACAAAACAGGAGCTCGGCTGGAGCGAGGAGAAAGAGAGAAGAGTGAAGTGGAGATCCTGGAGAACGACGCCGATTACGCCAGTGTCGGGATGAAAGATACCGGTACGCAAACGCCAGTCCTTTCCTTCACAACATTTCCTTCTAATATTGAAATGTAGAATAAAACCTTGCATCTTTGTGGTGCGGACTGCTGCTTATTCAGAGATGAAATGTCTGACGAATTCGACGAGCTCACCCATTTTATTCTCTCTAGGAGGGCACGCTCACATGACTCTTTCAGCTTTTCGGGCTGTTGAAAGACGTCGGTCCAGAGTTTTACCGATGGCTCTGGGACTCTTTCTTCTCCTGGCTCTGACTGCAACCGCTGCACGCTGTGAGTGCCGAGCTTTTCTGTACAAAATGGCACAGGACAAATTCATTGTCACAAGTTTAAAAAAATAAAGCAAATCCATCTCACTTGTGGAAGAAGAACTTTTGTTATTTTAACCCTGTAGTATTCCATCCAATCTCCCTACATTCAGTACAGGCAAAGAAATTAAATAAAGAAAATCATATTCTTTCTTCACTGAGTGGCAGTAGAGATTTGAAACATCCCATCGGTGGAACCTTTAAGAGGTTAAATTTGCAGCTTTTTTCTCTTCAATTTTCAATTTTTTTCTTGGAAATTTTTTACATTTTTAACATTTGCAACTTTTTCCTGTAAATTTGTAACCTTTTCCTCAAATGTTTGTAACATTTTCCTTGTAAATCTAACTTTTTTCTCAAAAAATCTGCAACTTTTTTCTCCTCAATTTTTAGTTTTGTTTTTTTTTTTGTAAATTTCTAACCTTCATCCATCCATCCATCCATCCATCCATCCATCCATCCATCCATCCATCCATCTTCTACCACTTTTCCAGTGGTCTGGGTCGCGGAGGCAGCAGTTCAAGCAGAGAAGCCCAGACTTCCCTCTCCCCAGCCACCTGCTCCAGCTCTTCAGAGAGGACACCAAGGCGTTCCCAGACCAGCTGGGAGACATAGTCTCTCCACTGAGTCCTGGGTCTGCCCCGGGGTCTCCTCCCAGTGGGACGTGACCAAAACACCTCAAGTGGGAGGTGCCCAGGAGGCATCCCGATCAGATGCCCAAACCACCTCAGCTGGCTCCTTTTGATGTGGAGGAGCAGCGGTTCTACTCTGAGCCTCTCCCGGATGACTGAGCTCCTCACCCTATCTCTGAGGGTGAGTCCAGCAATCCTACAGAGAAAGCTCGTTTCAGCCGCTTGTATCCATGATCTCATTCTTTCAGTCACTGCCCAAAGCTCGTGACCATAGGTGAGGGTAGGAACGTAGACTGACCGGTAAATCAACAGCTTTGCATTAGAGCTCAGCTCCCTCTTCACCACGACAGACCGGAGCAGCGTCTGCATCACTGCAGACGCTGCTCCGGTCCGTCTGTCAATCTCTCGCTCCATTCTCCCCTCACCGCTCCAAAATTTAAAACATTTTTCCTTGTAAATCTTAAACTTTTTTCCACAAATATGTGCAAAATTTTCCAATATATTTGTATCCTTTTCCTCAACAATCTGCAACTTTTTCCTGTAAATTTGCAACTTTTTTCTCCATAATTTTCATAATTTTTTCTTGTAAATCTACAACTTTTTTCTTGCAATTTTGCCAATTTTCCTCAAAAATTTCCAACTTTTTTTCTAAATCTGCAACTTTTTTCTTGCAATTTTGCAACTTTTTTCTGGTAAATTTTCAATTTTTTTTTTAAATATTTGCAACTTTTTCCTATAAATTTGCAACCTCTCTCCAGAATTTGCTACTTTTTTCTAAGTCTGCAACTTTTTTCTTGCAGAATTGCCACTTTTTCTTGAAATTTTGCAACTTTTTTTTCTCAAATATTTGCAACTTTGTCCTTTACATTTGCAACCCTTTTCTCAAAAATCTGCCACTTTTTCCCATATATTTGTAACTTTTTCCTGCATATTTGAAACTTCTCTTTTAGCATTCCAGCCAATTTCCCTTTAATTTATCAGACACAAAGAAAGTCAAATTCTTCCTTCAGTGAGTGGCAGCAGAAAATCTGAAATGCCCCACCAGTGGAACAATGGAATTTTAAGAGGATAAAACATTTAATTTACAGAGATAATCACTGTCTTTATTATATTCACTATATCAATATGTCTGCTCTAAACTAAGATTTCCATGTACTTATTTAGTCCTGCTGTCATGGAGAAAAAGAAATGGCGTTTCCACCATGTGCTTAGTCTTTAGCAAGCATGGATGCCAGAGTAAAATGAGAGACTGTGGCAGGAGTTGAAACCCAGACAGAGAAGTTAAATCAACTAGAATAAACCAAAGAAGACGACTGATGTTTGGTTTTCCTAGATATCAGTGTAACTGTGCAGAGGGACAAGCTCAGCAGGAAGCATGAGGAGCTGAAGAGTCAATATGAAAACCTGAGCAACTTTTACAACCTGCTGCTGCAGGAGCAATGTCAAGGTCAGAAAACGTATTTATGACCGTCAGACCTGCAGTATAATAAAATCATGTCATTTCATTTAAAACATATTTGTTTAATGACTAGCTTGTGTTTTTTTATGGTTATTTAGAAACTTCTGTCGAGTTGGAGTCGCAGACGGACACGCCGAGTACGACCTACAGTGAGCAAGATTCCACATTTCCTTATTTGCTTCTTTGACAGATGATAAGATGTCAAAACTGTTTTTATGAATAATTTCATGCAAACAAGTGTTTTTTCCACCTTCTCACGCCACCAGATTTGGGTCTCAAGACCCTGGACACAACCTACAGTTCTCTGGAAGAAAACCCAGACGGCACAAAGCGTCCAAATGAAACAGAAAACGGTTGTAGAAGCCATTATTTAACCATTTTAACTCTTAAGGTGCGTTCACACCAAAAGCGAATGGGCAAATTTTCCGAGCGGCACGATTACATTCTAACACAATGTAAACACGTGAACAGATATGATTTCCCCTTCTGAGTGAGATGCAGGCAGGCGAAGCTGCCTTTAAACCTTCTGCAGCTGTGGAAATCCCCAAAATAACCTTGTGCTTACTTAGGTTTACACTATCCCACGGAAGGCTCACCTGAAAAAGTTGTCCCTTGCTCCAAAACTTCACAAGATGATGGGTGCTTCCATTGCTAGCTTGCTAGCCTTGTTTAGCACTTCTGTGACAGGAATCCACGGGTAAATAACTCCAAAATCCCGATTCAGCTGAAGAGCTCCTGGTCCTCCCGTCTCCAGGTGACTGAGTCAAATTTTCAAACTAGTTTACTCTGAAATGGTGATACTTTTACTCCGGTGACGGTAGAATCTCAAAGCTAGTAGCTAGCTTGCTAGCTAGCCTCGGACACTCAATTTCACGTGTACTCGCCTCTTTCCATTCACTTTGTACGTTTGGTGTGAACGCACCTTTAATGTGGAGCCCATTCACAAAACTTTGATTATGTTGAATTCGCTTAACTGTAGTTCCTGGTTTTAAATTAAACACACAAATGTATGTCGATAAATGTTAATTTTCAGAGACGAGTTGCCCCAAAGGATGGCTGAAGGTTGGCTGCAGCTGCTACTATGAATTCAGCGAGAGCCAAAGCTTGGAGGAAAGCAAAGCCGAGTGTTTGAGCAGAGGAGGCAATCTGCTGGTCGTCAACAGCAGAGACAAACAGGTGACGGTGGAAGGACCTCAACGTGCGACCGGCAGCGGAAACCCAGCAAACACGTGCCTTTAAAGGGCAACACAATCTGTTGAAACGGCCCGGCCAGCAGGTCCACGTGGGCCCACCACAGCTTAACTGGGCTGTCTTACGGGTCCATGTGGGTGTGGCCCATCTGTGCTTGTCCACATGGATTCGACCTGTTTACCGAGTTTCAACTGATTTTCTCATAAATTTACCATTTTCTTGTAAATTTGTGAGGTTTTTTCCTCGTAAATTGGTGACTTTTTTCTCCTAAATTTGCAACTTTTTTCTCCTAAATTTGTGACTTTTTTCACCTAAATTTGCAACTTTTTTCTCGTAAATTTGTGTCTTTATTCTCGTACATTTGCAAGGTTTTTCTAGAAATTTGGGACGTTTTTCTCGCAAATTTGCAACTTTTTACAGTAAAATTTGCAACTTTTTCTACTAAATTTGTGACTTTTTTCAAGTAAATTTGCAACTTTTTACAGTAAAATTTGCAACTTTTTTCGAGTAAATTTGCAAGGTTTTTCTAGAAACTTCCGATTTTTTTCTTGTAAATTTATGACTTTTTTCTTGTAAATTTGTGACTTTTTTTCTAGTAAATTTATAACATTTCTCCTAAATTTACAGCTTTTTTCTCATAAATTTGTGACTTTAGTAAATTTACAGCTGTTTTCTACTAAATTTCCTTGGTTTTTCTAGAAATTTGTAGCCTTTTTCTCCTAAATTTGCAACTTTTTTTTTACAGCAAATTTGCAATTTTTTCTAGAAAATTTGACTTTTTTTCTATAAATTTGTGACTTTTCTCCTAAATTTGCAACTTTTTTCTTGTAAAGTTGTGACTTTTTTCTCGTAAATTTATAATTTTTTCTCCTAAATTTGCAACTTTTTTCTCTTAAATTTTTTGACTTTTTTTAAATTTATAACTTTTTTTCTACTAAATTTGCAACTTTTTTCTAGTAAGTTTGTGACTTTATTCTAGTAAATTTGCAACTTTTTCCTCATAATGTTGTGACTATTTTTCTAAATGTAAAACTTTTTTCCACTAAATTTCCAGGGTTTTTCTAGAAATTTATAACTTTTTTCTCCTCAATTTGAAACTTTTTTCTCCTAAAATTGTGATTTTATTCTAGTAAATTTGCAACTTTTCTCCAGTAAATTTGCAACTTTTCTCTAGTAAATTTGACTTTTTTCTTGTAAATTTGCAACTTTCTCCTAAATTTGTGACTTTATTCTAGTAAATTTGTAACTTCTTTACAGTAAATTTGTATCTTTTTTTTCATAAATTTGTGACCTTTTTCTTATTCCAAATCTGAAACTTTTCTAGATATTTTTAACTTTTTTCTCCTAAATTTAAAACTTTCTCCTAAATTTGTAATTTTATTCTAGTAAAATTGTAACTTTTAACAGTAAATTTGTACTTTTTTCTAGTAAATTTGTGACTTTTTTCCTCCTAATTTTGCAACTTTTTACAATAAAATTTTCAACTTTTGTCAAGTACATTTGTGACTTATTTTGAGTAAATCCGCAACTTTTATCTCGTAAATTTGTGACTTTTCTAGTAAATTTGTGCCTTTATTATAGTACATTTGTGGCTTTTTTCTCCTAAATTTGCAACCTTTTTCTCGTAAATTTGTGAACTTTTTCTCGTAAATTTATAACTTTTCTACTAAATTTGCAACTTTTTTCCTCATAATTTTGTAATTTTTTTCTCCTAAAGTTGCAACTTTTTTCTCGAAAATTTGTGTATTTATTCTAGTTAATTTGTATCTTTTTTTCTCCTAAATTTGCAACTTTTTTCTCACAAATTTGTGACTTTTTTCTAGTAAATTTTTAACTTTTTTTTTTTACAGTAAATTTGCACTTTTTTCTATAAAGTTGACTTTTTTCTATAAATCTGACTTTTTCCTTCAAAATTTGCAGCTTTTTTCTCGTAAATTTGTGACTTTTTTAAAGTAAAGTTATAACTTTTTTCTACTAAATTTGCAACTTTTTTCTAGTAAGTTTGTGCCTTTATTTTAGTAAATTTGCAATTTTTTTCTCATAATTTTGTGACTTTATTCTCCTAAATTTGCAACTTTTTTCTCATAATTTTGTAATTTTTTTCTCCTAAAGTTGCAACTTTTTTCTCGAAAATTTGTGTCTTTATTCTAGTTAATTTGTATCTTTTTTTCTCCTAAATTTCCAACTTTTTTCCCACAAATTTGTGACTTTTTTCTCGTAAATTTTTAACTTTTTTTTTTACAGTAAATTTGCACTTTTTTCTATAAAGTTGTGACTTTTTTTCTATAAATTTGTGACTTTTTTCTTCAAAATTTCCAGCTTTTTTCTCGTAAATTTGTGACTTTTTTAAAGTAAATTTATAACTTTTTTCTACTAAATTTGCAACTTTTTTCTAGTAAGTTTGTGCCTTTATTTTAGTAAATTTGCAATTTTTTTCTCACTTTATTCTCCTAAATTTGCAACTTTTTTCTCATAAATTTGTGACTTTAGTAAATTTACAATTTTTTTTCTACTAAATTTCCAGGATATTTCAAGAAATTTGGAACCTTCTTCTCCTAAATTTGCAACTTTTTCTCAGTAAATTTGCAACTTTTCTCTAGTAAATTTGTGACTTTTTTCCTCCTAATTTTGCAACTTTTTACAATAAAATTTTCAACTTTTGTCAAGTACATTTGTGACTTTTTTTGAGTAAATTTGCAACTTTTATCTCGTAAATTTGTGACTTTTTTCTAGTAAATTTGTGCCTTTATTATAGTACATTTGTGGCTTTTTTCTCCTAAATTTGCAACCTTTTTCTCATAAATTTGTGAACTTTTTCTAGTAAATTTATAACTTTTCTACTAAATTTGCAACTTTTTTCTCATAATTTTGTAATTTTTTTCTCCTAAAGTTGCAACTTCTTTCTCGAAAATTTGTGTCTTTATTCTAGTTAATTTGTATCTTTTTTTCTCCTAAATTTGCAACTTTTTTCTCACAAATTTGTGACTTTTTTCTAGTAAATTTTTAACTTTTTTTTTACAGTAAATTTGCACTTTTTTCTATAAAGTTGTGACTTTTTTCTATAAATTTGTGACTTTTTTCTTCAAAATTTGCAGCTTTTTTCTCGTAAATTTGTGACTTTTTTAAAGTAAAGTTATAACTTTTTTCTACTAAATTTGCAACTTTTTTCTAGTAAGTTTGTGCCTTTATTTTAGTAAATTTGCAATTTTTTTCCTCATAATTTTGCAACTTTTTTCTCATAAATTTGTGACTTTAGTAAATTTACAATTTTTTTCTACTAAATTTCCAGGGTATTTCAAGAAATTTGGAACTTTCTTCTCCTAAATTTGCAACTTTTTCTCAGTAAATTTGCAACTTTTCTCTAGTAAATTTGTGACTTTTTTCTCATAAATTTACAACTTTTTTCTCCTAAATCTGCAACTTTTTTCTCGTAAATTTATGACTTTTTTAAAGTAAATTCATAACTTTTCTACTAAATTTGTACTTTTTTCTAGTAAATTTGTGACTTTTTTCTCCTAATTTTGCAACTTTTTACAATAAAATTTTCAGCTTTTGTCAAGTACATTTGTGACTTTTGAGTAAATTTGCAACTTTTATCTCGTAAATTTGTGACTTTTTTCTAGTAAATTTGTGTCTTTATTCTAGTACATTTGTGGCTCTTTTCTCCTAAATTTGCAACTTTTTCCTCATAATTTTGTAACTTTTTTCTCCTAAAGTTGCAACTTTTTTCTCGTAAATTTGTGACTTTTTCTAGTAAACTTTTAACTTTTTTTTTTTTTTACAGTAAATTTGCAACTTTTATCTTGAAAATTTGTGACTTTTTTCTAGTAAATTTGTGTCTTTATTCTAGTACATTTGTGGCTTTTTTCTCCTAAATTTGCAACTTTTTCCTCATAATTTTGTAACTTTTTTCTCCTAAAGTTGCAACTTTTATCTCAAACATTTGTGACTTTTTTCTAGTAAATTTGTGTCTTTATTCTAGTACATTTGTGGGTTTTTTTCTCCTAAATTTGCAACCTTTTTCCCATAAATTTATGAATTTTTTGTAGTAAATTTATAATTTTTTTCTACTAAATTTGCAACTTTTTTCTCATAATTTTGTAATTTTTTTCTCCTAAAGTTGCAACTTTTTTCTTGTAAATTTCTGTCTTTATTCTAGTAAATTTGTGTCTTTTTTCTCCTAAATTTGCAACTTTTTTCTCACAAATTTGTGATTTTTTTTCTAGTAAATTTGAACTTTTTTTTACAGTAAATTTGCACTTTTTTCTAGTAAATTTGTGACTTTTTTCTATAAATTTGTGACTTTTTTCTCCTAAATTTGCAACTTTTTCCTCATAGATTTGTGACTTTATTCTAGTAAATTTGTAACTTTTTTACAGTAAATTTGTAACTTTTTTTTTAGTAAATTTCTGACTTTTTTCTCCTAAATTTGCAACTTTTTTCTACAAAATTGTAACTTTTTCTCCTAAATATGAAACTTTCTCGTAAATTTGTGATTTTATTCTAGTAAATCTGTAACTTAACAGTAAATTTGCACTTTTTCTAGTAAATTTGTCACTTTTTTCCTCCTAATTTTGCAACTTTTTACAGTAAAACTTTCAACTTTTGTCAAGTAAATTTGAGACTGAGTAAATTTGCAACTTTTGCCTCGTAAATTTGTACCTTTTTTCTCGTAAATTTATAACTTTTTTCTACTAAATTTTCAACTTTTAAATTTGCAACTTTTATCTCGTAAATTTGTGACTTTTTTCTAGTAAATTTGTGTCCTTATTCTAGTACATTTGTGGCTTTTTTCTCCTAAATTTGTAACTTTTGTGTCGTAAATTTGTGCCCTTTTTCTCATAAATTTATAACTTTTTTCTATTAAATTTTCAACTTTTTCTCATAATTTTGTAACTTTTTTCTCCTAAATTTGCAACTTTTTTTCTCGTAAATTTGTGACTTTTTTTCTAGTACATTTATAACTTTTTTACAGTAAATTTGTAACTTTATAATAAATTTGTAACTTTTTATAGTAAATCTGACTTTTTTCTCCTAAATTTGGAACTTTTTTCTAGTAAATTTGTGACTTTTTTAGAGTAAATTTGTGCCTTTTTTCGAGTAAATTTGCAAGCTTTTTTTTAAAATTTGTGACTTTCTTAAATTTGCAACTTTTTTCTAGTAAATTTTTGACTAGTAAATTTACAACTTGTTTCTACTAAATTTCCAAGGTTTTTCTAGAAATTTGTAACTTTTTTCTCCTAAATTTGCAACTTTTTTTCTCGTATAATTTGTGTCTTTATTCTCGTAAATTTCAACTTTTTTCTCATAAATTTGTGACTTTATTCTAGTAAATTTGTAACTTTTTATAGAAAATTTGTCACTTTTTTCCTCCTAAATTTGCAACTTTTTTTGTAAATTTGTGACTTTTTTCTAATAAATTTGTAACTTTTTTACAGTAAATTTGCAACTTTTTTTCTAGTAATTTTGTGACTTTATTCTAGTAAATTTGTGACTTTTTTCTCATAAATTTGCAACTTTTTTGTCGTAAATTTGTAACTTTTTCATAGTAAATTTTTCTTTTTTATAGTAAATTTGTGACTTTCTCCTAAATGTGTGACTTTTTCTAGTAAATTTGTGGCTTTATTCTAGCAAATTTGCGACTTTTTTCCAGTTTATTTGCAACTTTTTTCTAGTAAATTTGTCACTTTTTTCTCATAAATTGACATTTTTTGTTCTGATAAATTTGTGACTGTTTTGCATAATTTTCCCTGTGGCCCAAGTGTTACTGGAACCTGCTTGTCCACATTAAACCCCTGTGGGACCCAGATGGCTTTATAACAGGTAAACAGATCTCCAGTACCACAGGTCAAGTCCATGTGGACAAACACAGACGAGGCCAACATGGAAGCCATGGACAAACCCACTTGGACCCTTCAGACAGCAAAGCTTAAACCTTCCGTGGGGCCCACGTGGGTATGCTGGCAGGGTTTGTGGTGTTCTGTACTTGTTACGGCTCCGGCTCACCAAACAGTCCACCTGGAAGGAAGTGAGGTCAGAACAAGGCTCAAACTGGTTTTTAAACAGACACCAATGGGAAAGCCGCTGCAGAGATACATGTGCCATCTATGGAAACATGTGACTATGAAGGCCCTGGTGCCATGTTTTTTTCCCCTCAAGTCAGCAATAGTCCTGCTAATATTAAAAAAAAAAAAAAAAGAAGAAGAAGAAGCTTAGAACAAGTATTTTTACCTCTTTTTAAAAAAGTTCTTTATCAACATTGCCTCAAATTTGATGAACATTTGTAAATGGAAAGGTGATCAAAACTGCAAAGAAAATTGAAATACTTGGAGAAACTTTCAGGTACACAACTGACAAAAAGACAAAAAAAGTAAACTATACGGCAGCTACTATGAAAGACAGGAGGGTGTTTGATCAGTTTGTCAGGAAATTCAATTAAAATTAAACATGCAAAGAGCACTTCCGGTTATGGCTGCCACGTAGGACGGACGTGTCTCGCTCTGCTCTGCTCCTGGAGAAAAAAAATCGGCAAATAACTCTCTCATTTGGGACAGAACGTATCCCAGCATTTGGGCGAGGATATGTCGGCGAAGCCTAAGGCTGGAAAACCAGGAAAAGGAAAAAGCGAGCCGCCGAAACAGTCCAAATTAACGGACTTTCAGGTCTGTGACGCAGCAAACAAAACTCCATATATGGCGGAGGAGGCTGGCGGCGGTGCGATGTCTGCGGGGAATGGCGCAGATGCGCTGATGGCTGCCATGAGTTCAATGAGAGCGGACTTTTCCTCTAGATTTGATGGGATTATGACAGCGTTGGAAGGAATAAGAAAGGAATTGGGTGACTGTGTAGAACGAACGGCGCAGATGGAGCTCCGTCTCGCTAGTGCTGAAGATGACGTCACCCGTCTTCAATTAAAGGTGCGCACTTTGGAAAAAAAAAATAAATCTCTGGAAGATAATATTTTGGATTTGGAATCTCGGTCGAGACAGAATAATTTGAGGCTGGTGGGTCTTCCAGAGGAATCAGAAGGTCGGGACGTATGTTCCTTTCTGGAAAAGTGGATTCCGGAGGTGCTGGGCAGCGAGGAGTTGCAATCAGCAGTGGTTCTGGAAAAAGCACATCGTATTGGCCCACGGAGAGATAAGGGACCACCGAGGACCTTAATTATGAAGTTTCTTAGCAACAGAGACAGGATGAAGATCTTCAACGCTGCACGTGCTAAAGGAGAGATTAAACACCAGGACCAGCAGGTGCGGTTCTACCCAGATTTGGCCACAGGAATCCAGCAGTTGAGGAAGCAGTTTGATCCCATACGTAAGGAGCTGCGCAACCTTGGGATTCGTCATGGTGTAATCTATCCTGCGAGACTGCTGACCACGTATGAGGGCAGAACCCACATCTTCAAGACCCCAGAGGAGGCGCAGGAGTTCATCAAGAAGATCAAAGAAGAAGAAGAGACTGGTGGGAGCTAAGCATGAACAAAATATAAGGTAGAATAATTAAGCATTTGCACAGGCATCTGACTGACTTGAAGTAAATAGTAAGTTTACAAAATATAGATTGTATTATATATTAAAAAAACAAAACAAAAACAAAACAAACAAAAAAAAAAAAAAACTATGATGTACAAAGTTGTTAAAAATTTTGGAGTTAAGTTGGAAAACTACAGAGGAGAGTTAATGTTACGTCATTAAAAGCAGTAGAGTTAGGGTGATTGGGAGGATGAAGAAGGAGTGGCTTAGGCTGTTCCCCTTGGGTGTGGAACGGTCGATGGCTATATCGGGAGACAGAATTTTTCTTTTGATTTTGGGGGGTTTGCCACAAGTGTGGGAAGGGGAAATTTGTTTGTGTGTAGTTTGTAGGATGAATGTTCAACCACTCATGTTTTTGCTTCTCTGTATGAGCATGTTTACACTGCAAGGTAATCCTAAATTCTCTATTGATCATGGACCAAAGTGTCCAAATCTTAATTTAACTTCATGGAATTGCAGAGGTCTACAAAATTTAAAAAAACTTAAACAAGTTATGAATAAAATAAAGGACATGGGTTCAAGAATTGTGTTTTTACAAGAAACTCATCTGATAGAGGAGGATGTTAAAAGAATTAGGAGTAGATGGCAGGGAAGTGTATTCACCTCTTCATTTTCATCCCGAGCCAGGGGAGTTATGACTCTCATACATAAACCAGTTCCTTTTCAGGTGAAAAATGTAATTGGAGACAAATTTGGAAGATATGTAATCATTCAAGGTTCTTTGCTATTAGAAAATATAAATCTTGTGAACTTATATGGTCCCAATATAGATGATCAGAAGTTCTTTGCTAATTTATTTCTCATCTTATCATCACTTACAGGGCAACATATAATAGCAGGGGATTTTAATTGTACATTGAATCCAGGTGTGGATAGATCAACAGGACTGGATTGTACGCACATTGGATGTAGGATGACTTAATCATTTTATGAAAGAATTGAGATTGTTAGATATATGGAGAGAAATGAAACCACAAGTTAAAGCCTATTCTTGTTATTCCAGTACCTACAAGACATTCTCACGTATTGATTATTTTTTGATTTCCACAGAATTAAGGTCCAAGATTCAAAACTGCTTTTATGATAACATCGTGATTTCTGATCATGCACCCTGTTGTCTAATATATGTAGATAAAAAATTGACAAAGGAATCAGGTAGATGGCAATTTCAGCATAAATGGCTTCAGGATGAGGAATTTGTCAAGTATATAGAAAAACAGATAGACGAGTTCTTTGACATCAATACTACACAAACATCAGCATGTGTAAAGTGGGAGGCTTTCAAAGCTTTTATTAGGGGACATATTATTAGTTATACAGGATCAAAATCTAAGAAGACTCGAGAGGAGAGAGCTAAATTGGAACATAAAATAAAAAGTCTTCAGGAAAAAGTGTATGCAGGAAGTGACCCAAGGTTGGAGAATGAATTACTGATTTTGAGAGCTGAATACGACAAAAAATCAGCGAATAGAGCTGCCTCGAGTCTTCTAAGATTGAAACAATCTTTTTATGAACAAGGTGAAAAATCAGGAAAATTATTAGCATGGCAGATTAAACAATTGGAAATTAAAACACCAATTACCAGTATTATAAGTAACGGACAGGTAGTTATAGATCCTTTAGAAATTAATAGAGCCTTTAGAGATTAATATGAAAAATTATATGATACCAAAAATGAACCTGATTTAACAAAACTAAATGGGTTTTTGAACGAACTATCTATACCGTGTATTCCAAATGAAAACAGGGAGATATTGGAGTCTAAAATTAGTCAAGAAGAAGTTGGGCTAGCCATTGATAATATGAAATCAGGAAAAAGTGCAGGACCAGATGGTCTTCCAGTTGACCTTTATAAAAAATTTAAGAATAAATTAATAAAACCTTTTTTGGAAATGGTTTTAGAAGCATTTCAAAATAATAATTTACCATCATACATAAATAATGCCTTAATTATACTGCTGCCAAAACCAGGTAAGCCCTCTAATAAATGTGAAAATATGAGACCAATAAGCCTATTAAACGCCGACCTTAAGATAATCTGTAAAATTTTAGCAAGACGAATACAAGAAATTTTACCAAATATTATTAATCGAGATCAGAATGGCTTTATAAAGGGTAGACAAGGCTTCCATAATGTAAGAAGACTATTTAATATTATTTATTTTAATAAAGAAGCACCGGATACAGCTCTCCTATCATTGGACGCCGAAAAGGCCTTTGATAGAGTTGAATGGCCCTTTCTTTTTGAAGTCCTACAAAGGTTTGGACTTGGAAATAATTTCATAAAATGGGTTCAAATAATATACAATAATGCTACAGCAGAAATCCTAACAAATAACAATATTTCAAAACCAATAAAAATCAATAGAGGATGTCGACAAGGCTGTCCACTTTCACCTTTACTGTTTACTATGGCAATTGAACCTTTAGCGATAGCGATACGTTTACATTCACAAATATATGGAATTAAAGTTGGACCAACAGAACATAAAATCTCCCTGTACGCCGATGATATAATTTTGTTTATGTCGAATCTAAAAAAATCAATTCCAACCTTGTTGAATTTAATAAAGAATTTTGGGGAAATATCAGGATATAAAATAAATAAAACTAAATCTTCAATATTAATGCTAAATGAGACCCAGAGAAATTACCCAGCCCCTGAGGTAAATCAATTCAATGTTGTAAATCAGTTTAAATATTTAGGAATCCAAATTATGCCTAAGCTAGAATCAGTCACCAGTGTCAACTATGAAGCCTTAATGTCAGATATCAATGAGTTAACTCAGAGATGGATGTCACTACCAATGTCAATGATCGGGAGAATCAATATACTTAAAAGTAATATTTTACCTAAAATACTTTATTTATTTCAATACATTCCCTTATCACCACCTTTAGATCTATTCTCAAGAATAAAAAAAAAAGTTAGTGGAATTTATATGGAACAACAGGAGGGCTAGATTACGTTTGTCTTTATTATATTTACCATTTGATCGTGGAGGTCTGAAATGTCCAAATTTTATGTTGTATTATTGGTCGGCACAACTGAGGTCTATGACATATTATTTTTCATCAAATGATCTCCCTCACTGGACTGAAATGGAATCATACAATTTACCTTTACCTCTTCCCATATTCATATACTCAGATTCGGCAAAAAAATTACAAAAACAAGTTAAAAATCCATTTGTAAAGCATATGATCAAAATATGGTGTGAAGCTAAAAACTATTTAAAAGAACCACAGTTATTGTCACAATTTAGTCCAATATGGGGTAATCAATATTTTAAACCAGGGAGAGCGGACGCTGTATTTAAAGTATGGAATTTAAAAGGGATACAAAAGATTCAGGATTTATATTTGCCATGTGCAGACAACATAATGTCTTTTGAAGAGCTGAGGATCAAATTTAATCTCAATAGAACACATTTTTTTAAATATCTTCAACTTAGAAACTTTATTCGATCAAATCAAAATAAAGCTCTCACTCGACCTATTTATTCATCCTTGGAAAAAATGATGATGAAAGATAGTAAAAGAAAGGGTATTATTTCAGAGTTTTATAACTCATTGACACTATCTTCAAGTGAAAATTCACTGAAAAGATTAAACTACTGGAAAGAAGATCTGCAAATTGAAATTTCAGAGGAACAATGGGAATTGGCTTGTACAGAAGCTCAAACCAAATCAATAAATGTACGCCTTAAATTGATACATTTCAAATGGTTAATGCGGATGTATGTTACACCGGAGGAGTTAAATAGATATAACAAAAATATACCAGATACATGCACAAAATGCATGGAAAGTAAAGGAACCCTATTTCATTGTTTATGGGAATGTAGATTAATAAGAATGTTTTGGGAGGAGGTGAGGGTAACAATTGAAAAAATAATCTCAAAACAAATCATATTGAATCCTAAACTGTTTTTGTTGGGTCTGTACCCAGAAAAGCATAATTTCAATAAAAGTGAAAGAACATTCATAGACCTCAGTTTGCTTAATGCCAAAAAATGTATTGCACTATTATGGAAAAAGACTCATAGACCAGATGTGACTTCGTGGTTAAGACAGATGTTAACAAACCTTCCATTAGAAAGAATAACATATATACTGAAATCAAAGGAAATTGTGTTTGAGAATATATGGAGACCTTTTATTGATTATGTAAAAAATTTAAACATAACTCTTGAAGAAGAAGGTGAATGATGTGTGTGGACCTTGTAAATTCCAAACTGGTGAACATAATATGTATACTAATGTATTGGATTGTCTAGACTAAACAGAGAAGCATTGTTGAAGACTTGATTTTGTTGGTGGTTGTTGGTGTTTTTAGGGCATTTTTTTTTTTTTTGTAGTACTTTAGTGTTAGTGTTTGTTTGTATCATGTTTGTTAAAAAAAAAAAAAAGGTTCAATAAAGATATTGTGGAAAAAAAAAAAAAAAAACATGCAAAGAGCAGTAAAAGGCCCTCGCCCACGTGCCCACAGCCCCGACTGGCCATCGGTCTCAGAAAATTTCATGTCATTGTGGCAACCAGTGCTTGAGTAATGAAGAAAACAATTCAGCGCAATACTTCCTTTCAGCACTTGGTGGCACTACAGCGTTTGTCAATTATTTTTCATATTCGAGTGTTCAGGGTCAGATTAATCTCCAGTGTAGAAAATGAGGTGAAAATCGAACGTTTGTCCGAGGTACAACTGTAGACTGGTTTATGGTGAGGAGTCAAATTTCGCCATGTCACCATGGCAACATTTTTGAGCTTTTGTGAGACATTTGTACAATTTTTAATGGCCCATGCCTATCGATGCTCCTTTGGGAAAATGAGCTCCATTGGCGAGTCCCCTCTGAGGAGTTTGTTAAAATGCGAGGGGTGGAATTTTCCAACTTCAGCGGCGCTGCTGCTTTGAGGCAAGATGGCGGACTTCCTATTGGCCATGGATCATGGTCCCAATAATGCTTTTTGGGTGGCTTGAGGTGAGGCACACCTCAGCCGAATTTCGTGTCTGTAGGCCAAGTTTAAGTGTCGGTGGGCTTTTACCTTTAGGGGTCTATTTTGTGGGGGGCGACCCCAGGTTTTCCAAATGATAACATTTTTCATTGGGTCTGAGATGCGGGTGAAAATTTGTGAGTTTTCGTTAATGTTTAGAGGCTCAAACAAACACGATTTTCCTGCTGTAAAGGAATGATAGTATAAGTCTATAAAATCTATTTCAGTCAAATAATATGAAACTCAAAAGTATTTTACATCTAGTTGAGTGCATATCATGAAGTTGACAGGAATTAACCAATACACATTCATCTCGATAATTTTTTTGTACAGAAAGTAGAAAAGAATCTTTAAAAATTACAGAACAATAACAAAAAAAGTTAAAAAGTTTGCTTTATAGAGTATAGGGTAGCCATCAAATGTAACAAGAAGTTTCTACTTTAAATGTACAGTATTTACTTCATTATTCAATACCAGCTAAAAGAAAAGGTGAAATTACAAAAATTTAAAAGGATGTAAACTATTGAAACAGTTGGCAATATCTCACACACGGGAGGCCAAAAAATCTGCTGATCTTTATCGTTTTTCCACCAGTTTGATTTGGAAAATTAAGTGAGGCAATTCAGCTTGGTCAATTCTATAAACTAACAGTAATCTGTTCCATTATTATTTTCAACTAATGGTGTCACTTTAATCGTGATTAATAGCTTTTAATCATGATTAATCACACCAGGGTGACTTGATCATGTTAAATGCATGAAGTGAGATGCAAATTCATGAGATTAATCGCAATTAAAGCTCCATCCTATTTGGAACATATCACCGTGCGTAATGAATATTGGTGAACATTTTAATTGCTATCAAACGCGATTAAAGTGACACCACTGTTGAGTCAAACTAAGTTTCTGAAGACTGACATCTTGAAAACAGGAACAACTTGTGGAATAAACACGAATTAAAGCAGTAAGATGGACGAGAAACAACCTGCAGCAGTTCAATGGGGGTGGCCAGAGCAGTTTGGGTGGAGCTAATCTACCAGAAGTTTGAAAAGGGATGGAGACCAGCAGAGAGCAGGAAACAAGAATCATCTTGGAAACATAGTGCTTAGAGATACTTAAGTTTCTTACCAGCATGAAATGCAATGTGTGACTTAAACATCCAGCGCAACCAGAGAGGCAGCCGGTAAGACATTAAAGTTTAAAACTATAATGAAGCTGCTTCCTACTGAAGACATTTGAGTCAGCACAAACTTCAGTTAATGCCCTAAGTGATAAGCTACTGCTGTTGAGCATTTAAGTCGTTACGGTTGTAAAATTCATTGAACTATTTGTCATGTGTGTTCTCTTTGACATGGTTAAACTGATAACGGCATTTTTGGGGGAGTGTGGTGTTGTGCTGAAGTTGGAACACTGTTAATTGGTTGCTAATTGAGGTTTACTGGTTCTTTAGGCACTAGCAGTGATAATTTGGTTAAGTGTGAATTTTAAAAGTGAAAATCTCATAGGTGGAGTAGGATTTTAAAACAGTTTGTGTATTAATTACCAAATAAAGGTGTTTACAAAAATATGACATTAGAAAAAATGGAAAAAGGAAAAACATTTAGTAAAGTAAGATTGTTTTTAGTTATGGGATTTTAGGATAGTAACATATACAAGTTAACTAATAAATTATGAAATTTTATCTTAATGTATTAAAAGGGGTAAACATTATTGGTGCTTGACTATTTCTTGGTATCCAAAGGTGTTTGAATGTTTGTACAGCTAACAGCGTTTTGTGTGTGTGTGTGTGTGTGTGTGTGTGTGTGTGTGTGTGTGTGTGTGTGTGTGTGTGTGTTTCAACATATTTAAAGGGTTTTCACCATTCCTAACACCTGCCAGCCTAAAGGCAGATGCCTGTATCTCTCAAGAATTACATAAAGAAAAAAAAAAAACAGACAAGCTGTTTGGTCACTTGAGTGGAACACTGTTGGAAAACTCTGGGCAGATGGGTCAGTCCCTTTCAAGTGGTGACAACCACCATTTTAAATTCAATATTCCTCAAGTTTCAAAGACATTTCACACCAAGCACTCTCCCTTTCATGGTTATTCAGGAGATTTCTCTGGGTTACATTATGGCTAAAGAGAAGAGCTCTACAGGAAGACCTCTACTGGACTCAGCTAAAATATCAGTCACACATGCTGGCTAGTTAAAAGAACACTGAAACAAGACTTTCTCATCAGATCAGACCTAAATAACCCAAGCATAAAATGAAGCTTCAATAAACAACTCCTTTTGAAGGCGAACAAGCAATACCAGTGTACATCCAAGATTTCAAAGAAAAAGAGTCCGTTTTAGAGATACTCTTCAAGATTATGGCTGTTTTGTTTCCCTGGACTTGGACAGCACAAGGAAATAAACTCAGACCCCAACCAAGAAAAGTCACCGTCTATATACCGGTTTTGTCAACAATGATGCTAAACGCACCTCCAAAGCTCTGAGAGCAACAAAGTGCTGACCATCGTGGTGTTTCCTTCAATCACTTACCTTCATTTTCCATGAACGTGCAGATGAAGAGTAACACAGACAAGCAATGTTTATATGATCAGAATTTTTTTCAATAACTTGATTAAAAGACAATTTATGTACACTAGAGCTTACCATGTAATTTCCCCCATTTTTCCATGTTGTGCTGCATTACCCTTGTCCAGCTGACACCACTTACTACATACTGTCTTTTTTCCTATACAGAAAATACTTGGTGGTGAAACAGCAGAAGCAGCGGGTGATCGGTGTAACTGAGGTACACTTCAAAAACAGCAAGCAGACACATGGAACCGCATTTTGTTGCACATCTTAAAAAGTAGCCAAAGCTGTGCACAACTAAACATAGAAGTAACATCATTCATTTACAAACTTACTAGAAAGTAAATAAACAATATAATGACAATATTTGTACTAATGATGCGTACCAAGGGTAGAAATCACTTGTGAACAGAGAAAGTTCTGTGATTGTACAAAGTCAAAAGCACTTCATCAAAAATTGGCACGAGTTGGTACCTACCGTCAGTGTGTTTTGTGTTTGCATTTATATATGTTGGTGCATTGTTCACCAGTATACACATTTGGTACAAAGGTCTGGAAGGTGACAATTTCATTCAGAGTGACTGAATTAAAAATGAAAATGCACTTGAAATACCAATAAAACTGTGTGTAACTGTAATTTTTGTGTCATTTTAAAGGTTAAACAGTTGTGTTTGATGTTTTCTGTTTCTGCAGTTTCTCCATTTTTTTCTTTCAATGTTAATCAAATAGTCAGTGTTTTCTGGACTGATGTGCTGTAACTTTTATATATTTTGTGTTTGCTTCAGTGAATTATGGTAAATATGTGGCATGCATTGTACAGTATGTGTCTTTGAATGTGATTAAAAAAAGTATACAGTATAACTGATTAAGCAGTATAAAAGATAATGGATACTTGTGTGAATTTTTAGAAAGGTTTGAAATTCTAAACTATTACTGCGCTGGTGGTCTGGATGTCTGCTAACGAAACTAAATCATGTATTTATAGAAGATGAAGAATAATCATGCAAAAATGTGTTGATTTTGGTGTTGGGTGTACTTACCTTTGCTGGTTTGGGGACAAAAATGTTCATGATTCTGCTTTATTTTGTGTATTTTAATATTTTAACCTTAAAAATGAAATACATATGAGCTTATTGCAGATACATGTTTTTATATGGAGAGAAGTATGTGAAAAACAATGGAAATAATGGGAGGTACTTACCTTTGCTGGCAAAAAAATATATATATATATACTGTATATATATATATATATATATATATATATATAGTACTGCAAATTTTCTTTATTAAATTTCTAACTATATGTAGATTTAATTGGTTCACTCTGGTGGTTCTTGTGTTGGTGTAGTTTTTGATTTTTTTGCACTTTTGCTTCATGGGATATGAAATACAAACAAATATTGAAATTGTGTTTTGTAAGTTTTATTTTTTCTTCTGTTTTGTTTTGCTTTCAATATGCAGTGTTTTATATTCAAGTGCAACTTCTATAGGATTCATGTGTTTATATTCTAGAGGTATCACTTTAACTGCGATTAATCGCATCAAGTGAGTTAATCACATTAATGGCATGAAGCGCGATATGGCTTGCTGTGATTAATTGTGATTAATGGGATTAATCGAGATTGACTGTGATTAATTGCGATTAAAGTTACACCACTAAAATTATAACCAACTAAATCTTTGTCCAAGTTATGCAGAACAGTTTGTGTCTTTTGTGTTTTCATGTGAATAAAATTAATGTGCCTGGAGCTTTATGATATATTTCATTTATTTTTATGTTTCTGTTACCAAACTAGTGTGCTAACTTATCGTCAGTGCTTGTGCCATCAGAGCCAATGTGTGTGACAGTAACATAGAATAAAAAAAGTAATCACAAAAACAGGTATTTATATTTTTAGTTTTTTAGTGTGAGAGGTTTGCTTTCTAAAACTTACCTGGATAAAATGATAAAAACCCCCAACACAATCACATTTGTGGAGATAAACTAGAAAGCAGCAGGAGTGTGATGTATTATTCTAAAACTCACAGCACCTTTACAGAAACCTTTTAAAGCTCAGATCAATGCGACTCACCACAGGACCGGGCTCTCCTCGATCACCTCGGGATCCTTTGATTCCTGGTCCTCCCTGTTCAAATAAATACATTATGAGGGGAGACCACGGCTAAATTATAACACAAATATGTGGCAGATGTGACAAAATTAAACTTGAAATGAAGAGAGAGGATAAATGACATGTAAGTGTGAATAATCTGTGCAGAATATAACTGGATTATCAACTATTGCTGCAGAACAATGATAAATGATCTAGAAATATAGCAGATTCACTGTCATTCCTCCCTACCACCAACAGGTGGCGCCACCTTCCTTTTCATTCTGTTCAGTTCTGGAAGTCCTGCTATTGTCTATCACTGGTGTGGCGTAGGACTCTATTTCTTCTGTCTGACTGATGTGAGAGCGTGTCTGAGAGTCTCACTGGTGGTCCAGCAGGGCCGGCGGGGCCTTTGCTGTCCTGGGTGCAGGTGCAGGCTCTGGGCAAGGCTGGACAGTCGGCCTCCTTCCTCTGGATGATGAATACGGCAGAATGAGAACAAACAAAAAAAATGGAAAAAAGTGATGAAATGTGATGAAATGGTGATAAAAGTGATCAATGAATCATTATAATGCTCTATAAAACGCAGACATCACAGTCGTGTCTGGCTATAAATCAGATGAACTAAAACAACCTTTTTTTTTCTCAGAAATTTGTGACTTTTTTCTTTGTCAAAGTGGAACTATTTTGTGAATTTTTCTCTCATGAGGATGCATGTCTACTGAGCGTATAAAAATGCTCTGTGCCTGTTTTTCTGGGCGCTTCACAGGTTCTCTTAAAAAAACTGTCTCAGACCAGAGGTTGCGCTAGGATTTATTGCTGTCTGTCAAGATGACGCAGACGGTTGTAAAATTTCCATCATAACTCATTATAATCCGTCATAAAACATAAAGCTGCCAACTAGCAAAATGAAGAGAACAGTGTATTTAAATAATTATTTTTGGTGTATTTATAAAAGAACATGTACTGCAAATTACCACAAGAGCACAATATTTAAATTACAACTGCCTCTAGGCATTTAATTAATAAAATGATACAAACAAAATTATTTAATAGTAATTATCTGTCAGTGAAGGAGAATTCTCAGTTAACGCAACCACTACTCAGACCTGTATCCTAGCAACCACTTGACCTGTCACTCACAGCTCGTTGTCAACACTCCGCACATTTGGCATTGAAACTCTACTAACTGCACTGGTAAGAAAACGTGCATCCCTCCACCTGATCGTGGTCTACTTTTTCCTGATTTCACACATGTGGTGCTTCAAATGCTGAATTTTTTTCAGCATTTGAACTTTAAAAACGGCGATGGGCACATTAAACCCGAGACTGCATAGAAAATGAGCAGAAAATCGATGCTCCCAGAGGAAAAAACTGACTCAGTGGACACAGGCATTATTTGCAAGTTTTTTTCTTTTTTCACACAAATCTGCATGTTTTTTCTCTTGAGCTCGCTTTTTATTTCCCATAAATTTATGAATATTTTAACTGATGACTTTTTATATAAATTTGCAGCTTTTTTTCTGGTAAATTTGAGCTTTTATTATGGGGTATTTGGGAGGTTTTTTAGCTAACTATAGACCAATCTCTAATCTCCCTTTCATTTCAAAAATCTTAGAAAGAGTTGTTGCTACGCAATTATTTGACCACCTGCTGGGAAATGGTTTACTTGAAGAATTTCAATCTGGGTTTAGAATCCATCATAGTACTGAAACAGCCTTAGCGAAGGTCACTAACGACCTCCTCATTGCATCTGATAATGGACTAGTTTCTGTACTTGTCCTTTTAGATCTTAGTGCAGCTTTTGATACTATTGATCATAATATTCTACTTGATAGATTAGAACACTATGTTGGACTTAATGGAACTTCGATGCAGTGGTTTAGATCTTATTTATCTGATAGGTTCCAGTTTGTTCATGTAAATGATGAGTTTTCTTTCAGCTCAAAGCTTAGTCATGGAGTTCCACAGGGATCTGTGCTAGGCCCTACTCTTTTTAGTTTATATATGCTTCCATTAGGCAACATTATTAGAAAGCACTGTATACATTTTTATTGTTATGCAGATGACACACAATTATACCTGTCAATGAAGCCAGATGATACTAATCAATTAGCCAAGTTAGAAGCCTGTCTTAAGGAAATCAAAGCTTGGATGACTTGTAATTTCCTGCTATTAAATTCAGATAAGACTGAAGTCATTCTTGTTGGTCCAAAAAACCTTAGAAATTCCTTTCCAAATCAAACTTTCAGTTTGGATGCAGTTACTCTTTCTCTTAATAGCTCTGTGAGGAACCTTGGAGTTATTTTTGATCAGGATTTGTCCTTCAATTCACATATTAAATTTGTTTCTAAGACTGCCTTCTATCATTTGCGTAATATTGCCAAGATTAGGAGCATCTTGTCTCAGAGTGATGCTGAGAAGCTGATCCACGCTTTTGTTAGCTCGAGATTAGATTATTGTAATTCTTTATTATCAGGCTGTCCTAAAACATCTTTAAAAAGTCTTCAGCTGATCCAAAATGCTGCAGCAAGAGTTTTAACAGGTACTAGAAAGAGAGATCATATCTCTCCGGTTCTGGCCTCCCTTCATTGGCTTCCCATAGAGTTTAGAATTAAGTTTAAAATCCTTCTTCTTACTTACAAAGCTCTAAACAATCAGGCTCCTTTTTATTTAAAAGATCTGATACTACCGTATCATCCTAACAGAACACTACGCTCCCAAAATGCAGGATTACTTGTAATACCTAGAATCTCCAAAAGTACAATGGGAGGCAGAGCCTTCAGTTATCAAGCTCCTCTCCTGTGGAATCAGCTGCCAATCTGGATTCGGGAGTCAGACTCGATCTCTGTTTTTAAGAATAGGGCTAAAACCTACCTTTTTGATATAGCCTACAATTAGGGAGGGATCGTGTGTTTCTGAACCCTCCCTTAGTTATGCTGCTAATAGGTTTAGTCAGCCGGGGGACCTCCAGTAATGCACTGGGCCTCACTCCTTTCCTCACTCTCTATGAAATATTTTTTTTTTGCTGGTCATTAACATTTGTTTGTTCTCTCCCATAGATTGAGTCCCCATCGTGCTGTTTGCTCTCTACATGTCTGTTCTTTTCTTCTTCTCTATCCCCTCACCCCCCAGCCAGTCGCAGCAGATGACTGCCCCTCCCTGAGCCTGGTTCTGCTGGAGGTTTCTTCCTGTTAAAAGGGAGTTTTTCCTCTCCACCGTCGCCAAGTGCTTGCTCACAGGGGATCGCCTGATTGCTGGGGTCTTTCTGCAACTGTGGGGGTCCCCCCTACAGTTGATAGTGCTATGAGATGACTGTTGTTGTGAAATGGCGCTATATAAATAAAGTTGAATTGAATTGTTAAATCTGACAAACATAAATAATGCATGGGGGGGGTGCTTACCAAAACCACTTGGATCTCTGCTCTCAACAAAAGACCACCTGCTGGACTGAATGACACTTTCAACTTTCTTTCAATTTGATTTTTTCTTTAAGTTTTCCTTTTTTAAATATATTTTTTTTAATAATTTTTTTCAATTATTTAATTAGGTTTTCTTTTTAATATATATTTTAATCTAATTTTCTTTTTCATGTATTTAATTAGGTTTTCCTTTTTTAAATATATTTTTTATAATTTTTTTCAATTATTTAATTAGGTTTTTTTATATATATATTTTAACCTAATTTAATTTTTCATGTATTTAATTAGGTTTTCCTTTTTTAATATATATTTTTAATTTGATTTTATTTTTTCAATTATTTAATTGGTTTCCTTTTTAAAAGTATTTTTTTCCAATTCAATTTTTTTCATTTATTAGGTTTTCTTTTTTTATTCAATTAAGTTTTCTTGTATATTCTTTCAATTTGATTTTTTCTTTAATTAGGTTTTCCTTTTTTAATATTGTGGAGAGTGTAAATAACGAAAACAGATTTATGCAGCAGACAACTTCATTGACGCTCACATCAGTCATACACAGAAAAAGCATGTCTCAATACACCATGGGTTCTCCTTTTATACCAACCGCCCATCTCACATCTGCATGACATCTCACATCACAATACATTCATCCCTTCTCCCCCCAACTCCTTCTTCCTGCTACCTCACCATAATCTCCATACCTATTGTCCTTCTCTGTTTACCCTCTGCTTCCAGTCTGAGGTGATTAACCCAGTCTCTACATGGCCCATATCTGCTGTAATGGGGATTCTCCGCCTCCGCGGGCTGCTGTGCCGGCGGGGGGCTCCTGGGGGTGTGTCTGTCTGCGGGTGGGCAATGGCGAGGGGGGGGGGACCTTCGACATGCCCGTGCGGCTGCTCTGATGAATCGTTTACCTGGGGAGTTCTCAGTGGGTGTCTTCCACGCCGAGGGGCCCGAGCCAACAGCACTTGCTCGTCTGCCACCACAAAGGCGGGCTTAAGTCTGTCTATGCATATTTTCTCCCGACGACCCCCCAAGTCTAACAAAAAATGTTTGTCTCCTGTTTCCAGTACTCTGAACGGGCCATCATAGGGTGGGCGCAATGGAGGACGGTGGGCATCATGCCTGACAAACACGAACTCCGCGTTCTTCAAAGTTTTTGGCACAAAAGCGCGTGGAAAACAGTGGTGGGCCGGGCCGGGCAGCGTGCCTGTGTCTGCACTATGCTGCAAACGCTGAGACGGGCAGCTGTCCGGCGAGGGATTATCTGGCAAAAATTCCCCGGGCAGCCGCAGTGGCTGAGAAAAAACAAGCTCCGCTGGGGAAGCCTCCAAATCCTCTTTTGGTGTGGAACGCAACCCCAATAAAACCCACGGCAACCAGTCTACCCAATTTGCATCCGTCAGCGAAGCCCTGAGCACTGCTTTCAGTGACTTATGAAAACGCTCGCATAACCCATTGGCCTGTGGGTTGTACGCGGTTGTGCGATGAATTGCAACCCCCAGGCTACAGGCCATCACGGACCAGAGGTCGGAAACAAACTGAGGGCCCCTATCGGACGTGATGTCCGACGGGATTCCAAAACGTGCCACCCATGTCGTCAAAAAAGCGCGCGCCACGTCCGCGGACGTGGTTGCTGCAAGCGGGACTGCTTCTGGCCAGCGTGTGGTGCGGTCCACCACTGTCAGAAGGTGTGTGCACCCCTGCGATGGCGGGAGGGGGCCTACGAGGTCCACGTGAACATGGTCGAACCTCTTAGCCGGTATACGAAATGGCTTCAAAGGAGCCTTCATGTGTCTGTGTACTTTGGCTCGTTGGCACGCTACGCAGGCTGCAGCCCACTCTTTCACTTGTTTGCGCAGGCCTGGCCACACGAACTTCACTCCCACCATTTTGACTGACGCGCGCACTCCTGGGTGCGCCAGAGCGTGAACTGACTCAAACACGCGGCGGCGCCAAGCAACTGGGACCACCGGGCGCGGGTGTCCCATGGAGACATCGCAGATTAGGGGGGGCTTGCCGCCTTGCAGTACTCTGCTCTCCAGCCTTAACCCTGTTGGTCCAGACTGGAGCGCACACACGTCCGTATCGCCAATCTGCTCTGCGGCCATTGCTGTATAATCTATCCCAACGCAGACCGGGGCCACTACTGCGCGCAAGAAGCAGTCCGCCACCACATTCAGTTTACTCGACACATGCTGAATATCGGTCTTAAACTCCGAGATCGTGGCCAACTGTGTCTGCTGCCGGCATGACCATGGTTCCGAAACCTTGGCCATCGCGAACATTAGCGGCTTGTGGTCCACGAACGCGGTGAAGCTGCGCCCTTCCAGCCAGAACTGGAAGTGGCGTATGGCCAGGTGGAGAGCCAGCAACTCTCTGTCGAACGCGCTGTATCTACGCTCACTGTCGCGCAAAGCCCTGCTGAAAAAAGCGAGCGGTTGCCAAGAACCGGTGACGCGTTGCTCCACGACGGCCCCTATGGCCAAGTCCGAGGCATCGGTAGTGAGCGCTATCCGGGCCGCCAGGTCTGGGTGCGCCAACAGTGTGGCGTTTGCCAGGGCTGTTTTAACCTCAGAGAACGCCTGCTCCCGCTCCGGAGTCCATTCGACTCTGTCCGCGGGTTTCCGTCTCTTGAGCACGGCGTACAATGGCTGCATGAGTTGAGCTGCGCGGGGGAGGAAACGGTTATAAAAGTTAACCATCCCCAAAAATTCTTGCAGTGCCCTGACCGTCTGAGGCTGGGGAAAATTCGCCACGGCGCGCACTTTGTCGGGCAAGGGTATCGCTCCCTCTGGTGAGACGCAGTGCCCCAAAACATCAATCCTCGTCACGCCGAAGTGGCATTTCTCCGGGTTGATTATTAACCCGTCCTTCTCCAACCTCCGGAAATCATGAGGTGGGTTACGTGTTTGTCCTCGGACGCACTGGCCACCGGGATATCATCCAGGTAGACGAACACAAACAGCAGATCACGCAACACCACATCCATCATGCATTGGAATGTCTGTGCCGCTCCTTTTAATCCGAAGGGCATGCGTAAAAACTCAAACAAGCCAAACAGAGTTATTACCGCTGTTTTGGGTACGTCCTCCGCGCACACTGGGACCTGGTGGTAACTGCGGACCAGGTCTATTTTGGAAAAAATGCGTACTCCGGCGAGGTGAATGGAAAAATCCTGAATATGGGGAATCGGGTAGCGGTCGTGCGCTGTGGCATTATTCAATCTGCGGAAATCTCCGCACGGTCGCTACGATCCCTCGGCCTTAGGGACCATGTGTAGCTGGGATGCCCATGAGCTGTTCGATCGCCTGATGATGCCCAACCTTTCCAGGTTAGCAAACTCCTCACGCGCTATGGCCAGTTTAGCTGTGTCCAAGCGCCGAGGTCGTGCGAAAACGTGCGGCCCGGTGGTGGTGATAGTGTCCCACCCCGTGTTTAGTGATGGCCGCCAAAAACGTTGGGACCGTGAGTGCTGGGAACTGAGTGAGCAGCGTGTGGAACTTACCACCTGGAGCTGTGATGTTGGCTTGTGTTATTGGCCTGGCCCCTCGAGCTGTACAGGGGAGAGAATCAAAAGACGCTGCATTAACCAGGCGTCTGTTAGCAACATCGACTAGCAACCCGTGTGCACACAGAAAATCAGCTCCCAGGATTGGGAAACTCAATGCCGCTATGACAAAAGTCCACTCGCACATATGGCCGTGTAGGGATAAAGTCAGTGTTCTCTCACCAAAAGTCTTACTGTCCGAGCCGTTTACTGCTACCAGCCCGGGGCTGCTGGGTCCCGCTAGTCGGTCGGCGTAGGATGGCAGGATGATGCTCTTCTGGGCTCCGGTCTCTACGAGGAACCGTCTCCCCGAGCGTGAGTCCGTCGGTGGTACAGCGGTGGTAGAAGCAGAGCATGTCTCTCTGGCGCTTCCTGGCCTCCGCTGCCGCTACCGTCGGCGGCTCCTCGCCACCGCTGGTCGTCTCGCTGGCTTCCGACGCCGCCGCGTTCACTGTGAGGGCTCTGGTGGTGAGGATGATCCGATCTGCCTCCTGGGCTAGCGCATGGTAGTCATGCGCGGCCAGCAACGGCAAATTGGCAAGAACCACTCTCGCCTCTGTTGGGAGGTTCCGGAGGAAAAGGTGGGCAAACAGAAAATGCCCGTTGTCCGTGCCTATCAAAGCCAACATCTTCTCCATCAGTTTGACCGCCGACCCGTCTCCTAACTCGGAGCACCTCAGGAGCGTCTCCGCTCCCTCACAGTCTGAGAGCGTGTAGCGCCGGGTCAGCGCGGCCTTGAGAGCCTCGTATTTGTCGTGGGCTGGAGGCTGTTGGAGCAGGCTCGCTACCTGCTGAGACGTGCGAGCGTCCAGCGCTGCGACCACATAGTAATATTTGGTGTCGTCTGCCGCTATTCCCCGGAGGGCGAACTAAGCATCGGTGTGGTGGAACCAAGACTGCGGGTCGTGCAGCCAAAAGTCCGGTAGTTTGACCGAAACAGCGCACGCGTCACTGGGGCTTCCTGTCCGGGCCGACTCCGGGGTTCTTGTCTCATGTTCCATAATTCGTCAAGGGGTCACCAGTGTGGAGAGTGTAATTAACGAAAATAGATTTATGCAGCAGACAACTTTATTCACTCTCACATCAGTCATACACAGAAAAAGCATGTCTCAATACACCGGGGGTTCTCCTTTTATACCAACCGCCCATCTCACATCTGCATGACATCTCACATCACAATACATTCATCCCTTCTCCCCCAACTCCTTCTTCCTGCTACCTCACCATAATCTCCATAGCTATTGTCCTTCTCCGTTTACCCTCTGCATCCAGTCTGAGATGATTAACCCAGCCTCTACAATATATGTTTTATTATATTTTTTTCAATTATTTAATTAGATTTTCTATTTTAATATATATTTTTAATCTAATTTGATTTTTCATACATTTAATTAGGTTTTCCTCTTTAACATATATTTTTAATTTGATTTTATTTTTTTAATTATTTAATAATTGGGGTTTCCTTTTTTAATATATATTTTTTCAATTCGATTGTTTTAAATTATTATGTTTTTGTTTTATATATTTAAGTTTTCTTATATAAAGGTTTTTCTTTTTTATTTATTTAATTAAGTTTTCTTATATATTCTTTCAATTTGATTTTTTCTTTAATTAGGATTTCCTTTTTTAATATATATATATATAATTATATTTTTTCAATTATTTAATTAGGTTATCTTTTTAATATATATTTTTAATCTGATTTTCTTTTTCATGGATTTAATTAGGTTTTCCTTTTTTAATATGTATTTTAATTTGATTTTATTTTTTCAGTTGTTTAATTGGGTTTTCCTTTTTTAATATATATTTTTTCAATACAATTTTTTTTCATTTATTAGATTTTCCTTTGTTAAGATATTTCCTTTGTTTAATTTACTTAATTAAGTTTTCTTGTACAGTGGTGTGAAAAAGTGTTTGCCCCCTTCCTGATTTCTCATTTTTTTGCATGTTTGCCGCACTTAAATGTTTTAGATCATCAAACAAATTTAAATATTAGACAACGATAACACAAGTAAACAAAATGCAGTTTTGAAATGAAGGTGTTTATTATGGGGTTTTTAACCCATAGTTAAAAAAACCCAAACCTACATGGCCCTGTGTGGAAAAAGTGATACCCCCCCCCCACCACCACCACCACCACCACCACCGTTAAAACACAAATTAACTGTGGTTTATCACATCTTTGGAAAGCTGAGTTCAATTTCTCTAGCCCCATCCAGGCCTGATTACTGCCACACCTGTTCTCAATCAAGAAATCACTGAAATAGGACCTGCCTGACAAAGTGAAGTAGACTAAAAGATCCTCAAAAGCTAGACATCATGCTATAATCCAAAGAAATTCAGGAACAAATGAGAAACAAAGTAATTGAGATCTATCAGTCTGGAAAAGGTTATAAAGCCATTTTTAAAGCTTTGGGACTCCAGCGAACCACAGTGAGAGCCATTATCCACAAATGGTGAAAACATGGAACAGTGGTGAATCTTCCCAGGAGTGGTCAGCAAACCAAAATTACCCCATGAGTGCAGTGACAACTCATCCAAGAGGTCACAAAAGACCCCACAACAACATCCAAATAACTGCAGACCTCACTTGCCTCAGTTAAGCTCAGGGTTCATGACTCCACCATAAGAAGAGACTGGGTAAAAATGGCCTGCATGGCAGAGTTCCAAGACGAAAACCACTGCTGAGCAAAAAGAACATTAAGGCTCATCTCAGTTTTGCCAGAAAACATCTTGATGATCCCCAAGACTTTTCAGAAAATACTCTGTGGACTGACGAGACAAAAGTTGAACGTTTTCGAAGGTGTGTGTCCCATTACATCTGGTGTAAAAGTAACACAGCATTTCAGAAAAGGAACATCATACCAACAGTAAAATATGGTGGTGGTAGTGTGATGGTCTGGGGTGTTTTGTTGCTTCAGGACCTGGAAGACTTGCTGTGGTAAATGGAATGATGAATTCTGCTATCTACCAAAAAATCCTGAAGGAGAATGTCCGGCCATCTGTTTATGACCTCAAGTTGAAGCGCACTTGGGTTCTGCAGCAGGACACTGATCCAAAACACACCAGCAAGTCCACCTCTCAATGGCTTAAGAAAAACAAAATGAAGACTTTGGAGTGGCCTAGTCAAAGTCCTGACCTGAATCTAATTCAGATGCTGTGTCATGACCTTAAAAAGGTGGTTCATGCTCAAAAACCCTCCAATGTGGTTGAATTACAACAATTCTGCAAAGCTGAGTGGGCCAAAATTCCTCCACAGCGCTATAAAAGACTCATTACCAGTTATGGCAAATGCTTGATTGCAGTTGTTGCTGCTAAGGGTGGCACCAACCAGTTATTATGTTGAGGGGCCAATCACCTTTTCCCACAGGGCATGTAGGTTTGGATGTTTTTCCCCCTTAATAATAAACACCTTCATTTAAAAACTGCATTTTGTGTTTACTTGTGTTATCTTTGTCCAATATTTAAATTTGTTTGATGATCTGAAACATTTAAGTGTGACAAACATACAAAATAAAGAGAAATCAGGAAGGGGTAAACACTTTTTCACACCACTGTATTTCCACATTGTTTCCATTTGATTTTTTTCTTTATTTAGGTTTTCCTTTTTTTTTTTCCAGGGCAGCACAGTGGTACAGTGGTTAGCACTGTTGCTTAACAGCTAGAGGGCTCCAGGTTCGACTCCCCAGGCTGGCAGAGGTGAGAACACTTCTGTGTGGACTTTGCATGTTCTCCCTGTGCTGTGTGGGTTTACTCTGGGAGTTCCAGTTTCGTCCCACAAGCCAAAGACATTTGGTTTCCTGCTCTGATGGAGGCCAGAAGGCCCAAATGTTAGCATGCGTTTTTGACATTAGCCAGAATAAATTGGCAAATTGAAAGGTAGTCGAACTACCAAGTTTGGTGTGTGCTGCCTTTTTAACTTCTGAATGTTTTTTGAGTCTGAGCCTGGACTGAGAAGTCAATGTTTGCCCTCACCAGACTGGGTAGTTCACAGCACTTGTCTCTGTTGGCCCATGACGTGCTGCACACGATGTCAAAGTTCTGGAGGTGGAACTGCAGAGGAACACAGAACAAAAACATTTACATTTTATTAACATTAACACAAGGCTAATATTAAATATATATAAAACAAAGAACTACATAAAAAGAAAATAGGCATGGGGGTAATTTGTTATTTTGAGTATTAGTGAGTCTGTAAATAGATTAATAGAAAATGTCAAAAATGTAATGACTAAAAGAAAATCTCACCCCTCCCAACAAAAAACATTGAAAATCATTACATGGAATAATTTAGTCAGCATCCATATGAACGTTGACAATTTACAAGAAAAAAACAGCAAATTTATTTTAAAAAAGTTCAAAATAAATCAGGAAAATAATGCCAAAAATTCAAAAAGTCACAAATTTATAAGAAAAAAGGATAAATTTGTTAAGAAAAAAATCTGAAGTAAAAAGAAAGACGCTACCAACACAGCATACAAAGACAAAGTAGACGAGGAAGACAATGAGGAGGCGGAAGACGAGAATAAACATGCATGAATCCTTTAGCGGCAGCAGCAGCTTGAGCGGAGGAGAGCACTGGAAAACGTTAATTCCTCCTTTTGTTTGAAACAACGCCATCACTGTTGCTTCACAAAAAATGTGCGTCAGTCTCGTGTTTTATAGCTGGTGAACAAACTGGCGTGTTGGCGCATTTGCGCTACCCATAGGGCTGGGGTGAAACTACAAATAACAGTTTTGCGCATGCGTCAACTGCTTGGCCTGGTCGACGAATAAAGTGAGCATGTACAACGCATGCGCTTTGGACGAGCCCGGCGTGCACGCAGACCACAGTAGACCAAAGGGGAAACGCAGCTTGAATAAGGCTATAAGGAAAAACATGACAAATTTACAAAAAATAGCAAATTTATGAGAAAAAAAAATGAAAATTTAGGAGAAAAAAGCTGCAAATTTACAAGAAAAAAAATCATAATTTATGAGAAAAAGTTAAAAGTTTACAGTCAAAAAAGTTGCAAATATATGAGAAAGTTTCAAATTTTCACAAAAACTGTCAAATCAGTGAGAGAAAGTCACAAATTTACAAGAAAAAAGCAAATTTATGAAAAAACAAGTTGAACAGGTAAAAAGGTAACGTCCATGTGGGCAAACACAGATGGGGCCAACATGGAACCCATAAAGACATCCCACTTTAACCTTTGGCGGGACCCACATGGACATGCTGGCTGGGCTTATTACAGACGCACAGTTCCATCATGCTGGGGCAGCGCTGACCGGAAAAATACTGTAACGTGCTGCTCGACATGGCGACATCCCACCGGGAGATTCGAACTCACGCCTCCCGCTCTGGAGTCCCACACTCTACCTGTGTCGCCAATAGGGTCAACCCACTTGGCAAGCCAAGTAGGGTGCTCATATTGAGTTCGCTACAATACTTTAAATCCTCAAGTAGAAAAAAATCTGGTTTGTGCCTCAGAAATAAATGTGAGTAAAACTGGGAGTAAAAATGAAAGTGCTACCAGACACGCTGAAGTCATCCGTCACGCTCCCACGGCGTGACGGCCCTGGCCTTACTTTGTGGTTTTTCTGCTGCAGTGAGTCATCATCGTCATAGAGGATCTTCGCCAGCGCAGCGCGCCACAGCTGAGCGGAAGTCCATGGGGATTGGCTGAAACTCGCGCCGACGCCAGTTCAAAACCACCAGCCAGACCGGATGACAGTTGGCAGCAGCAGCGTCTCGTGTCGGTCTCCAAAACAGTGTGCTTTAGCTTAATTTGTCATCCATAATTTGCCATCCACTTCTGATTGGATGCTAAACTGTGTTTCGTTACCTTGTATTCATACATGTGTAATGACAAAGTTGAATCTAATCTAATCTAATCTAATTATGCTGTGATTAATTTGTGACCCGTCTGGTACTTTGTGGCCTCTTCCTAAAGGCCTGGTAAATACTCTTGTATATAAAGCGGTAAGACCACATGCTTGTATCTGTCCACTGAGCAGAAGGGCTGAGCTGCTGTTTTCTTTCTGTCCGTTTTCTCCCGTTTTCGTTAGTGTAGGAAGTCAGCTGTAGGGTTGTCTTTTTGTTCTTTTTGGTTTCACATCGAACAGGTAGCACTGATTTGGGTAAAAGACAGCTGGGGTTTGGTTTGTTATCCTGGCCTTGGTTCACCCTGGAGTCACGCTCACTGCTCTGTAAATAACTCACATGAAAATAAAGCACATGGAACTTTTGATTAATCTCTGGCTTTGGTTTTTTGGGGACCGGGACGGTGCTTTTCCCCTTCCTGTTTATGGTGCGCTCCTTTACCCCTAGACAGGGGGCGGGACATAAAGTGGGGGCTCGTCCGCTTGTTTCTACAGCAACTTTTTTTTGTAAAGTGGCCGGGTTTTTTTCCCTCTTTTTTGGGGGGTGCGTGGGTTTTTTCCAGCATGTCTTTTGAAATGGACGATGTTGCGCAGCGACCTACCTTGGATAAATTGGACAGGTGCACAAAAGCAGATTTGATGGTGGTGGCACGAGTCTTTGAGGTAGCAATCCCGCTTGACACTCGCAAAGCGGAAATGAAAGCGTGTTTGACAGAACAGCTTCTTAAGAGGGGCGTCGTTGGGGGAGCTAGACCTGAAACCAGCAGTCCACCTGTCGAAGCGGGTGTGGTGGGGGGAGCGGAGGCTGCCGTCACCACATCACCTTCACAGGGGCAGACGAAGCGTGGGGCTGAGGCTCCAACGCTGCCTGACATTCCAGCTGGTGAGCCCCCTGACCAGTGCAGCCTGAGGAGGACATGAGGCTGGCTCTGAGAGAGGTGGAGCTGGGAACCAAGAAGAGGGAAGTCGAGCTCATGCAGCTGCACATTAGAGCCATGGATGATGGACGCCTCCCAACAGGGTGTCTCTACTCCTGCAAGCTTTTTCTCACCCGCCGCTCCCTCTGCTCACTTCGATGCGAGCAAGCAGACTGCTTTCGTGCCACCATTTAGAGAGAATGAAGTGGATTCGTAGTTCAGTGCTTTTGATTTTGTCGCCACCACACTAAACTGGCCTAAAGAGATGTGGAGTTTGTTGCTGCCATGTAAATTTGTGGGGAAGGCACAGGAGGTGCACGCAACTTTATCCACTGAGGACACTCTGGATTATGACAAAGTGAAACAGACAGTACTCCAGGCTTATGAGTTAGTGCCTGAGGCTCATCGCCAGAAGTTTAGAGCCTGGGAGAAGTCCGCAAGACAGACATATGTGGAGTTTGCACGCGAGAAGTCTTCTTTTTGGCAAGCGGTGCTCTGCGAGTAAAGTGTCTGATTTTTCTCAGCTGCGGATATTAATTTTATTAGAGGAATTTAAATCTTGTTTGCCCGATAATGTGGTGGTTCACTTAAACGAGCAGAAAGTGAAGAGTTTGCCTAAAGCAGCGGTGATGGCTGATGAATTTGTTTTGTCAGCTGGGCGCGGTGATCACACTCCATTCAATAAGCCTGGTAGGAGTAAGACTGCTACCAAATTTGGAACTTGCACACCGCGCTCTGATTTTTCTCCTCTTCAATCTGATGAATGTTTTTACCTTTCTTCTCCATCCCCTCACCCCCCCCCAGCCAGTCGCAGCAGATGACTGCCCCTCCCCGAGCCTGGTTCTGCTGGAGGTTTCTTCCTGTTAAAAGGGAGTTTTTCCTCTCCACCGTCGCCAAGCGCTGGCTGACAGGGGATCGCCTGATTGCCGGGGTCTTTCTGCAGTTGTGGGGGTTTCCCCTACAGTTGAAAGTTCTGAGAGATGACTGTTGTTGTGAAATGTTGCTATATAAATAAATAAAATGAAGTTACTGTCATGAACTAGGTCACCGCATAGCCGACTGTCCTACTCAAACAGAAAAACGTGAGATTTCCAAGAAAACCTAAGACTGTTGTTTTTCTGACCCCGGAGGCGGGTGAGGACCCTGTTCTTGATTCCTGCGTGTCTACTCCTGCTGCTGCTGTCAACCTGTCCACCGTGTTGCCTGCGTGTGTGGTTACACGCACACAAGCACGGAAGGTAACCCTTCCGTGTCGAAAGGAAACTGGAAAATGTGATTTGTTATCCGAGACTGTTAATCTTGATTTTGATGCTGACAAACTTGTTCAGGCACAACAAATTGGGAAGAGAAAAAGGGAAAGAAAAGAAGAAATTAAACATAAAAAGAGACGTCTTTCAGCCTTGGTTCACCCTGGAGTCACGCTCACTGCTCTGTAAATAGCTCACGTGTAAATAAAGCGCACAGAACTTCTGATTAATCTCCAGCTTTGGTTTTTTGGGGACCGGGACGGGGCTTTTCCCACTCTGTTTATGGTGCGCTCCTTTACCCCTAGACAGGGGGTGTGAACACAGCAGTTCCACACTTTTTCTTTGTAAATCAAACCCAGATGACTGCTGTGGTTTAATACAAAAACCACGGCAGTTATCTGACATAAAAAAGTTGAGTTTCTCAGCTTCGGAGCCAAGTCAAAGTTGGGAGGGTTACTCTTCAAAGGCAGATCAAATCGATCAGACGCGCCAGACATTCCCATTTCAGCAGGAGAGAGGCCCCAGATTGATTTAAGAAAGGACGGGAGGAAATCCCCGCAGCCGAGGCACATCTGAGGAGATCACGGCCCCCAACAAGAGTCTGGGTTTGCTACACTGAGTACCGGGGCAGAGTTGTCCTTGTTGCCTCTGGAGCGGACCATCCTGCCCAGAACCTCCAGCCCGTCTGTGGTGATGTTCCCCGCAGCGTTGATGGTCTTCTCCGCCACCATCTTGCAGTCGATCAGCACTTTGGCGCTCGTCTTACTGATGGCGATGTGGAGCTGGAACACACACAAAAAAAAACAAACAGATTTAGTGCTGCTTCTATAAACTGATTTAGTGATTAAATTGGAAAGTTAATGGACTTTGGAGGACTGATGGTGATGATTGCTGTGTTAGAAACTCTTTAGCTGGAGAACGGCGCCCTCTGTCTGTGTCTGTGGGTAAATACAGAGGAGGGTGGGACTTTGCAGTTATGAGGAAGCTGATTCACAAACCATGAAATGCTGTGAAGAAATTAAACTGGCTGGAAGTGTTCTCAGCAGAAAAGACTGCAGCCTTAGTCCTTTTAGAGGAAAAATCTCACTAAACGATGCTAATGAGCTGAGGTACTTACTTTCTCATAAATTTGATTTTTTTTTCTTGTAAATTCCTGACTTTTATCTGCAAAAAATTAAACTTTCACCTAAATTTTCAACTTTTTTTCTTGTATATTTGCAACATTTCCTCATTTTTTTTGTAAATTTTTAATTTACACACTTATTTGCTACTATTGTTAATTTGCAACTTTTCCTCAAATTTGTGATTTTTACTCATAAAATTCCACATTTTTCTCAAAAAGTTGCAGCTTTTTTCTTTGTAAATTTGCAACTTTTCATCAAATTTGTGACTTTTTTCTCATAAATTTTCGATTTATTTACTCACATATTTGCTACTTTTTTTGTTAATTTGCAGCTTTCTAACTTTTTTCCTCAAATTTGTGACCTTTACTCATAAATTTTTAATTTATCCACTCACATATTTGCAACATTTTCTCATTTTTTTGTAACTTTTTAATTTATTGACTCACTTATTTGCTACTATTGTTAATTTGCAGCTTTTTCAAATTTTTTCCTCAGAAATTTGACTTTTTTCTTGTAAATTTGCAACTTTTTTAAGATTCTGAATTTTTTCTTGTAAATTTGTGATATTTATTCTCATAAATTTACAACTTTTTTTCTCATCATTACTACTTTTTGGGTAAATTTGCGACTTTTCTGTCAAAAATGGGCAAATTTGTTCTCTGAAATTTGCAATGTTTTCTCTCATAAATTTCTGATTTTCTTCTTTAAATTTGCAGTGTTTTTCTTATTAAATTTGCTACTTTTTACTGCTAAATTTGTGACTCTTCTTGTAAATTTGCCAAACACCAAGCCACACATCCACCCATGATGATCAGGCATGTCTAACGTGTGTAGCTGTGCTAACAAAGACCTAAATGTTCTCCACCCTACAGCAGATATTTTAACTGCTATTAAAACTACGTCAAGACAGAATAATGGTAAAGACCCAGTGGTCCATGATCACAGACTTTCTTCTGGGATCAGAGAATCCACCGCTTCAGCCGAGACGCTCACACGCCGCCTCCAGAACACAGAGGTGAAAAGGTAAAGCAGGATACGCTGCGCTGACAGGCAGCAGACAGAAGTGACGGTGGATCAGCCGGCAGGTCCCCCGGCACAGTCGCTGTGATGACAACACAACAGCGAGCAGGTTCGTGCTTGGGGCACGACTCCACTACAGTCATCCTGTCAGTGGTAAAAAAACGGCTGAATGGACGGATGAAGAATGACAGCTGCAGAGGACAGGAGGAGGGAAACAACGGAGAACAGATGAATTATGGGGATGGAAGACGTTTGTTCCTGAAAGCCCGAGAGACAAATCTGTGAGAAAGTTCTTCATCTGACAGCATTCACACTGAACTTTCCTCAGGAAAAGAACATTTTTCATCTTTTAATTGGATTCATGTTTTCAGTTACTTTCAGACTTTTAATTGTCCAATTGGATATGTTGCTACGATTTGTTTTTCTTCATTTACCATTCACAAACCTGTAAGCATACAAACCCCCCTCCCATGTGATCCCCCAACCCCACAAGTAGGCCTTGAGCTGGACCCAAATTTTTGGCCACCGGTACCATTTTGAATAAACAGAAACCTCTAGTGTTAGACAATATGTGATAGTAATTGATCAATGGTAGTTTTTTTTTTACTTTTTTGTTCAAAATAAAGTATGTATCTATCTATCTATCTTTTATGAGAAATCAATGATTGTTTGGGGGTATCCCCACAAAGAGCAGTTTGTAGTGGTTTCAGTACATGAAACTACTTCCAAATTCAAACTTACCTTCATTGCAGTATTCTGAAGTATTTGATTGTGTAGTTTAAATAAAAGCACTGGAATTCTTGGTGGTGTACCGCAAGGTTTCTTACTTGGTCCAATAGCTTTTCCTCATTTGGCTTTGCTATACTGATCTAGTTTCAATTTCACATGGAAAATTCTGCTAGATGTTGTATGTACGTATCATACAGGCGGAGTTATTATCTCATGTTATGTTGGTATGAAATGATGGAAAAAGAAAACAGAAAAATAGTGTATCGTACACAAAGCAGTTTCCAATGGGGATACTCATCCAGTGTGTCCTCACTTGAGGCTGCCAAAGTAAGGACACATGCACAAACTCTCAACATTGCACAGTCCATCAGTGGAAAAGAAATCCCTGAAATCTACCATTACTGAAAACACAGAAGCTTGTTTACTAAGAAAAGGGAGTTAGAAAGTCTGAAAAGGAAGGCAAGTCAAGTAGTGCCATTTGATGATCCTCAAACTAGTTCCACCGTGATGGAAAAGGCCAGTGAGATCATCAGCTGAATTATGTGTGCGTGATCCAATCTGCATTTTCTGTAACAAAGACAAGGGCCTTAAACAAATGTCGTTAAGCAAAACAATTCAACAGCAAAGCCTATGACAAAATTTTATATTTGGTCAAATTTTGGTGTATTTTCTGGGCAACGGTTCTCTCACAGTTGGACCTTGTGGTCACTCTTAATCCAAAAGGTATATACCATTTTAATCCCTGAAAAAATGGTACAAATGAATTCCACTGCCTGTGCTCAATAACTTTTTTTTCATGTTTGCATACTTAAAAAAATTTAATTTTTCATAAAAAACCAAGCACTTTTTCAGAGCCCAAGTGTACACTTTCGCCAACCTATCCACATGTATCCGACTCAAAGGACCAAATGTAGGACAGTGTTTATAATCATAAAAATTTTACAACATGTTTGCTAAATACCCATTTAATAAAGGTACAAATGTGGCAAGTTTCAGGGATTAAATGTAGATTTTTATAAAATGGCATCCTCCCAGCCAGCATGTCCATGTGGGGCTCCACCAAAGGTTAAATCTGGTCTGTCTTATGGGTCCCATGTGGGTTTGTCCGCAAGATCCATGTTGACCCCATCTGTGTTTGCCCACATGGACTTTATCCGTGGTACAAGTGAGCAGGTAATCTGTTTACCCGCTTTACACTCACCTGGGCCCCACAAGGGTTAAATATGAGTGGGCAGGTAACAGCAACACTTGTGCCATAGGCAAAATTGTGCACAAAGTCACAAATTAATGAGAAAAAAATGTGAAAATTTTTAAGAAAAAAGTGACAAATTTAGGGAAAAATGATTGCAAATTTCTTAGAAAAAAACTCACAAATCTACAGTGGATCCAGAAAGTATTCACAACGCTTCACTTTTGCCACATTTTGTTAAGTTACAGCCTATGCCAAAACAGATTAAATTCATTTTTCCTCAAAATTCTACACATAACATCCCATAATGACAATGTGAAAAAAGTTGTTTTGAGATTTTTGCAAATTTATTAAAAATAAAAAATAAGAAATAACATGTACATAAGTATTCACAGCCTTTTGGTCAATACTTTGTTGACACACCTTTGGCAGCAATTACAGCCATAAGCCTGCCACACCTATCTTTGGGTAGTTTCACCCATTCCTCTTTGCAGCACCTCTCAAGCTCCATCAGGTTGGATGGGAAGCATCGGTGCACAGTCATTTTAAGATCTTTCCAGATATGTTCAATTGGATTCAAGTCTGGGCTCTGGCTGGGCCGCTCAAGGACATTCACAGAATTGTCCTGAAGCCACTCCTTTGATATCTTGGCTGTGTGCTTAGGGTCGTTGTCCTGCTGAAAGGTGAACCATCGCCCCAGTCTGAGGCCAAGAGTGCTCGAGAGCAGGTTTTAATCCTGGATGTCTCTGTACATTGCTGCATTCATCTTTCACTCAAACCTGACTAGTCTCCAAGCACCTGCCGCTGAAAAACATCCCCACAGCATTATGCTGCCACCACCATGTTTCACTGTAGGGATGATATTGGCCTGGTAATGAGCAGTGCCTGGTTTCCTCCAAACATGATGCCTGGCTTTCACGCCAAAGAGTTCAATTTTTGTCTCATCAAACCAGAGAATTTTGTTTCTCATGGTCTGAGAGTTCTTCAGGTGCCTTTTGGCAAACTCCAGGCGGGCTGCCATGTGCCTTTTACTAAGTAGTGGCTTTTGTCTGGCCACTTTAACATACAGGCCTGATTGGTGGATTGTTGCAGAGATTGTTGTCCTTCTGGAAGGTTCTCCTCTCTTCACAGAGGAACACTGGAGCTCTGACAGAGTGACCATCGGGTTCTTGGTCACCTCCCTGACTAAGGCCCTTCTCCCCTGATTGCTCAGTTTAGACGGCCAGCCAGCTCTAGGAAAAGTCCTGATGGTTCCGAACTTCTTCCGTTTACGGATGATGGAGGCCACTGTGCCCTTTGAGATGTTCAAAGCAGCAGAATTTTTTCTGTACCCTTCCCCAGATTTGTGCCTCAAGACAATCTTGTCTCGGAGGTCTACAGACAATTCCTTTAACTTCATGCTTGGTTTGTGGTCTGACATGCACTGTCAGCTGTGGGACCTTATATAGACAGGTGTGTGCCTTTCCAAATCATGTCCAATCAACTGAATTTACCACAGGTGGACTCCAGTTAAGCTGTAGAAACATCAGCTCAATTTTGAGCTTCATGGCAAAGGCTGTGAATACTTATGTATGTGATTTTAGTTTTTTATTTTTAATAAATTTGCAAAAATCTCAAAAAAAACTTTTCACATGTTGTCAATTATGGGGTATTGTGCGTAGAATTTTGAGGAAAAAATGATTTAACCCATTTTGGAATAAGGCTGTAATATAAGAAAATGTGGAAAAAGTGAAGCACTATGAATACGTTCTGGATACACTAAAGTTATCTATGCAGGTTTGCTTTGCCTGGGTAATTCCTTTTTCTCTTATGCTCTGTGTGTTTCTGTCGTTTTGGTCATCTACTGTGTCATGCTGCTGTTACACTGTAATATCCAAGTTTGGGATCAATAAAGTACAGTGGGGTAAAGAAGTATTTAGTCAGCCACCAATTGTGCAAGTTCTCCCACTTAAAAGATGAGAGAGGTCTCCAATTTTCATCATAGGTATACCTCAACTATGAGAGACAAAATGAGAAAAAAAAAATCCAGAAAATCACATTGAAGGATTTTTAATGAATTAATTGGTAAATTCCTCGGTAAAATAAGTATTTGGTCAATAAAAGTTCATCTCAGTACTTTGTTATATACCCTTTGTTGGCAATGACAGAGGTCAAACGTTTTCTGTAAGTCTTCACAAGGTTTTCACACACTGTTGCTGGTATTTTGGCCCATTCCTCCATGCAGATCTCCTCTAGAGCAGTGATGTTTTGGGGCTGTCGCTGGGCAACACAGACTTTCAACTCCCTCCAAAGATTTTCTATGGGGTTGAGATCTGGAGACTGGCTAGGCCACTCCAGGACCTTGAAATGCTTCTTTCGAAGCCACTCCTTTGTTGCCCGGGCAGTGTGTTTGGGATCATTGTCATGCTGAAAGACCCAGCCACGTTTCATCTTCAATGCCCTTGCTGATGGAAGGAGGTTTTCACTCAAAGTCTCACGATACATGGCCCCATTCATTCTTTCCTTTACACGGATCAGTCGTCCTGGTCCCTTTGCAGAAAAACAGCCCCAAAGTATGATGTTTCCACACCCATGCTTCACATTAGGTATGGTGTTCTTTCTCCTCCAAACACAAGTTGAGTTTTTACCAAAAAGTTCTATTTTGGTTTCATCTGACCATATGACATTTTCCCAATCCTCTTCTAAATTGTCCCTAGATATCTGTTTCCTATAGGCCCTTAGAATAGAGGGTTAGTATTAATGAAAGCGCTTTGAGTGGTCTTTGTGACTAGAAAAGCGCTATATAAGTGCAGGTTAGTTAGTTAGTTAGTTCTGGATCATCCAAATGCTCTCTAGCAAACTTCAGACGGGCCTGGACGTGTACTGGCTTAAGCAGGGGGACACGTCTGGCACTGCAGGATTTGAGTCTCTGGCGGCGTAGTGTGTTTCTGATGTAGCCTTTGTTACTTTGGTCCCAGCTCTCTGCAGGTCATTCACTAAGTCCCCCCATGTGGTTCTGGTTCTTCTCGTGATAATTTTGACCCCACGGGGTGAGATCTTGCGTGGAGCCCCAGATGGAGGGAGATTATCAGTGGTTTTGGATGTCTTCCATTTTCTAATAATTGCTCCCACAGTTGATTTCTTCACACCAAGCTGCTTACCTATTGCAGATTCAGTCTTCCCAGCCTGGTGCAGGTCTACAATTTTGTTTCTGGTGTCCTTTGACAGCTCTTTGGTCTTGGCCATAGTGGAGTTTGGAGTCTGACTGTTTGAGGTTGTGGACAGGTGTCTTTTATACTGATAACGAGTTCAAACAGGTGCCATTAATACGGGTAACGAGTGGAGGACAGAGGAGCCTCTTAAAGAAAAAGTTACAGGTCTGTGAGAGCCAGAAATCTTGCTTGTTTGTAGGTGACTAAATACTTATTTTACTGAGGAATTTACCAATTATCCATCCATCCATCCATCTTCTACCGCTTTTCCGGAGGTCCGGGTCGCGGAGGCAGCAGTTCAAGCAGAGAAGCCCAGACTTCCCTCTCCCCAGCCACCTGCTCCAGCTCTTCAGAGGGGATACCAAGGCGTTCCCAGACTAGCTGGGAGACATAGTCTCTCCACCGAGTCCTGGGTCTGCCCCGGGGTCTCCTCCCAGTGGGACGTGCCTGAAACACCTCAAGTGGGAGGCGTCCAGGAGGCATCCTAATCAGATGCCCATACCACCTCAACTGACTCCTTTCAATGTGGAGGAGCAGCGGTTCTACTCTGAGCCTCTCCCGAATGACTGAGCTCCTCACCCTATCTCTGAGGGTGAGTCCAGCAATCCTACGGAGAAAGCTCATTTCAGCCGCTTGTATCCGCGATCTCGTTCTTTCGGTCATTACCCAAAGCTCGTGACCATAGGTGAGAGTAGGAACGTAGATTGACTGGTAAATCGACAGCTTTGCCTTAGAACTAAGCTCCCTCTTCACCACAACAGACCGGTACAACGTCCGCATCACTGCAGATGCTGCTCCAATCCGTCTGTCGACCTCTCGCTCCATTTTCCCCTCACTCGTGAACAAGACCCCAAGATACTTAAACTCCTCCACTTGGGGCAGGAGCCTGTCCCCAACCCGGAGAGGACAATCCACCTTTTTCCGGCTGAGGACCATGGACTCGGACTTGGAGGTGCTGATTCTCATCCCAGCTGCTTCACACTCAGCGGCAAACCGTCCCAGCAAGAGCTGTAGGTCATTGCTGGATGAAGCCAACAGGACAACATCATCTGCAAACAACAGAGATGAGATCCTGTGGTCACCAAGCATGACGCCCTCCATTCCCTGGCTGCGCCTAGAAATCCTGTCCATAAAAATTATGAACAGGACCGGTGACAAAGGGCAGCCCTGGCGGAGTCCAACTCTCACTGGGAATGACTCCGACCGAGTGTTGGCAATGCGAACTAAACTCTCACAACGGTCGTACAGAGACCGAATAGCTCGTAACAACAAGCCCGATACCCCATACTCCCGAAGCACCCCCCACAAAAATCCACGAGGGACGCGGTCAAATGCCTTCTCCAAGTCCACAAAACACATGTAAACTGGTTGGGCAAACTCCCACGAACCCTCAAGAATTCTCGAGAGGGTAAAGAGCTGGTCCGATGTGCCACGGCCAGGACGAAAACCACATTGCTCCTCCTGAATCCGAGGTTCGACCAACGGCCGGACTCTCCTCTCCAGTACCTTGGCATAGACCTTCCCAGGGAGGCTGAGGAGTGTGATCCCTCTAAAGTTGGAGCACACCCTCCGGTCCCCTTTTTTGAAGAGAGGAACCACCACCCCGGTTTGCCATGCCAAAGGCACTGCCCCCGACCTCCACGCAATGTTGCAGAGGCGTGTCAACCATGACAACCCAACAACATCCAGGGCCTTGAGGTACTCGGGGCGAATCTCGTCCACCCCCGGGGCCCGGCCACCAAGGAGATTTTTAACCACCTTGGCGACCTCAGCCCCTGTGATAGGCGAGTCATCCCCCTCGTCCCCAAACCCTGCTTCCTCTGTGGAAGGCGTATCAGTGGGATTGAGGAGATCCTCGAAGTATTCCTTCCACCGCCCGACGATATCCCCAGTTGAAGTCAACAGTGTCCCATCCGCACCATACACAGTGTGGACGGGGAGCTGCTTTCCCCTCCTGAGCCGCCGAACAGTTTGCCAGAATCTCTTTGAAGCCGACCGAAAGTCTTGTTCCATGGCCTCACCGAACTCCTCCCATACCCGGGTTTTTGCTTCAGCAACCACCCGAGCTGCACTCCGCTTGGCCTGCCGGTACACCTCAGCTGCTTCGGGAGTCCCACAAGCCAACCAAGCTTGATAGGACTCCTTCTTCAGCTTAATGGCCCCCCTCACCACTGGTGTCCACCACTTGGTTCGGGGGTTGCCACCACGAGATGCACCGACCACCTTGCGGCCGCAGCTCTGGGCTGCCGCTTCAACAACAGAGGTGGAGAACATGGCCCATTCAGACTCCATGTCTCCAGACTCCCTCGGAATGTGGTTGAAGTTCTTCCGGAGGTGGGAGTTGAAGACCTCCCGGACAGGGGCCTCAGCCAGACGCTCCCAGCACACCCTCACTATACGTTTGGGTCTACCAGGTCTGAATGGCTTCCTCCCCTGCCATTGGATCCAACTCACCACCAGGTGGTGATCAGTTGACAGCTCTGCACCTCTCTTTACTCGGGTGTCCAAGACATACGGTCGCAGGTCTGATGATACGATAACAAAATCGATCATCGACCTGCGGCCTAGGGTGTCCTGGTGCCAGGTGCACATATGGACACCCTTATGCTTGAACATGGTGTTCGTTATAGACAGACTGTGGTTAGCACAGAAGTCCAATAACTGAACACCACTCGGGTTCAGATCGGGCAGGCCGTTCCTCCCAATCACCCCCCTCCAGGTTTCACTGTCGTTGCCCACGTGCGCATTGAAGTCCCCCAGTAGGACAATGGAGTCTCCAGGAGGAGCACCCTCCAGCACCCCAGTCACAGACTCCAAAAAGGGTGGGTACTCTGAAACATCATTTGGTGCATAGGCACAAATGATGGTCAGGACCCGTTTCCCAACCCGAAGGCGCAGGGAAGCAACCCTTTCGTCCACCGGGGAAAACTCCAATATAGAGGCAGCAAGGTGGGGCGATACAAGAATACCTACCCCTGCTCGTCGCCTCTCGCCCGGGGCAACTCCAGAAAAGGCCAAGCTCCAGCCCCTCTCCAGGAGACTGGTTCCGGAACCGGAGCTGTGTGTTGAGGTGAGGCCGACTATATCTAGCCGGTATCGCTCAATCTCGTACACCAGCTCAGGCTCCTTCCCCACCAGAGAGGTAACATTCCACGTACCAAAAGCCAGTTTAGAAAGCTTGGGATCAGTCCGCCAAGGTCTCCGCCTTTGACTGCCACCTAATCCACATAGCACCGGACTTCCATGATCCCTCCTGCAGGTGGTGAACCTACTGGAGGGCGGACCCATGTAACTCCTTCGGGCTGAGCCCGGCCGGGTCCCATGGGTGGAAACCCGGCCACCAGACGCTAGCCTTCGAGCCCCTCCCCCAGGCCTGGCTCCAGGGTGGGGCCCCGGTAACCCCATACCGGGCGGGGTACACTGAATCCTTGATATACAATTTATCATGAGAGTCTGTTGGATCGTTCTTCGTCTGGCCCTTCACCCAGGACCAGTTTGTCTTGGGAGACCCTATCAGAGGCAAATTGCCCCGGACAACATAGCTCCTGGGATCACTGGGGCACGCAAACCCCCCCACCACGATAAGGTGACGATCCATGAGGGGGAATTTACCAATTAATTCATTAAAAATCCTTCAATGTGATTTTCTGGATTTTTTTTTCTCATTTTGTCTCTCATAGTTGGGGTATACCTATGATGAAAATTGGAGACCTCTCTCATCTTTTAAGTGGGAGAACTTGCACAATTGGTGGCTGACTAAATACTTTTTTGCCCCACTGTACATCTATCTATATATCTATCTTACGAGAAAAAAGTTTCAAATTTATGAGAAAAATAAGAAAAAAATATTGTAAAATTACTGAAAGAGTTACAAACTTACAAGAAAAAATTAGTAAAGTCACAAATTTATGAGGAACATTTTAGAAAAAGTTGCAAATACGGTGTTGCTCGAACAACAAACCCTGGATCAACCCTGAGATAAAAACACTTCTGAGAGAGAAGAAGAGGATCTTCAGGTCGGGGAACAGGGAGATGCTAAAGTCCGTACAGAGGGAGCTGAGGAGGAAGTTCAGAGAAGGCAAGGACAGCTTCAGGAAGAAGATGGAGGACAAGCTGCAACAGAGCGACATCGGTGGGGTCTGGAGAAACCTTAAAACCATCTCTGGGCTCCAAAATACTTCCTCCACTGTGGAGGATATGAATAAGGGTTACCAGTGTGGAGGCAAGGCTCAAATAAGTGCAGGCAGACACGGCGAACTGAAGTTTAAAAGGGTGCTTTATTCATCCTCCATCACTCAGCGCTGTGGCAGCACGCTGGAGTGAGCCCTGCGTCTCTAAGTCAGCAACAAGCAAGTGAGAGAGCCCTAGTGAGGCATATACAATCAGCTTATATACCCAGCCACAGACAATGCATGGATGGCATATTAGCATCAGGGAGGAGAATACCTCCTCCCAGGCCATGGGGGGCAGGGAGTGGGCGAGCAATCTGAACCTGTTTTTTAATAGGTTTGACCAACCGCCCTCCCCCCCGACTGCACAACAACCACTGCTGCCTCTAAAGACATCGAGTCCTGCTGCCCACACCCCACTCTACCAACACCCCCCCGCTCCCAACACACAGCCCCCCAATATGACCATCACTAAGACCCAGGTGAGGACGGAGCTGAGAAAGTACAAGGCGAGGAAGGCGTCGACGACTCTGCAATCATCGGCCTCATCTCCAACGGAGATGAAGCTGAGTACAGAGGACTTATCCAGGACTTCGTGGACTGGTGCCATAGGAACTGCCTCCAGATCAACACGAGGAAAATTAAGGAGCTGGTGGTGGACTGCCGCAGGCAAGGACAACCCCTCACAGCACCAGTAAACATCCAGGGAACAGACATCGAGATGGTGACATCCTACAAGTACCTGGGTGTTCATCTGAACAATAAACTAGACTGGTCACACAATACCGATGCACTCTACAAGAAGGGACAGCACAGGTTGTTCCTACTGAGGAGACTCAGGTCTTTTGGTGTACAAGGGGCGCTGCTGAAGACATTCTACGACACGGTGGTGGCATCAGCCATCACCTTTGGAGTGGTCTGTTGGGGCAGTGGCATTACAGCAGCCGATAGGAAGAGACTGAACAAACTGATCAAGAAAGCTAGCTCTGTCCTGGGGCAGCGCCTTGATCCAGTGGAGGAGATAGGAGAGAGAAGGACGGTGGCTAAACTGTCATCTCTGCTGGAATCCGAGTCCCACCCTATGCAGGACATACTGAATGCACTGAGGAACTCATTTAGCAGCAGACTACATCATCCTAGGTGTGCAACCGAGAGGTTTCGCAGGTCCTTCCTACCTACAGCTGTCAGACTGTATAACCTAAGCAGGGCTGCTCGCAGAGATAGCAAGAAAACGTGACGACCTAATAGTATTGAATGCAAAAGACGCAATAGACTTACACAATGGTCCCCTCCAGTATATACAACTAGGACAGTATCGGTCGCTACGGAGGGTGACAATATGTATGGGTACATATTCATACTATGTAGGATAACTAAGTGGACGGTTATGCTGTTTATTCCATCTTGCTACAATGCTCCGCACTTTGTATATATATTTATATATTGATGTGTATGTATGTATATCCACTGCTCTTATTTATATCTTCCGTATCTTCTTAATTATTGCTCTGAGTGTTGCTATCCCTGTACTGTTGCAATCCTGGAATTTCCCCATTGTGGGACTAATAAAGGCTTATCTTATCTTATCTTATCTTAAATTAAAAAAGCAGCAAATGTATGAGTAAATAAATTGAAAATCTATGAGGAAAAGCTGCAAGTCTACAGTCAAAAAAAGTTCAAAATTGTTGATAAAGTTTCAAATTTTCAAGAAAAATGTTACAAATTTATGGGGAAAAACTGACAAATTTACAAGAAAATAGCAAATTTACTTGGAAAAACGTAACAAATTTATGGAAAAAGTTGTAAGTTTACAGTAAAAAAAACCCCCAAAACTTGCAAACTTATGAGAAAGTTTCTAACTTTCACAATTTTTTTTTTACAAATTTTTTTGGGGGGGTCAAAAATTAAAATAAAATTGCAAATTTATGAGAAAATAAGTTGTAAAGAGGTCAACAGATAAAGTCCATGCGGGTAAGCACAGATGGGGCCAACATGGAACCCACATGGGACCCATAAAACAGCTCAGCTTTAACCTCTGATGGGCCCACAAGGGCATCAAACCAATGCTGCCTGTCCCATCATGAACAACGTTGCTGAACACCACTCGGAGGCATTCGTTAGAAAACTCTCTACTGGATTCAAAAACTACCGTCAATCCAAAGCTATCAGACGGTTTCCAACACTAGGGGCCTGCACATTTCCCCCCAAAAAATCACCATAAGGTTGATCGCCCAAAAATGGTAGTGGCCAAAGCTTATGGCTCACGGACTACAGGTTTAGAAGTGCTGCTGTCCATCGCACAACGGCACCAGCGGGAACCTTCAGTCCTGAACTGGTGAGGACTCATAGAGAGGAGCAGCTCTGACCTTATGGAAGCTGCCGTGGAAAAGTTTTCTGATTTCAGGCCCTTCGAAGGTGACCGTCTGAAACTCTCCTTTGTAGTCGTTGTTGAAGAACGTTAGCGTTTTTCCTCCATCTGCACAAAGATGCACAAGTAACATTTCATGAAAACCTTCCGTCCAGCTCAGACCTCTCCTCCCCGTGTCTCTCACACCACCCATGGCTCTGAAGAAGGTTGTGAACTCACTGTCCAGGATGACTCCCACCAGCGGCTCATTGTTCTTGTTGAGGATCTCCCAGAGGGCGAAGGGCTCCTCAGGGGTGTCGGGCAGCAGCCTGAACAGCAGGGTGACGGTGTAGTCGGAGGGCAGCCCCTCAGGGTGGATGAACCTGTAAGAAAACCTCAGCTGTAAAAAAAAAACAAAAAAAAAACAAAAAAACGTGAAATCTGGTCGCTTTTTCAGCGATACAATAACTGAGGTCTACCTGGTGGGCTGAGCCAGCAGGGCGTCGCTGTGCAGGTGGAAGCAGGGGAAGGCATTAAAGGTGCCGGGTACCATGGAAACACCGGTGATGCTGCTGTAGCGGTTCTCCACCAGGCCGAACAGCTCCATCATACGGAAACCTGACAACAGATGGGGGGGGGGGGTGAACGCTGTTTTGGCACAGTTTCTGCTGCTTCTTGTTTTCTGAAATAAATACTTGATTCGTTTGTTCCCGCCTCATTCTCAGGAACATTCAGTCACTTAAACACAGCTGGAACTCATCATTTTAGGTGGGTTTTTTTAGGACATACGGGCATTTGTTGAATCATGGGTGAATCTTTCACGTTAATGTGACTTACCGACAAAGAAGGAGGGATTTACCCATTATTTTTACCGGTGGGGGGGGGGGGGTATTCACAAATTTAGCAGAAGGTACAAACATATGAAGCTAAATTGGGTATAAATCTGAAAGAAAAAAGGAGCAAAAATATGATAAAAGATGCTAACTTAACAACTGAAAAAGTCCCAGATTTATGAAAAAAAGACAATTTTACAAGGTGGGAAAAAGTTGAAGAAATTTAAGTGGAGGGGAGTCGCAGATTTATGAATCTGAGGAAAGAATAGCACATTTATAAGATGGGGAAGTCACAAATTTACAAAACTGGGGAAAATTCGTAAATTTAAAAGATGAGGAAAAAGTTGCAAAATGACGAAACTTGTGGGGGGGGTTCACAACTTTATGAAAGTGTGGGGAGGGGGCGCAAATTTATCAAAATGGGTAAAGTGTCAAATTTCCAAAAATGGGAGAGAAAAGTCATAAATTTACAAGATGGGAAAAATGACAAAACGGGGGGAAAAGTTAAAAATTCCCAAGACGGGAAACACACATTTATGGAAAGAGGGGGAAAGTCCCAAATCATCTACTGGCTACCCTGACATTAACATGTTCTTGCATGACCCCCACTGTCTGGGCTCATAACCGTGTCTGTCGTTGGTATGAATCAGCTAGTCATGCAGATATGAATGCGTTGTAAGCGCAGTTATGTTCCCTAACAACTGGCCCAAACCACACATCAGCCTGTCCTCCACCCTCAACCACGACAGCCTCGCACCAAACGCCTCACACCCCGGGCGCATCTTTCACCTGGCATCGTGCTGCCGCTCATCGGCACCGCTGGACAGGCTGTGGCAAGACAAAAGACGAAGCAGCAGGTCACAGAGGATGATCATCTGAATAATCAAACGTTACTTCCTTCTGAATCAGTGACTCACTGGCCGTGGCGGCTTCACACACAAACGTCACCAGCTTCTCTTCGATTTTCCTGAAGGCGTCCAGGTCGTCCACGAAGAAGACGTGCCTGTCGCTGGGTTTGCTGGCAATGCTCACCAGCTCCCCGTAGTCGGCGTCGGCAAAGCCAATGGCAAACACGATGTAACCTGAGGAGGAAGATGATAATGACAATATGGTGAAAAGGGGACCAAGACAAGACGACTTTTTTAAAATTACAAGTGTTGATGTAAGAAATCCTGAAAGCCCCAAACTGACCTTCCATCTGCAACTCCTTGGACACCTTGTTGACGTCATCCTGGGATCGGCCGTCCGTCAGAACCACCAGGACTTTTGGAACTCCCCTCCTCATGCCGCCCTCTGCTGTGAAGATGTTCTCCTTGACATGCTGGATGGCTCGACCTGGTTGAACACAAAACAAAACAGGTTAAAGCTTGTAAGCTAATGTTCCAGTTCAACACTTTTACCTTTTGAGCTAAAACTGACCAACTTTAGACTAGTTTGGTTTCAAGCTAATATAGATTTCAGCAAAATTACTCACCTTTAAGAAATTTTATCCTTTAAGTCAAAATGGTTTAGCATCAAACTATTTTAGATTTAAGATGAGAAAAGTTTTAAGCTCTTTTGGCTTTTAAGCAAACATCCTATTTTAACAGTTTTATCTTACAAGCTAATATTGATCAATTTAAGCTATTTAAGCTTTGAGTTAAAATAAATTTTAAAAAGCTTGATCAACTTCAAGCTATTTTAGAAAAAAGCTTTAAGCCATTTTAATTTGAATACATTTCAATTTAACTATTTCATCATTTAAACTAACACTGACCAATGGGCCTTTTGAGCTTCAAGCTAAAACTACTTGCCTTTAAGCAAATTTTGACTAATTCACAAAGATGCAGCTTTAAACTATTTTAGATTTAAACAGTTTTAAGCTACTTTAAGCTTTAATGCAATGTTTTCATTTTAAATATTTTAGCTTTAAAGCTAACATTGGTCAAATTGAAGCTACTATAGCTTCAAGCTAAAATTAATTTAAGAAAAACTGTTAACATCCAATTATGTTTTAGCTTTCATGCTAGCATTCCATTTTTTTACAGTTTCCGCTTTCAAACTAATACTGACAGTCTTTATTCTGTTTTAGCTTCAAGTTAACATACCTTACTTTGAAGATATTTATAGATCAGAATGGGTCAGCTTTGAACGATTTTTAGTTTGAGAAAAAAAAACAAACTTGAAAGCTACTTTAATCTTTAAGCTAAAATAATAATTTAAAAAAAGCTTGATTAACCTTAAGCTATTTTAGCTTCAACCTAAGCAATTTTACTGATTTTTTCTTTATATTCTTCTTCTGCTCCCTTCAGAGGTCTCCACAGCAGATCATCCGCTTCCATCTCCCCCTATCCCTTCATCTTCCTCTCGAACACCAACCATGTCCTCCTTCACTACATCCATGAATCTTCCCTGTGGTCTTCCTCTTTTCCTCCTGCCTGGCAGCTCCATCTTCAACATCCTTTGTCCAATATCTCCACTGTCCTTCCTCTGCACATGTCCAAACCATCTCAGCTTTGCCTCTCTGACTGTCTCCAAACTGCTCAACCTGAGCTGTGCCTCTGATGTACTCATTTCTAATCTTGTCCCTCCAAGTTACTCCCAATGAAAATCTTAGCATCTTCAACTCTGCCACCTCCAGCTCCACCTCCTGTCTTTTTTATCAGCGCCACCATCTCTAAACCATACATCATAGAAGGTCTCACTATCCTTCTGTCTCAAATCACCCATGACACTCATCTCCACCCTGCCTGCACTCTCTTCTCCACTTCTCTTTTGCATTTTCCATTGATTTGGGTGGTTGACCCCAGGTATTTAAACTCATCTACTGTCACTGCCGCTACTTCTTCCATCTTCACCGTTGCACCTGCCTTCCTCTTATTCACACTCATGTAGCCTGTTTTGCTTCTACTGACTTTCATTCCTCTTCTCTCCAGAGAATGCCTCCACCTCTCCAGGTTCTATTCCACATGCTCCCTATTCTCACTACAGATCACAATGTTGGCTGCAAATATTATGGTCCACGGAGACTCCTGCCTGACCTCTTCTGTTAGCCTGTCCATAACCATGGTAAACAAGAAGGGGCTCAGACCCGATCCCTGATGTAGTCCTACCACCACCTTGAATCCATCCGTCACTCCTACAGTGCACTTCACCACCGTCTCGCTGTCCTCATACAGTACATGTCCTGCCACAACCCTCACATACTTCTCTGCCACTCCTGACTTCCTCACACAGTACCACACTTCCTCTCTTGGCACCCTATCATATGCTTTCTCTAGATCCACAAACACACAGTGCAACCCCTGACCTTCTCAATACTTCTCCATCAACACTCTTAGAGCAAACATTGCATCTGTAGTACTCTTTCTTGGCATGAAACCGTACTGATGCTCACTGATTGTCACCTCTCCTCTCAACCTGGCTTCAACAATTCTTTCCCATATTTTCATAGTGTGGCTGATCAACTTTATGCCTCTGTAGATACTACAGCTCTGAGCATCACCTTTGTTCTTGAAAACTGGTACCAAAACACTTCTTCTCCACTCCTCAGGCGTCCTCTCACTCTCCAAGATTGTGTTCAACAATCTGGTTAAAAAGTCCACTGCCATCTCTCCTGAACATCTCCATACCTCCACAGGTATATCATCTGGACCAGCCGCCTTTCCATTCTTCATCCTCTTCAAAGCTGCCCTCACTTCCACCTTGCTCATCCATGGGACTTCCTTGTTCACCATCTTTCCTTCATCCATCCTTCTCTCTCTCTCTCTCTCATTTTCTTTATTCATCAGCTCTTCAAAGTACTCCTTCCACCTTCAACACACTCATCATTTGTTAGTACATTACCATTTTTGTCCTTAATCAACCTAACCTGGTGTACATCCTTTCCAGCTCCATCTCTCTGTCTAGCCAATCAATACAAGCCATTTTCTCCTTCCTTAGTGTCCAGCCTCTCATACAACTTGCTATATGCCTTTTCCTTTGCCACCTTTCTCTTTCCCATGCGGCTAGATTCCAAATACTTCTTTCTACTTTCTTCATCTCCCTGACTATCCCACTTTTTCTTTGCTAACCTCTTCCTTTGGATACTTTCCTGTACCTCCTCATTCCACCACTAAGTCTCCTTGTTTTCCTTCCTCTGTCCACTGGATACACCACATACCTTTCTGCCCGTTTCCCTCAATACTTTTGCTGTACTTTCTCAGTCTTCTGGTAATTCTTCCCTACCACCCACAGCCTGTATTAACTCCTTCCTGAACTCTGTGCGATCTTCTTCCTTCTGTAACTTCCCCCACTTAATCTTTAGCTCTGCCTTCACTCTCTTCTCTTCTTGCTTTCCAAAGTCATCCTCCAGACTACCATCCAGTGCTGTCTAGCTACATTCTCCTCTGCCACCACCTTGCAGTCTCCTATCGCTTTCAGATTTCTCCTTCTACATAAGATGTAGTCCACCTGTGTGCACCTTCCTCCACTCTTGTAAGTCACCCTATGTTCCTCTCTCTTCTTGAAGTATGTTTTCACCACAGCCATTTCCATTCTTTTAGCAAAATCCACAACCATCTGTCCTTCCACATTTCTCTCCTTAAGACCATACCTACCCAGGACCTCCTCATCACTTCTGTTCCCTTCACCTGCATGTCCATTAAAGTCCGCTCCAATCACCACTCTCTCCCCCCTGGGAACACCCTCTACTAGTTCATCCAACTTACTCCAGAATTCCTTTTTCTCTTCTACCTGACATCCAACTTGTGGGCCATATGCACTGACAACATTCAACATCACACCTTTGACTTCTAGCTTCAAACTCATGATTCTGTCTGACTCCCTCTTCACCTCCTAAACACTCTTCACATGCTCTTCCTTCAAGATTACTCCTACTCCATTTCTCTTCCTATCTCCACCATGGTAGAACAGTTTAAATCCACCTCCAGTGCTCCTAACCTTGTTTCCCTTCCATCTGGTTTCTTGGGGCTGTTTGCTTTCGGCTTTAGGAGTGTGACTAGGATTCTTCTTTGACTTGGCACAGAGGCGTCGTCTCTTCGAATTTAGTCTGCTGGTAGGATCATTAGCTTCCCCAGGCGAGCCCGGGTACTGACGGAGGGCGCGACGAGAACGCTGATCCATTGACTTTCATCCAGACGGCCGATTTGGAAAAACCCTCCCCCAGCTGACTTTACCATCCAGACAGCTTGGCAAGAGGAATGGGAGACCAAGGAGGTCCCAAACAAACAGCTGGTGATAAACCCCAACCAACAGGTCCCGGGCACCAACCTCCCAAGGAGACAGTGGTCTACACTCAATCGCTTCAGGACTGGACATGGCCCCTGCTTGGCCAGCCTTCACAGATGGGGCAGTAGCCCTAGCCCACTGTGCGCATGTGGAGAGGAGCAAACAATGGAACACATCATAGAGGCTTGCCCGCTCCAAAGACTGGAAGGAGGATTACACACTCTCCATACAGCAAACCAGGAGGCAACTGCTTGGCTTAAGGACTTTGCATTCGCTAAATAAATAAATAAATCTGGTTTCTTGAACACATAGTATATCTACCTTTCTTCTCTCCATCATATCGGCCAACTCTCTGCCTTTACCAGTCATAGTGCCTACATTTAACATCCCTACTTGCACCTCCACACTTTTACATTTCCTTTTCTCTCTCTCCCTCCTAACACACCTTTCTCCTCTCCTCCTCCTTGATCTTCGACCGACAGTAGCCCAATTTCCACCGGTATCGGTTAACAGCGCCGGTGGCGTTCATTGTTAACCTGAGCCTCGACCAATCCGGTATGAAAATCTCATCCGTCATGATCCGCATGTTTGATTTGGCAAAGGTTTTACGTCAGATGCCCTTCCTGACACAACCCTCCCCATTTACACGGGCTAGGGACCGGCACTACAAGTACAATGGCTTGTGAACCCCCTGTGGCTGGGCTCATTATATTAATAAATCAAATTGTTTTAACTTTTAAGCAAGCATTCCATTTTAACAGTTTACTGTTAAAAATTGTTCAACTTTAAGCTATATTAGCCTCAAGCTAAAATATAAAAGCTCAAAAAACATTCACGTATTTTAGCTCCAAGCGGATCCCATTCCACAACATGTGGTGTTTGGGATTCTGCCTATCTCCAGTTCACTGACCCCAGGCCACACAGCAACTGTAAATAGTGAAAGCTACAGTGTGTGTGTGTGTGTGTGTGTGTGTGTGTGTGTGTGTATATGGGTCGGTCCTTCTGGTAGCACTGGGCATTAACTTTTCTTTCCCCATTCTATTATGCTGAGCACCAAGCTGGAAGGCGGAAAGTACCATTTTTATATGGTCTTTGGTATGACCTGGCCGGGATTTGAACCCACGACCTCCTGGTTGTGGGGTGGACGCTCTATCAACGAGGCCTCCAGTCCGGTTTAGCGCCAAGCTAAAATGATTTAAGCTAAAAAAAAAAGAGAGAGTTTAAGCTAATTGTCAAGCTAACTGACCTTTAAGCCATTTTATGCTTTAAGAAAAAAGTGGTTAAGCTTCAAACTATATCAGAGTCGTTCAAAAAAGATTTTAAGCTATTTTAGCGCTTATATTCCATTCTATCTATTTTAACCTTCAAACCAACACTGATCAACTTTAAAGCATTAGCTTCAAGCTAAACTGTTTTAAGCTATTTAAACTTTTCACCTAATATTCCCTTTTAGCTGTTTTAACTGTTAAGCTGTTTTTACCTTTCAAGCCAACACTGGTCAATTTTAAGTTATTTGTAGCATCAATCTAAAATAGACTTATATGCTACTTTAGCTTTTAACCTGATATTTTAATTGTTTTAGATTTAAACCTTATATTTCTTTTAGTCTTCAGGCTAGTACTGACGATATTAGCTTCAAGCTAAGTGATTTATGTTTTAAGATATTTAATCTTCAAGCTAATACCGGAGTGGTAGCTCAGTTGGTAGAGCGTCCACCCCACACCCGGGAGGCAGGGGTTCAAATCCCAGCCGGGTCATGCCAAAGACCATATAAAAGCGGAACTTCCTGCCGTCCAGCTTGGTGCTCAGCAATAATGGAATGGAGAAGGGAAATCTGTGGCGGCGCCTTGCATGGCAGCGGCCCTTCTGATTCTACACTTGGGGTGTGTGTGATTAACACAGTAGATGGGATGAAACACAATTTCGTTCTACTGTACATGATTGGTTGTATGGTTGAATGACAATAAAGGGTGGTTTTAATTAACAAACTTACATTTCAACCATTTTATACTTTAAGAAAAACTGGTTCAGCTATAAACTATTTTAGCTTGTAGATAAAGTAATAGGCACCAGAGACAGTTTGTTTATCAGGGAATGTTTTTATAAACCCGTTTATAGAAGGTAATAGCTAGCTTTGATCGACTTTTGGGGCAAATTTAGGCTTTATGGCTAAATAATTCAGCCTGAAACTATTTTAGGTTTAAGATAAAATCATTTTAGTCTATTTTAGCTTTTAAGCTAATGTCCTTTCATTTAAACTCAACATTTAATCTAACATTGCCCAACTTTAAACTATTTTAGCTTTAAGCCACTTTAGCCTTAAAGTCAAAATTGTTCATCTTTAAAAAAAAATTTAAGCAAATTTTTCAGCTTTAAGCTATGCTATCATAAGCTAACAGCCAATCTTTAGCATTTCAGTTAGAACTCCATAAAAATCACAATTTTCTGCTCGTCTTTTACAGTAAGCTAAAATCACGGTTCCACACAGTCTACAGGCTGAATTTGAAGACATTTAAATTATGTCTGAAATCCTGCTGCCGTTTGTAGTTGGCTAACATTGATCTGCTGGGATTCCCTTTACCGGAAGATCTGTTTGTCCACGTTTAGAAGAAGCAGCAACATTGACACCTTAATTTTAGGTGTTGGGCAATTTAATATTCAGTGTAAGAAGGAGAGCCGAGTCAAAATTGTAGAGTTTTGTCTGATGACAGGCTGGGATAATTGGCAGATGACATACTGATGAAAGCGAACATCAGTGAGGGTTACACATCAGAGTAGAACACCGGGGAAATTACAGTGGCTAATAAAAAAAGAGAGGAAACTCCTGGGATGCCTAAAATATTTTTTTTTTAAATTGCTCTGATTACATGTTTTGTTTTTTGTGAAAAGCCATGGGGGGGGGGGGTGTCACTAGATGAAAGATCTAAATTGAAGACCCTTGCTCTGAGAACAAATGCACATCTGAATTAGGGCTGGGTGATATAGCTAAAGAAAATGAGCTGCAATGTTCATCACAAGCTTTTTTCTGGCTGGAATGTTGTTGGGTTATATTAACATGACAAATTATATTCGATATATGTGATATGGGCATTTTATGTATCGCGCATGGACAAATGTGAATGTGAATCATTTATCGTTCTCTTTATTTAATACCCCTTCCTCATCTGACCACATTAGCTTTCATTAGGGTCTCTCAGAGTTTTCCCATGAAGCTGAGATGTCCGCACGACTGTTACATTTCAATAAGGGGATAAATATTTCAAACACACCCAGTAATCACATATTCTGGAGGCTGCTGAGAACTGTGGTGGTGGTGGTGGGGGGGTCTTAATTGCAGTGTTCTTCACCTCCATGAACTGATGCTTCCTGGAAGAAAAGTGAGCATTGGAGCCTTCCAGCGTTGACATTAGCTGAGGGAGAACCCCCCCTCCCATTCCTGCTGTGTAAATTCTGATTAATGACGCCTCTTCTCACCACCCACCCACTCACCTCCCGCTGACTTCATCTCATTACAACGAAAACACACCAAGGAAACATGCGCGTCTGTGCACTTAAACAAGGAAGTGTCTGGGCTGCAGAAATGTGTGTTGACACAAACCAAGGATTACTTTTATCAATCGAGGGGGGCGACTATGGAAAGAGTCATTTTGATAAATTCACACAGGACCCCACTGCCACCCCTGACCTGTGTATGCAAAAGTAAAAATGTTTTTTTAATGTTTTCAGTGACCTGATTTGAGGGTTTGTGACTTTTCCCCTCAGCTTCTTAAATTTGTGACTATTCCCCATCTTGCAAATTTTTTACTTTTCCCCCAGTTTTGTAAATTTGCAACTTTTTATTCTATCTTGTAAATTTGCAAGTCTCCCAGTTTCATAAATGTGCAGCCCCCCACCCCCAAGTTTCACAAATTTGAGACTTTTCCCCTCTCTAGCTTAAATTTGCAACTTTTCCCATGTTGTAATTTTTTTACTATTTCCCCCAGTTTCATAAATTTGCAACTTTTTCTCCCACTTTTACAAGTTGTGACTTTCTTCCCCACTTTCAAAAATGTGTGACTTCCCCCAGTTTTTAAAGACAAAACATTTCTCCCATCTTGAAAATTTGTGATATTTCCCCCATTTAGTAAATGTGTGGCTTTTTATGGCAGTTTTGTAAATGCATGACTACCCCCCCCCACTTTAATTTTTTTGACTTTTTGTCATCTTGTAAATTTGTAACTTTTTTCTAGTGGTGTTGGACGATTAAAATTTTTAATCGCGATTAATCTTTTGGAATGTTGAGTTAATCGCGATTAATAACACGTTAAACACATGTTTTTCCATACAGATGCAGTCTGTAATTTTTCAGGTTTGTCATACTGTTATGAACATGGGAGTGGCCAAATATGCTTTTTGTCTTCACCAGCAGGTTTATTAAAGCTCTAAACATAACCAAAATGATAAAAATTATCCAGAATATTCTCCAGAAAATTCTCCAAAGTATTACTGCACGTGCAAACAACGGAATGCCAGGGCTCAATAACTGAACAACAACCAGCCAGCTGCCACAAAAGGAGCTTGCTCTTTCTCCCATAGCAAACATCCACCGCTTTTAACCCAATGACTGTGGATGGCGCTCTGTTGTGCCGTCAGCCCCTAGTGGTGAGGGTTTTTCAAGAAAATATTCAGATGTCAGAGATTTCCAAAGCTCAAACTTGAAAGTGGTAAGAGATAGTGGCTTACTGTCAATTAGAAAGCTGTAGAATATGATCCAAAGTTGGAGATATGAGTAAATTTACAAATCTAATATGCATAATGCCACGGCAGCCACATCAAATTACATAACTTTCAGTCAAAAACAGACTTTGGACATATTTAAACAAAGAATGGTTCTGCTTTTTGTCACGGTTTCTTGTTTTGCGCATTTTGTTATCTTATCTTCAAAGTATATGAACCAGAAAATCAGTACAATGTAAACAAAACAATCAACAAACACAAACATTCGTCACTTACCGCTGGCGAAGGCAGCTTGCTTCGTCCATTTTTGTCCATTCTGGTCGTTATTTTGCCTTCTGTCGGTCATTTGCGCTTTTTCTCCCACATCCAGAAACTCTTACGATTATCTCACCTCAATTTTGCTTTTATTTTGTGTCTATTTATCTTATATGACAAGTATTGGGCGCATGCAGCGACTGGCAGCAGGTGAAAAAAGTTTGACGTCTGTGTCTCTGTTTTTATGCACTTTAATGTGTTTTAACGAAATTCTCTGTGCCGTTTTTGTCCTTGAATGTTTGTGGACTATATAACGAAGAGCTCCCTGGTTCCACCAGTATGGATTTCCTACTTGTTTTTGCACTGTCGTCTCTTTCTTACCGGTTCTTTGTCTTGGAGGTAAGCGCGATTGCGATCTCGCGGGAAGAATGCAGTATTCCAGAGAAATGTTACTGCATTTAAACATGGATAATGCAGCATCTGTGTTTGAGTCTGTGCCGCAACTGCTGGACTTTATTTTAAGAGATTTTCATGGACACAGTGATGAAAAGAGAGACAAGAGGAGGAAACGCGGAAAGCGTGGAGGTGTAAGATTAAACCTGATGAGGCGTCAGCTTAACCGCATTCCTCTTCCTTCCATTATTATGAGGAACGTACAATCCCTGAGAAAAAAAGTGGATGAAATTCAAGGAAATGTACAATATCAGAAGGATTTCAAGAACTGCTGTGTCATGGCTTACATGGAGACGTGGCTTACGGTGCATGACCGGGATGCGGACCTGTGGATTGACGGCTTTGGAGCCCCACTTCGCTCGGATCAGCAGGAAGAGGTAACGGGGAAACGTCAGGGGGGCGGCGTATGTTTATATATTAATAAAAAGTACTGTACATCTGTCACGGTCAGAGAGCGTATCTGTACACCAGATGTGGAGATGCTGTCTGTGTCACTACACCCTTTTTTATCTGCCCTGCGAATTCCCCCAACTTTTTATAACGACTGTGTACATTCACCCGAGAGCGGTTGCTGCCTCCGCCTCCAGCACCATCTTTGATATGGTACAGCGGTTGCAGTCGATTTCCCCAGAGGCTCCAAATTTCATCCTTGGGGATTTTAACCATGTGTCCCTAAAGAAGACACTTAACAACTTATCAGTATGTCTCCTGCCCAACCAGGCGAAAAAAGACATTGGACCTGTGCTACAGATCCATAGAGAGGGCCTTTAAATCTCTTTCCCTTCCTCCTTTAGGAAGGGGAAGAGATCTTCTCTGCAGTCTAGCATGAACACCTCCCAGTCTGTACAGTTAAAGCATTCCTGGAGGCAGTGCACTGAATCCTCTGTCCACACGTTTATGTCTCTGGTCTTCGCCTTGTCTCTTCTGAGAGCAGATTTGGACTCTTTAGTGGACGTGACATGCTCATACATAGCTTTCTGCAGAGACATGATTGTTCCACGTAAACGTGTCAAAATATATCCCAACAACAAGCCATGGGTTAAAAAAAATCAGTTAAATCCTGCTTACAGAGGAAAGCACTTGCCTTTAAACAGGGGCTTGTTTCTGAGCTGCAGGTTGCCACAAAAGAGCTGAAGGCCAAAATTTTAAGAGCAAAACAGAATTATAAATCAGAGTTGGAAAGCAAGATGGCAACAAAGAAACTTGGTTCAGCCTGGGCTAGTATGAAAACTATTGCAGGCCTTCAGAGCACAGAGTGCAGTCATCGTGTGTTTTTAGATGGTTTTAATTCAGACACAGAGCTGGCTAATGCTCTTAATTGTTTTCATGGTCATTTTGATTCCTTTGATTTTAGCACAGAAACCCAAGATTTGAAGCAGAAACTCAAAGACAATCAGCAATTTAATATTGAGGTGCAGGATGTTAAAAGGGCGTTCTGTGCTGTAAAAGTGAACAAAAGTCAGGGCCCTGATAATATATGTGGACGCTTGGTAAAGTCCTGTGCACATGAACTGAGTCCTGTGTTTCACTACATTTTTAATAAGCCCTTACAGACACAACATGTGCCTAAGGTCTGGAAACATGCTGTGGTCATCCCCGTTCCAAAATCCAGCTGTTCTAAAATGGTAAATGATTTTAGACCAGTTGCTTTGACTTTAATTTTAATGAAAATTTTTGAAAAACTGGTCAGATGTGAGGTCCTGAAGCAGACTGAGCATGCATTGGATCCTCTGCAGTTTGCCTATAGGCTTCACAGAGGAGTGGAGGACGCCACTGTCACTCTGTTTAACATGCTTTTTGCACATCTGGATTTTAATGGGACACACGCCAGGCTTTTATTTGTGGATTTTTCCTCCGCCTTTAATACAATCCAACCTCATATTTTAGTTGAAAGGCTCCGGCAACAATTTGATTTGAGTAATAATCTAGTGGGTTGGATTCTGGATTTTTTAACCAACAGGACACAGAGAGTAAGGGTCAATGGTACATTGTCTGACCAAAAATGTTCTTCTACTGGCTCTCCACAGGGGTGTGTGTTGTCACCACTACTCTTCATCCTGTACACAAACATGTGTCAGAGCAGACATGACAACAGACACATTATAAAGTATGCTGATGATTCAGTTGTTGTCAGTCTCCTCCAGGATGGTGAGAGTGGCCACGGCCCAGTAGTTGATGATTTTGTTCACTGGTGCGAGGATTCCTACCTGTAGCTGAATACGACAAAAACTAAAGACATGATTATTGACTTTAGGAGGAAAACTCCCAGGCACAAAGTCACTGTACAATCCTACAAATATCTTGGGATGATTACTGATAGTAATTTAAACTTTGAAGAGAACTGTGAAAGGGTGTGCAAAAAGGGTCAGCAACATTTGCATAAACTTGCACGCTTCCAATTTGACCAAACCATAATGACAATGTTTTATCGGGCTTTTATTGAATCTGCTTTATCCTTTTCTTTAGTGTCATGGTTTGGTCAGATAAAACTGAAACAGAGGAAATCCTTGGATCAGGTAGTTAGATGGTCCAGTCGTTTGCTTGGTGAGTCACAGCTGAGCCTGACATCCCTGTACACCAGACAAGTACAGAGGATGGCTACCTCCATTTTAAATGATGACTCCCACCCTTTGCACTGCCACTTTCAGCTTCTTCCCTCCAGACGGAGGTTTGCTGTCCCAAAAATTAAAACCCAGCGCTACAAAAACAGCTTTGTTCCTGCTGCTGTCAAAGAGTTGAACAAGTTGTAACAATATATTGCACATAATTTAGTTACCTATTTATTAATTTGATTTTATATTTACTTATTTTTGTAGTTTTTTTCATTGGGGTTCTAAATCTTTTATTGGGTTTTAGACTTGAGCTTTTAACCTCTTTGACTAGTCTAACTTTTTAATATGACCCTTCTCTCTTATCTCCTTGTTTTTTCTCTCATCTCTTTGTCTTATGTCCTGATTGATGGAGCCTTGAGTATTTTTATCATGTTTATAGTCAGCTTCATGTGTGCCTGTGTTTGTGTTGAATGTAATTGTGGTTTGTAAATATGGATGTCACCTGACTGCAAAACAAATCTACCTACGGGTACAAATAAAGTAACCTGAACCCGGCGCGTTTGTTCTGTGTTGTCACATGGCACTGGGGGGGGGGGGCAGCAGGTGAACACTGGCCAGCTTCGCCTACCCTCTATTGTATCAAAATGTAAACATTTACCTTCATAAGCTAAATAATCTCTTTTCTGAATCATAGTTGGCAAATTTGGGAGCAAATGTTCCTCCATCCGTGACCGAGTACGTCCACAGCAATCGGTAATGTCCATATGTGTTTGTCTAAAAATTTCTTCCTCTCTGGTGTAAATAAGGATGCTTGTATGTCCGCCATAATTCCTCCAAGGCAAGAGCAGTAAGTTATACGTGTCTGCCACCTTATGAGGTGGAATTCTTAGTACAACTGGGCAGTGTTTGGCACGTCACAGTCGCAGATGCAGTGCACATCGCAGCACTGCGCCTGTCACAGTGGTGGCGCTATCCGTTTATGCAATCAACAATGATAAAGGGTTAAGCAGATCAGCACAAAACCTCGTGTGTCACACCAGACACAATTTCCCTTTTAGCAGAAATATAGCAAACAAACAAACAACTCTCTCGCCCGTGATGACACCCCACTGTGCTGCACAAACGGCGGGAGGGGGGGGGGGGTGAATGGACATTACGAACACAGCTTGAGAATTTTTTTAGACTGGCACTCACCAACAGGTGGACCCAAAGCTACGAGGATGAAAACAAGCAAATTTCTGTTCGTGCCAGCTGCTGGAAGTCAGCTACAACCTAGCATGTAGTTACTAGCCAGCTAGCCAGCTTCCACAGAAGAACAACCCAACATCCAGGCGAAGTTTTGGAGGAGGCTGTAACAATTATCCAGGTGAGAGCTCTGACAGATAACATTGTAAACTTAAACATGACAGCACTTTGGGGATTTCCATTACTGTAGTCCAGCTTGTTTGACTTCGTTATGTCTGCATGGCGCGCACAGTGTCTGTGGCCAGAGCGGCTTTGGTTTGGAGAACTGCTAGGCCAAAAAGTACTGTTTGCGCGTTCTGCCGTTAACTGTGATCACAAAACTTGTTGCCATTAACGGGGGCAATGCGTTGACGGGTGATTAACGCGATAATGGCAACACCACTACTTTTTTTCATAAATTTGATACTTACGGGTGGTAAATTTATGTCTTTGTAAAACGGTCAAATTAGCATCTTTTATGAAATTTCTGCACCTCTATTTTGTTAAATTTGTACCTAATTTACATTCATACATTTGTACGTCATGATAAACTGGTGAATAACCCCCATCATGCCCCTGTTAACACTCACACCAGTCTAACTGCAGTCCCGTTCTCACCTGTCTTTGTGTTCCCACCCTTGTAGGAGATCCTGTTGATGGCCTCCAGCAGACGTTCTTTGTTGCTGTACGAGATCAGTTTGAATTCGGTCCGGGCGTCATCGCTGAACTGCACAATAGCCACCTGTTGTCAGAAGACATGCAAGCTAGTCAGAACGGGTGAAACACGTTGATCTGAGTTCAGTTGAAAGGATTATCCTGGCAAAGGAGAAGTGCTCTTTTATCACAGCTAATGCATCAAACATTTTCTGATTTGACATGTTCTCGTACATTGTTGAATTTACACTTATAAACTTCCAACTTTTGTGGCCTTTTCTTTGCTATACTTGCGAGTTTTATTGCAAATGTGTGAATTTTCCTTTCCTTCCTTTTTAGTTTCATAAATGTCTGAGTTTTCCCCCCAGTTAAGTAAGTTTGCGACTTTTCCCCATCTTGTAAATTTGACTTTTTCCCCCAGTTTTGTAGAGTTGTGACTTTTCCCCATCTCGCAAATTTGCAACTTTTCCCCATCTTGTAAATTTACAATTTTCCCCCCAGTTTCATAGACGTGCAACTTTTCAGCCAGTTTTGTAAATTTGTGACTTTTCCTCCCAATTTCATAAATTTGTGTCTTTTTCCCCATCTTGTAAATTTGCGACTTTTCCTTCCAGTTTTGTAAATTTTCGACCCCCCCCCCCACCACTTTAAGAAACTTGCGACCACCACCTCCCCTCAATTTTTTTGGACTATTTATTAAAACGGATGTTAAGCTCCACTTTACACAGCACGGAGATCGTTGAAAGATTGGGCCAATTTTTGAGCTTTGGGATCGTTTGTTTGGGACTGAGTCAAAACTTTGTGGAGACCGTGGCGACTGTGGAGATGGCTGAAGATCATTGAAAGATCAAAAAATTGGCCAGATCGCTCAACGATCTCTACCCCTGTGTAAAAAAAAGGGGTAAAATGCCATCCAATCTCTGTGGTACCTGCGTTCCGTCTGGTCCGATCCGGTCCAGGGCTCCGGCAGTACTGTAAAGGAAACGGATGATCTTCTGGAAGTTTTCATCACCGATACTCCAGGAACCATCAACCAGGAACACCAGGTCTGCTCTGGCTGCCCTACAAACTAAACCAAGAGGAATTAATTAACTTTCCAGTTTTAAGTTGAAATAATTGATCAGCTCCTATGTAATGTTAATGAGTGCTGAGAAACATTTCAGACTTTCCACCACAGAAAACTGAAGTGTTAATTTTCAGCTTCTAAAACAGCTCTTTAAAAAATATAAGGGAGATGTCTTTGTTAGCTTGTACTAGAATGACTGTAGTGAGTGCTTTTGGTAGGGATTCACTCAGTAGTGGCAATAATTACGGCACTGTGCGGGTTGCACCAATTTCCATGTCAGGACATTCGCTCTATATTTTTGTGAACAGAAAGTTTACCTTCAACATTAAGGACCTCCAAGTGTCACTTCCTGCTCACCTCCAGCTTATTTCTTAACATTATCTAAATTGTAAAACATCTGGGGGGTGGGGGAGGAATATAGAGCCCGAACACTAGGATGTTTGCTGTTAGCGGAGAAGCTGGGATAGCTGTGGCTAATGACTAATGGACTTAGGGTCCATTAGTGGGTGCTTTTACCCACGGTCACACAGAACACTGGAGATCTGTAAGGCGAAAGGAGGGATTGCATGTTTTTCAACGCAGTGACAAATATGCAAGTGTGTTTGTGTGATCAGGAATTTCACCCTGCTCATTAATACCGTGTTAAATGTTAGCTAAGGATTAAGGGATGACAATTGATTAGTTGTTAATAATTAGGTAATGCACCTAACATTTTACTGAATTACTGTCATTTTTTTCATATTGGTACTGAATCGCTTTCATATTTACAGGAAGAGACACTGTGTATGCATGTGGGTGCGTGCGCTTGCACTTTTACTTGACCATGTGTTGCGTTTCCTGTCCAGTGCCACACAAACCAGGATATGTTTTTGTTTTGTTTTCAGATGGGGCTGTCACGGAAAAGAGGAGCAGAGCATCACAGGATGAGAGTTAATGTAGGGTAGAAAAAAGTTGGGAATTTATGTGGAAAAAATTACAAATTTAAAAGAAAAAGTTTCAAAATTATGAGAAAGTTGCCAATTTAATGAGGAAAAAGTTGCAAATTTAAAAGAAAATAAAGAAAGGTCTGCAAGAAATTCTTGAAAATTTAGTAGAAAGAACTGAGTTTTCTGAAGAAAAAATAGCAACTTTACAAAAAAACTAAAAAAAAAAAGTCACATGTACAAGAAAAAAGTTGGAAGTTTTGGAGGAAAAAATTACAAATTTGTCATCATAGTTGTTGCAAATTTATAAGAAACTCTGCAAATTTTCAAGAAGAATTTGCAAATTTAAAAGATGCCTGAACGAGCACAAAGCAGAGCTGAACAGGGAGAGTGCCCAGCGCCGAACCAGGACAGGCTGGTGTCGGCTCCATGACAGCCGGAGACGGTCACAGTAGGCGTTCACCTTGGCGTCTGTTGACAGAAGGTTCCCACACTTCCTCTTCATCAGGGATCGGTGACAGATATAGCCTGTGTTAGCTTGGAGTTAGCTTGTAGCTCATACATTGCAACATGTGTATCAACCTGTGTGCTTGTAATAAAGTTCTTGTTAGGTACAACGCCTGCCTCCGCTGTCCTCTTTTCCAGACACAAATGGTGACAAGGATGGGAGGGGTCTTCTGGGGGAAAATACGTTTTTCCTGAAGACGGATGCACATCTGGAAGACTGTCTGGCACTCCAGCCAGAGAGTGTGTCGACTAGGTGAAAAAAAAGTTTTGCCAGTGCCGACAGCAAGCAGGTGAGTCGGTCCAGCAGTTTGCTGCTGACCTCTGCCGTTTGGCTAGTAAGTGTGAGTTTGAACACTTGGAGGAAAAGTTGGTGCGAGACAAGTTGGCAGAAGGCACTACAAATAGAAAGTTGCAGGAGAAGTTGTTCACGGTGCCGGACGGCCTGATGCTGGCTGATGCACTGGAGATATCGTCCCAGCTAGAGCTAGAAGAGGCTTCCCAGTTAGCATCGCAGCTAGCGGGCCCTGGTCTGCGCTCCCCACAGTCAACTCCATTGGTGCAGGCAGTTGTCCCGGTTGCTGAGCCTGTCGACCCCATGTCTGACATGGACAGCATCAACATGGTGGGCCCCAAGAACTGGTCACTTCTGCAGTGTGTAGTGAAGCTGGACACCATCAGTATATCAGTGATGGCCACCGCTGCCTCAAGGTCCCTGATAAAACGAGGCCACGGTTAGAAGGCTCACTCCCCGGTGACCTGAAGCAGTGGAAATGCCAGATGACGGATGCTCCAAGGCCAGCAGAAACATCACCTTTGCAGTGCAATACGGCAACAGAACAATCCCAGTGTCCCAGTTCCAGGTGACACGCTGGGGCGATAATGTTTTGGGGTGGGATTTGTTCTGTGAAGTGGGCCTCTTCATCACAGACCCCGTGCTGACCGACAATAGTACGGTTCCATTGCACTCAGACGTGAACACAGCCAACCCCCGCCTCGCACGGCACGCCCAACAGAACCCAGCAGAACCGAAGCAGCCACAAGAGCCCCAGTCTGCAGCCACACAGGACCCAGAGCCGGTCCTCGTGCAGCACGAGCCTCATTGAGCTGCAGCCTCATCACAGGAGGGAGAGCATGATTTCTTGGATGTGGGTACAGCCGAAGATCAGAACACAGAGAGAGAACACAGGATGGAGAGAAGGCACAAACTGAAGTCACCTCTGATCCTTGCCCGGCATGAGCCTCAGGGAGCCACCGTGGAGCCACAGGAGAGGGAGTCCATGAAGAAAGGGAACCCTGGTGAATGACAACAACCCGGCGCATGTCCCGTCACCGACGACAGTGTCACATCACCACAACCAGCACCAGGAGAGAGGGGGCAGAAGCTGAACTCATCTCGCATCCTCGCCAGACATCAGCCTCAAGGAGCCACCGTAGCACAGTGGAATAGAGAGTTCATGGCCCAGCAGGACCCAGCAGAGCAATGCCAGCCAAGGGCACGTCCTGCCGCTGGCGTGAATGCCGCTGTGATAGCAGCAACCAGCATCAGAGATGAGAGATCAGCAGTGCCGAGTGCAGTCGAATAGATTGCTGCTCACACTACTTGATTGGGTTCGACCGCCTGGACCCACAGAAGGTCCCATCATCATGGATGAGAATTGCCGCACAAGAAAGGCCAGACACCATCCAGATGGCCGATGGTTCGAGATGGCACGCCAGCCATCTGCAAAGGTAAGAGCATCTGCCTCGGATCAAGGTGCAGTGCTGGAGCTGACCCAGCTGGTGTGGGACCCAGGCTGGGATGTTGCTAAAGAGCGAGCCATGACTCCAGAGAGATGGCACCCAGGTCCGCTGTGGCCAGCGCCTCCAGGGGTGCGCCCACAGCGGGCTCGACTGAGGCCCCTGAAGATGAACTGTTAAAGTGACTCTGCTTTGCAACGTTTAGACAGCGTGTGGTCGCAACACAGTGGCAGAATAATCCACTCAGCCATGAAGGGTTAACTGGTGGTCTACCCGGTGCCCCAGGTTCTGTTTGAGTCTGTTAAAAAAAAAAAAAAAAAAAAAAAAAAAAGAGCACTGCTGTGAATGGAAAGCTGCCGTGAATTTAAAGTGTTCATAATGCTTTGGGTTTTACAGAGGGGGAGTAAATGTTAGATGCTGTATTCCCCATATTAACAATGAGCAGCACGGACGTGGGGACGCACGCATGACATGACGTCATCACGCTGTGCCTATATTAGGAGTCTGACGGTGGGAGTCGTTCTGTTTGGCTCTCCGCCTCCGTGACAAATTATAGCCTGATTTTGCTTGTAGTTCATACACTGCAACACGTGTATCAACCTGTGTGCTTGTAATAAAATTCTCGTTTGGTACCACGCCTGCCTCCGCTGTCCTCTTCTCCAGCCATAACACATAGAGGAGCTATTAAATGAACACAGAGATGGAAAAGGTATAACCACTGGGAGTTGGGGGTTGAAATTCACAGGGCAGGCTCTGGAGGCCGGTGGGGTGAAATTTAAAAAAAAAAAAAAAAAAGTTGAGCCCAATCCGAGCTCTGGAACCGGGTCTTCCTTACAAGGTGTTGCTCAGTTCAGCAGGAACTGAGCAACACCTTATATGGTCATGTGACCGGGCATTGCACTAGTTCTTTAAAATGAAATTCACCATTTTATTCTCAGTTTGGATTGATTTTCATTTGCTCTCTTTGCTAAAAGTTCCATTATTTAAATGAAGAGTTTATAAGAGAAGAGGAAAAATTCACATCCTGATAATGACGGCATAAAGCGTGGTCTAACCTTCCTTGGCTGCAGGGATCGTGGGTAGCGGCGTGGTGGTGGGGGGCTTGGTCGGCGCCGGCGTTGGTACTGGTACTGCAGGGGAAGAGAACAAAAACAAGGACATACATGTGAATACGCGTGATCACGACCTGAGAATTAAAAGAGAAGCCTTGTCAGAATGAAGCAGCGGCAGCGTCCCCGGCCGTGTAATTTGACCCCGCCGAATCCCACTCTTCCCGGCTCCGATCCGAACCTCTTACCTGCATCCTCTGTGTTCTCCAGCTGAGTGTTTGGGCCAGGGGTCGGCAGCCTGCACTACACAACTGCTACCACTGTGAGTGATTTTTCAATTTAAAAAAATCTACATGGAGACACAAAAAATATCTGAGCCTAAAAACAACAAAATTACAGCTACAATCCGTCCTGACAACATCAGGATTCAACGTTTTTCAACATAAATCTGCGGCTTTTTTGATTGTAAATTTATTATATTACCTTTTTCTCACAAAATTGCTATTTTTTCTGGTAATTTTTAATTGTTTGAAAAAACTGCCTTTTTTTCTTGCAAAACTGTGTGGGTGTTTTCCTCAAACTGTTTTTTTTTTGGTGAAAATTTGTTATATTTTTGACAAATGTTTTGCTTGTTTTTTCTAAATTTGGAATATTTTCTTTACAATTGCAAAACCTTTTTTTCTGTTTAAATTTGTGACATTTTCCCCAATAAAGTTATGAGCTTTTTTCATAAATTGATATTTTTTGGCATAATCGTCTGCTTTTCTCATAAAATTGTCTGATCTGATTACTTTTTTCAGGTAAAAAATGTTGCCTTTTTCATATAAATTTGCAGCCATTTTCTGATAAAATTGTAGCTTTGACTGGTAAATTTGTGACTTTTATTTTGCCAGTTTGTGGGTTTTTCCCCTCATAAAATCGCACCATTTTCATTTAATTTGGAGAATGCTAATCTCACAAATTTATTAGATTTTTCTTTGTAAATTTATTAGCATTTCTTACATATATTTGAAATTTTTCTCAAAACTCCCATCTTTTCTTCCAGCAAATATGTGATTTCTTTTCAGAAATTTTGTGACTTTTCATATGAATTTGTGGGGATGGTTTCCTCAGAAAATTCCACAAATTCTCCCTAAAATTGTGAGATTTTTTTAGCATAAGCTTTCAGATTTTCTCAATTTCCTATTTTAAATTAGATTTTTCTCATGAATATACAACATTTAGTAAATTCTATTGCTTCTTTTCTTCGAACTGAATAATTTTTTTTTTCTTTTTTAAGGCCTCAGGGAGCCAATATGGGTAAAATTAATCAGCATCCATATGAATAATGCAAAAAATCTACAAGAAAAAAGTTGAAATGGAGAGAAAGAAATCCCAAATTTATGAGAGAAAAAAGTCACAAATTTATGGAAGAACAAGTTGCAAATTTAAAAAAAAAGAAAACGCAAATTTACAAAGAAATCTTGCAAAACTATGAGAAAAAACTTCACATTTATGAGAATCAATGTTGCAAATTTAAAAGAAAATAAAGAAAAATAAATCTGCAAAAAATTCTTGCAAATTTAGGAGAAAAAAATTGAGGTTTCTGAGAAAAATGTAGCAGATTTAGTTTAAAAAAATCAAAAGAAAAAACCCACAAATTTACAAGAAAAAAGATGCAAATTTACTAGACAAAACATCAAAATTTCATGACCTATACCCTGCGACTCCAAGAGGAGCGAGGAAAAAGACGTTGGAAAAAATGGCTGGACTTCATAAGACGTGACAGTACTTATTAATGTGTGGATTCAGAATTGTATGTTTTTGCTACATCTGATTTGTACCATATTGATCATCCCATGACCTCTTGTGTTTGTGTTTTTATAATTGAAAAATGTTCATAAATAAAAAGTTTTTAAAAAAAAACATCAAAATTTATTCATAAACAGTTGTAAATGTGTGAGAAAAAAAGTTGCAAATTTACAATAATAATGGTTGTGAATTTCCATCCATCCATCCATCTTCTACTGCTTTTCCGGAGGTCCGGGTCGCGGAGGCAGCAGTTCAAGCAGAGAAGCCCAGACTTCCCTCTCCCCAGCCACCTGCTCCAGCTCTTCAGAGGGAATACCAAGGCGTTCCCAGACCAGCTGAGAGACATAGTCTCTCCACCGAGTCCTGGGTCTGTCCCGGGGTCTCCTCCCAGTGGGACGTGCCTGAAACACCTCAAGTGGGAGGCGTCCAGGAGGCATCCTGATCAGATGCCCATACCACCTCAACTGACTCCTTTCAATGTGGAGGAGCAGCGGTTCTACTCTGAGCCTCTCCCGGATGACTGAGCTCCTCACCCCATCTCTGAGGGTGAGTCCAGCAATCCTACGGAGAAAGCTCATTTCAGCCGCTTGTATCCGCGATCTTGTTCTTTTGGTCATTACCCAAAGCTCGTGACCATAGGTGAGAGTAGGAACGTAGATTGACTGGTAAATCGACAGCTTTGCCTTAGAACTAAGCTCCCTCTTCACCACAACAGACCGGTACAACGTCCGCATCACTGCAGATGCTGCTCCAATCCGTCTGTCGATCTCTCACTCCATTTTCCCCTCACTCGTGAACAAGACCCCAAGATACTTAAACTCCTCCACTTGGGGCAGGAGCCTGTCCCCAACCCGGAGAGGACAACCCACCTTTTTCCGGCTGAGTGGCGGAATGGAGGGTGGTTGTGAATTTATGGAAAAAAAAAAAAGAGATTTCTAAAAAAACAAGCAGCAAATTAATTTTAAAAAAAAGTAAAAGAATAAAGTCACAAATTTACAAAAAAAGTCGCCTCAGAGCTGCAGGTTGCAGAGCCCTGGTTGAGGCGGTAAATCAGGTACCTGAGGCCAGGAACTACTTGTGATGGCAGGCAGGGAGCGTTGGCTGCTGGGGATAGTCATTTGGAGGACAGGCTCTGGCGTTCATCTGCATCAAAACAAAGCAATAAATCATGGAGGAGAGCCGCGCCGCTGCAGCACAGAGAGGGAGAGGGGGGAAGCTCCAACCAAACAGATGAAAAAAAGTTCTCCCTTGTTATGCCTCTGTGGTTGTTTCTTTTGTCTTGTTTTCACGTCTTCATTCCTGCCTTCCCTTTTATCTTTTTTTCTCCTTTGTTCTGACTCTACGAATTTCACCAGATTGGAAATTAAGTTGCAGAGGCAGTAAATTAAATCCTGACAGGGAGCCAACCTCAGAAAACTATAAGGCAGGCATCTTTTTTATGATGATTACCGTTTTGGCAGACTTTACAGATCCATTAAACCCTCCCAACAGAACAGAATTGCTCCACATGTGTTTTCCTGTCGATTAAGCTGTCAGCAGGGAGTCGGGGATAAAAACTTGGGATGCAACGGTGATCAAACCCTTTAAATTAGACAGGAAAATCTCAACTCACCCGTTAATGACACAAGGTGGCACGTGAACATGCAGCGGCCTCTCTTCTCTCTTCGTCTTCTATGCCATTTAGTGTTGTTTAAGTTACACCCAAGTGTATATTCATGTGTTTACACTGCATTACACATTATTATGTAAATAGGATTTTAGTATCATAAAAATTCATTTTTTTGTTTTTCAATTAAACTCATGGATGGTATTGTGTCTCAGGGCTCTTTAGATCACTGATATCACGCTCAAACACCTATTATAATTAGTTTGCCAGGTGAGCCCAATTGAAGGAAAACTACAGTACTTAAGAAGGATGTTCCACATTATTAAACATGCCACAGGTTTCAAGCAATATGGGAAAGAAAAAGGATCCCTCTGCTGCCGAAAAGCATCAAATGATGCAACGCCTTGGACAAGGTATGAAAACATTAGATATTTCACGAAAACTTAAGCGTGATCACCGTACTGTGAAGAAATTTGCGGCCGATTCAGAGCACAGAGGGGTTTGTGCAGATAAAGGCATAATGAGGAAGGTTTCTGCCTGACACATTTATCAGATTAAGAAAGCAACTGCTAAAATGCCATTACAAAGCAGCAAACAGGTATTTGAAGAGGCTTGCAGTTGTGCATAAACCTACAATTTGGCCAACGCCTAACCAATGCTCACAAGCAGAAGTGTGGCAGTGGTCCCAGAAATACATGAAGACTAATTTTCAAACAGTCTTGTTTACTGATGAGTGCCATGCAACCCTGGATGATCCAGATGGATGGAGTAGTGGATGGTTGGTGGATGGGCCACCATGTCCCAACAAGGCTGCAAAGTCAGCAAGGAGGTGGCAGAGTCATGTTTTGGGCTGGAATCATGGGGAGAGAGCTGGTAGGCCCCTTTAGGGTCCCTGAAGGTGTGAAAATGACCTCAGCAAAGTATACAGAGTTTCCGACTGACCACTTTCTTCCATGGTACAAAAAGAAGAACTGTGCCTTCTGTAGCAAAATTATCTTCATGCATGACAATGCACCATCTCATGCTGCAAAGAATACCTCTGTGTCTTTGGCTGCTATGGACATAAAATGAAAGAAACACAAGGTGTGGCCCCCATCCTCCCCTGACCTCAACCCTACTGAGAACCTCTGGACCATCCTCAAACAAAAGATCTATGAGGTGGGAAGCAGTTCACATCAAAACAGCAGCTGTGGGAGGCTATTCCGACATCTCGCAAAGAAATTCAAACAGAAACTCTCCAAAAACTCACAAGTTCAATTGATGCAAGAATTGTGAAGGTTATATCAAAGAAGTGGACTTATGTTAACATGTAACTTGGCCTGTTAAGATGTTTTTCATTGAAATAGCTTTTGATTTCAGTAAATATGGCCTCCTAATGCTGCAAATTCAACAAATGACCATTTTCAGTTCTTTACAACCAATAAAATATTTTGAAACTCTGTCGTGCATAATAATTTGGAACAGTGCAGTTTGAGGTTTTGGGGGGTTTTTTTGCAAAAAAAATAGTTATCATTGGAAGGTTTGTTCAATAAAATTTGAATAATGTTCTAATGGTTGATGCCTTGAAAATTATACTGACTCATTTGCGTCCACTATTTAGGAAAATCAGAGACATATCATTTGCATAATAATTTGGAACGTGGTGTAATGTCCACATATGATGTTGCACACAAATTACAGTCGCCACAGCCTTCTGGAGATATGGAATATGATCAAACATTATGGCTGGACCATAGCATTACAGAGGAACTCTGTGGCCTAGGTCTTCTCTGCCAGACCTCCACACCCCTGGCCTCGACTGCTGTGTTCCATCCCAAATGGAGATTCTGCAGATGATGTGAGCTAAGATGAAAGAGAGGTAAACGTGGAGGTATCTAAATGAAGCTATCTTCTAGCCCACACAGACTCCCGATTTCTTCCCTTATTCTGGCCAACGTACAGTCACTAGACAACAAAATAGACTACAGTGATCCCTCACTTATCGCGGTTAATGGGTTCCAGAACCGACCGCGAAAAGTGAAAAACCGCGAAGTAGCGTCACCCCTAATGACGTCATCCATAAATAATACGTACGTTCATTCTCTCACTCTCTCTCTCATATGATACGTGTGTGTGTGTGTGTGTGTGTGTACGTGTACATACATACGTAGATGTAAATAAAGTGTACATAAATATGTTTTTAGAACTCTTTTATTCTTATAACCAGATACGTAACTCAAGATGAAGATGATTTACTTCACAGGTTAATGAGAGCTTTACTGTTCCTCAGGTGACGCCTCATCGTCAGGTGCTAGAAGCGCAGGATCATCGAGGGCAGCTTCCGATAGAGCTGGAGAAGCTGCAGGAGGCGGCGTAGTGGCTCGACGGGAAGACTATTTCGCACAAAATGGCACAAGAGAACAGCAAAAAGTTCCACGCTGCGAGACTACGTAACACGAGCGATAAAGAGTAATGAATGCGGTCTTCCTTCATGGGCGCTCGGCAGGGAGAGGAGGTGGGTGAAACGTCTCGGCCAATCAGCTTGCGGGGTGAAACGTCTCGGCCAATCAGCTTGCGAGATTTCCGAGCTGAGCCAACACGAGAACAGCGAAGAGAGAGGTGGATTTTTTGAGTTGTGCGGGCTCTCCGTGTTGATACCTGATGGTCTAATGTAGTCTCCCTGCCTTCTGCTAGCGCCCGCCCATTATTTCTCAATTTTGAATTTTTGATGAATATTTTTGAAAAATCCGCGATGCACTGAGGGCGCGAAAGGTGAAGCGCGAAGTAGCGAGGGATCACTGTACATACAGCTGCTGAGAACTATGCAACGTGATGCGCGGAACTGCTGTGTTTTTATCTTTAGAGAAATGTGGTTAAATGACAATATCCTGGACTCTGCTATTCAGTTAGCGGGGATAACATGCTATTGCGGTGATCGGGTGTTCACGGTAGGAGGCAAGACCCGCGGAGGAGGGGTGTGTGTTTACATCAGTGATGCTTGCTGCCGAGATGCAACTGTTGTGCACAAACACTGTTCTCCATTGGCAGAATTTATGATCATCAAGTTCCGACTCTTCTAATTACTGAGGGAAATTACAGCTATCCTGGTAGTCGCCGTGTATGTCCCACCCACCACCATCAACGAGAGGAGTAAAGCACTAAATGAACTCTATCAGGCCATCAGAGAGACACAAACAGTGCATCCAGATGGATTCTTCATCACAGCAGGAGACTTCAACCATGCAGATTTAAAGGCCCTTCTACCAAATCTACACCAACATGTGGACTTTCCAAGAGGAGACAATTTACTGGACCTGGTGTACACAACTCATAAGAGAGCATACTGAGCCTCCCCCTCCCCCACCTGGGTCTCTCTGATCACATCACCATCTTGTTAAGGCCTGCATACAAATCCAGAGTGAAAGCCATTTAATTCAATTCAACTTTATTTATATAGCGCCATTTCACAACAACAGTCATCTCATAGCACTTTAATCTGTAGGGGAAACCCCCCACAGTTGCAGAAAAAAACCCAGCAATCAGGCGATCCCCTGTGAGCAAGCGCTTGGTGACGGTGGAGAGGAAAAACTCCCTTTTAACAGGAAGAAACCTCCAGCAGAACCAGGCTCAGGGAGGGGCAGTCATCTGCTGTGACTGGCTGGGGGGTGAGGGGATAGAGAAAATGAAAAGAACAGACATATAGAGAGCAAACAGCACGATGGGGACTCAATCTATGGGAGAGAACAAACTGAAGTTAATGACCAGCAAAAAAAAAAAAAAATTTCATTGAGAGTGAAGAAAGGAGTGAAGCCCAGTGCATTACTGGAGGTCCCCCAGCTGTCTAAACCTAGTAGCAGCATAACTAAGGGAGGGTTCAGAGACACATGATCCCTCCCTAATTGTAGACTATATCAAAAAGGAAGGTTTTAACCCTATTCTTAAAAACAGAGATCGAGTCTGACTCCCGAATCCAGATTGGCAGCTGGTTCCAAAGGAGAGGAGCTTGATAACTGAAAGCTCTGCCTCCCATTGTACTTTTGGAGATTCTAGGTATTACAAGTAATCCTGCATTTGGGCAGTGTGGTGGTGCAGTGGTTAGCACTGCAGCAACACAGCAACTCACCCTTGGCCATGGGATCCCTGGTTCGATCCCAGCCCCTGACCAACAGTGATCTGTGTGGAGTTTGCATGTTCTCCCCGTGTCTGCGTGGGTTTTCTCTGGGAGTTCTCCGGTTTCCTCCCACAGGCCAAAAACATGCAGGTTAGGTTAACTGGAGACTCTAAAGTGGCCCTAGGTGTGAATGTGTGTGTGAATGGTAAAGGGATATCGCCGTACCATGGCTGCTTCATCCATCCAGGTGGATGCCCTCAATTTCCCCTCTGGGGATCAATAAAGTATACAAGAAAAAATAATCATTTTGGGAGCGTAATGCTCTGTTAGGATAATACGGTCGTATCAGATCTTTTAAATAAAAAGGAGCCTGATTGTTTAGAGCTTTGTAGGTCATAAGAAGGATTTTAAACTTAATTCTTAACTCTATGGGAAGGCAATGAAGAGGGGCCAGAACCGGAGAGATATGATCTCTCTTTCTAGTACCTGTTAAAACTCTTGCTGCAGCATTTTGGATCAACTGAAGACTTTTTAAAGATGTTTTAGGATAATCTGACAATAAAGAGTTACAATAATCTAGTCTAGAGCTAACAAAATGTGGATCAGTTTCTCAGCATCACTCTGAGACATGATGCTTCTAATCTTGAAAATATTACTCAAATGATAGAAGGCAGTCTTAGAAACAAATTTAATATGTGAACTGAAAGACAGATCTTGATCAAAAATAACTCCAAGTTTCCTCACAGAGCTATTAAGAGAAAGAGTAACTGCACCCAAACTAAAAGTTTGATTTGGAAAGGTATTTCTAAGGTTTTCTGGACAAACAAGAATGACTTCAGTCTTATCTGAATTTAATAGCAGGAAATTGCAAGTCATCCAAGCTTTGATTTCCTTAAGACAGGCTTCTAACATGGCTAACTGATTACCATCATCTGGCTTCATTGATAGGTATAATTGTGTGTCATCTGCATAACAATAAAAATGTATATAGTGCTTTCTAACAATGTTGCCTAACGGAAGCATATATAAACTAAAAAGAGAAGGGCCTAGCACAGATCCCTGTGGAACTCCATGACTGAGCTTTGAGTTGAAAGAAAACTCATTGACAGGAACAAACTGGAACATATCAGATAAATACAATCTAAACCACTGCAACGAAGTTCCATTAAGTCCAACATAGTCTTCTAATCTATCAAGTAGAATATTATGATCAATAGTATCAAAAGCTGCACTAAGGTCTAGAAGGACAAGTACAGAAACAAGTCTATTATCAGATGCGATAAGGAGGTCAGGCTGTTTCAGTACTATGATGGATTCTAAACCCAGACTGAAACTCTTCAAGTAAACCATTTCCCTGCAGGTGGTCAAATAATTGCATTGCAACAATTCTTTCGAAGATTTTTGAAATGAAAGGGAGATTAGAGATTGGTCTATAGTTAGCTAAAACTCCTGGATCCAGAATTGGCTTTTTAAGTAAGGGTTTAACCTCTTGCACTCCGGGATACCGCGGGCGGTCACGTCTCTGCATCCTAGTGCGTCTCAGAGCGCACTGAAAAAAAAAAGAAGCTGCATTTCCGTTCTTCCAGCACAGACACAGCCGCGAACAGAAAGCCAATGGAGTGTTTTGATTGGTTTAGATTTGATTGACCTCTCATTCGACTAAGAGCCTTGAATTGGGTTTCTGAAACCTTGAAGAACTAATGACTGAAAACCTAGCAAGAAGGACCTGCCTACCAGCGACTGCGAATACGAGCCAATTGAAGCAGAGAAGTTTGACAATTGAAACGCGTGCGTCCCGTGCGTAAAATCTGTTTTGTGTAAGCCGATGTGTGTAACGGTAGCGTTCGCCAGTCTTTTTTTATTACTACTGTTCTTATTTGTTTTGAAAAATCATTCGCCAAAACCGCAATCATGGAAGCGCAAAACCGCAATCATGGAATCATGGTTTGACCGGGTCGCGTGACCAGAACCACGTGTCGTAACAAGCGGACCAGCTTCATGTTCATCTGACAATGAGGAACAGATGTTCGCCAACGACACTGCTGTTGTGGACAGGTAAGTGTTATAAGCTAAATTATTCTTTATCACTGAAAAAAGTAATAAAAATAACTTTTGACCGATCGGTAATTACAACGGTGCGTTATGGCCACATGATGGACCATTGATGGACTGTTTTTTGTGCGCCGAGCTCCTCTGTAGTGGGGGAGGGGGGAGTTGTTATCCTCTACATTGCAGATATTTTAGTATAATTTTTATTGCACTGTAGGTTATTTTTTCTTGTAAAAAAAGGCCACACATTTTTTACGTGGCATGCTTCTTTGTGTGTGGGGGGCATGTTTGTTCATTCATTCATTCATGAATGAATAAACAACCCCCCCCCACACACACACACAGCCCTGAGTATCACCTTTCATTAGAGCCCAAGGTCAAGCTTCTATGTTGAATCATTCCAAAGTTACAGACATTTTTCCAAACTGCCATTTGGCACAATTTGGCACAGTTTAAAAACGCCTGGGAACAACCTGAGAAATAAGCTGTGTAATATATTCATTTTTTGTGGTATTGTTACAAAATTTTGACCTCAGCTTGGTAACACTTGGCTCTACATTTCTGTTGCATTTTCCAGCCAGTATCTGACATCTGTGTGTTATTTGCAAGTATTTGTATCTGAAAAAACACCCAGGCAAACTTTATTTTCTTCAAGTTCAGTATGTTTAGATGACTGTTACTCAGTGGCAGGAGCACTTAAAGAGATTATGACTGTTTTGCCAAAAAATTCAGTGTTTTCTTTTAAATGAGACCAACCCCATGAAGATGCTGCAAAGGGTTGAAGAACAGCTTTTGATTTACTTTGGGTATGCTATTTTTAGGCGTTTTTAGGGAAATTGACCAGAGTGCAAGGGGTTAATTACAGCAGTTTTAAAAGCCTGCAGTACATGGTCTAAAGTTAATGAAGAATTGATTATTTGAAGAATAAAGCTACCAATAAGTGAGAAGACTTCTTTAAATAACCTGGTAGGAATAGAGTGTAAAAGACAAGTTGAAGGCTTGGATGAGGAAATTATTTTTTCTAATTCTGAAAGGTCAATTGGAGTAAACTCATCAAAACAGATATCAGTTGAATGAGTTGTAGTAGTTACTGTATTTAAGTTAACGGTGGGAAGAATCTGACTGATTTTATCTCTGATAGATGAAATTTTATTGCTGAAAAAGTTCATAAAGTCCTGACTAGTAATCTCTAAGGGAATGTTGGGATTGACAGAGTCCTGGCTCTTTGTCAGCCTGGCTACAGTGCTGAAAAGAAAAGGGATTATTTTTGTTCTCTTCTATTAATGCAGAATAATAACTTGTTCTAGCTGAGCTGTCTGGTCAGGGTGCTTCTCCATTTGGAGCGGTCCGTTGCGAGGTCCTCCCAGCGCTCTGCGTTGATCTCCGGGGCCTTCATATCTCTCTTGCAGACGTCTCTGAAGCGCAGCTGTGGGCGGCCAGCGTCTCTCCTGCCAGTCGCCAGTTCTCCATAGAGGACGTCTTTGGGGATTCTGCCATCCTCCATACGGTGAACATGGCCTAGCCAGCGGAGCCTGCACTGCCTGAGTAGAGTGAACATGGAGGGAAGGCCGGCCTGGAACAGGACTTCTGTGTTGGGCAATTTGTCCTGCCAGGATATGTCCAGGATGTGGCGAATGCAGTGCAAGTAGAAGGAATTCAGTCTCTTTTCCTGCCGGGCGTATGTTGTCCACGTCTCACTCCCATAGAGCAGTGTGCTGATGACGCAGGCGTTGTACACTGCCATCTTCGTCTTGACAGAGAGTTTGGGATTCTCCCACACTCGTGTGGTGAGGCGAGCGAGTGTGGAGGCTGATTTTCCAATCCTCTTGTCGATCTCTGTATCAAGGGAGAGGTTGCTGCTGATTGTGGACCCCAGGTACGTGAACTGATTCACGACCTCCAGCTCGTAGTCATCGATGGTGATGGTTGGTGGTGCTTCTGTGCCTTGCGCCAAGACGTTAGTCTTCTTCAGGCTGATGGTAAGCCCGAAGTCCATGCATGCCTGGGAGAAGTGATCCATCAGGGTCTGAAGCTCCTGCTGTGTGTGGGTCGCGACTGCAGCGTCGTCTGCAAACAACATATCTCTGATTAGAGCCTCACGTACTTTGGTTCTGGCTTTCAGGCGGGCGAGGTTGAAAAGCCTTCCATCAGATCTTGTATGCAGGTAGATTCCCTCTGTTGCTGTGCTGAAGGCATGCCTCAGGAGCATAGCAAAGAAAATCCCAAAGAGAGTTGGCGCAAGTACACAGCCCTGTTTCACTCCGCTGTGTATACTGAATGGCTCTGAGACGTTGCCGCCGTACTGCACCATCCCCTGCATGTTGGTGTGAAATGATTCGATGAGGCTTTGCAACTTTGGTGGGCATCCCATTTTTGGCAGGATTTTGAAAAGGCCCTCTCTGCTGACCAGATCGAACACTTTGGTGAGGTTGATGAAGGGGCATGTTCTGTTCTCTGCACTTCTCCTGGAGTTGGCGGATGGAGAATATCATGTCCACTGTCGATCGCCCAGCGCGGAAGCCACACTGAGACTCGGGGTAGACACGTTTGGCAAGCTTCTGTAGACGAACGAGGACAACTCGTGCGTAGACTTTGCCAACAATGCTGAGGAGGAAGATGCCCCTGTAGTTGTTGCAGTCGCTTCTCTCCCCTTTATTTTTGTAGAGGGTGATGATCTTGGCGTCCCTCATGTCCTGTGGTACGGCACTTTCCTTCCAGCACTGGCAGAGGACATCATGCAATGGCAGCAGTAGGGCGGTCTTGCAGTGCTTGATCAGGTCGGGGGGTATGCCGTTGTTGCCAGGTGCCTTGCCAGCGGCCAAGCTATCAATGGCCTTGATGAGTTCATCGATGGTTGGCTCGGCGTCAAGTTCATCCATGGATGGCAGGCAATCGATGGCATCAAGGGCTGACGGTGTCACGGTGTTCTGTCTGGAGTAGAGGTTGGAGTAGTGCTCCACCCATCTCTCCATCTGCTTGTTCTTTTCTGTGATCATCTCCCCAGTGGAAGATTTGAGGGGGGCCGTCTTGCTCTCAGCCGGACCAAGTGCTTTCTTGATGCCATCATACATACCACGGATGTTCCCTGTTATGGCAGCGGTTTGAATGTCTTGGCTGAGCTGAGTCCAGTACTCATTGGCGCAGCGCCGAGCAGTCTGCTGAACTTTGCTTCTCGCAGCCCTGAGGATCTGCAGATTCTTCTCGTTTGGGCACTTCTTGTACTCAGCAAGTGCTGAGCGCTTGGCTTCAATGACGGGGGTCATCACGGTCGACTTGGCATCAAACCAGTCCTGTGACTTCGAGGTCTTCCTCCCAAAGATAGCCAAGGCTGTGCGGTGGATGATGTTTCGTAGCTCTTCCCACTTCTGCTTTGCAGACTCTCCTTCTTGCAGTTCACCAAGTTCCTTCTCAAAGGTGGAGGCAAACTGCTCGACAAGTTCTGGTTGGGCCATCTTGCTGGTGTCAATCCGTGCCTTTCCAGGCTGTCTGGCGCGATGGAATTTCTTCAGCTGCAGCTTGACCTTGCAACACACCAATGAATGGTCTGTGTCGCAATCTGCACTCTGGAATGAGTGGGTAATTAGCACGTTCTTCAGTGAAGTGCGCCTGGTCAGGATCAAGTCCAGCTGGTGCCAGTGCTTTGAGCGCGGATGTCGCCAGGAAACCTTGTGTTGGGGCTTGGTCTTGAAGAACGAGTTTGTGATACACAGATCATAATGTGTGCAGAACTCGAGCAGCCGCTGTCCGTTGTCATTCATTCTGCCCACGCCGAATGGTCCAAGACAGGAGGGCCAGGAGTCGTGGTCAGCACCCACTCTGGCATTGAAGTCTCCAAGGAGAATGAGTTGTTCAGAGTTGGGGATGATCCTGACAGTTGTTGTGAGATTCTCGTAGAACTCGTCTTTTGCCTCTGGTGTGGCTGTCAGTGTTGGGGCATACACACTGACGAGGGTGACTGGGCCTTGAGTGGTGTTAAGGCGGAGGGTGAGGAGTCGTGCAGAGCCATTGCTGCCCGGTTCCACCATCTTCAGCAAGGAGTTCTTCATTGTGAAGCCCACTCCGTGTTCCCTGTGTTCGTCAATGCCCTTTCCCTGCCAGTAGAACATGTAGTCCTCCTCTCTCAGCGTGCCTGCGTCAGCCAACCGTGTTTCCTGGAGAGTAGCAATATCCACTTCCAGTCTCTTCAGCTCATTACTGATGACAGCAGTCTTCCTGGTGTCACTGATGTCCTTGAAGTTAGTAGGTAGTCCTGTCATCATAGTGCAAACGTTCCAAGTTCCCAGTTTTAGAGTTGGTCTCTTTTGTTTTGTTGTCTTGCCTGGTGCGAAGGTTCGCAGCCTGCCGTTCAGACTTCACCTCATCCCTATGCACCCAATGAGGAAAGCAGGCTGTGGTGGGACAACACCTTATTGGCTGGGGGCTGCCCAGTTTGAGGCGGGCGGTAGCTGTCCAGTGAGATCAAATGATCCCTCCCACCGTCGGGAATAACCCCTGGTGCCACGCTCTACGCCAGTTGAGCGATGGCTTATAACCGGTAACTGTCATTCCCCATGTTTTGTCTACGCCGAAGGCGAAGCTGGAGTGTCCTCTCCAGTGATCCGGAGTTCTACCTTCCAGCGTTGGGCATTGGTAGGATTCAAGCCTGGGCAGGAAGATATGGAAGACAAGATGTTGCCCATACAGCATGTCCCCCCTCTCCATGTCACTGATGAATCCAAAGGAACAGCAGAGCTGCTACAGTTTGGCACCAGCGCCATCGCAGGAGCTGCCAGAACAATGTTGAGCACAACAGAGAACTGCCTTAGGGACTCCGACTCCGGATTTTTCCTCAGGGTTGACTCCCGAAGCCTTTCCCGTGACCGGGTGTGCCGCAAGGCAGCGGAGGTTTGAAATCAGGGTTTACTTTCCCCTAGATGGGCTACCTTCCCAGGTTAACGGGACACCATCTACCCGAAGCATCTGGTCTTGAGGTGCCAGAAATCCGCCCTCGCCGCTTCTCCTATTAGTAAAAGCAGTTCCGCCGGGCTTAGAAACTAAACCACAAGGGCAGGCTAGGAGTTGGACTTAGTTGTCAGAGGCTTTTTGAGATGCACGCCATAAGGAGCGTTTTATAAGCACTGGGAGCTTAACCCCAGTGCCGCTCCTGGCTATGACACCCTTGGAAGTTAGAGACCTAATATTTAACAAACCACATTTAATTTTTAAATTATGAGGAGGAACAGAGGCCAAATCATTAAATTTAGAGGCTTCATGTTTAATTTGAGTTTTAGCAACTTTTTGTTTAATCACTTTGGGATTCTTATACATTATATTTTTATTTACTTTGGAGGGAGCAGACAATGATTCTCTGATGGGGAAGACAGGGGCTAAGTTGAGGGGTGGCGGATGAAGAGGAGCTGCAGAGAGGCGTGTAAGACTGTGACTCTGCTTCCTGGTCCCAACTCTGAGTTGTCAAGGTTTAGGAAATTTGGATAAAAATGATGCCAGATTGTTAGATAAATGAGAGACACCATAAAAAGTGGGATGGACACCGTCTCGTCTAATAAGACCAGGTTTTCCCCAAAATGAGCTCCAATTGTCTATGTAGCCCACACTGTTTACAGGACACCACACAGACAGCCAGCGGTTGAAGGATGACAAGTGGCTAAACATGTCATCACTGGTCAGATTGGGGAGGAGCCCAGAGAATACTACAGAGGCAGACATTGTTTTGGCAAAGTCACACACCGATTCCACGTTAAGTTTTGTGACTTCCGACTGCCGGAGTCGGACATCATTAATGCCAGCGTGGATAACAATTGTGGAGTATTTACAGTTACTTTTAGCCAGCAGTTTCAAATTTGACTCGATGTCACCTGCTCTGGCCCCAGGAATGCATTTGACTATGGCCGCTGGAGTCTCTAGGTTCACGTTTCTGACTACAGAGTTGCCAATGATCAGAGGTTTTTCCTCAGCGGGTGTGTCGCTGAGCGGGGAAAAGCAATTCGAAACATGAACAGGTTGGTGGTGAACCGGGGCTTTGCGACTAGGCTTCCTTCTCACCGTCACCCACCCAGTCTCCTCGCTGCTGAGGAGGACCGGAGGACCGCTAGTAGGTCGCCCTATGCTAAGAAGCTCTGCTGCAGCTAGGGGACGTCCGTCAAGATTAACTGGCGCAGACAGTGTTTCAATGCAGCGGAGCCGGGATTCCAAATCAGACAACCTCGCCTTGAGCGCCTCAAAAAGACAACATTTATTACATTTACCGTTATCACTAAAAGAGGCAGAGGTGTAGCTAAACATCTGACAGAAAGAGCAGACCAGAGGAGAAGGGCAAGGAGAGCTACTAGCCATAGCTAGTGGCTAACCCGAAGCTAACAAAAACACAGATGAAAGGTGAACAGAAACCTAAAGAGGGTGATTAGATGACACTGAGTGCGCATACAGGTGCAAGAGGCTTGATAAACAGAAGTGAGAGCTAACGGTAGATGGAAAACAGTGATTAAAATACAGTTAAAGGCAAAATCCTCAGGAGAATGAGGAGAGCTAACCACAGAGCAAACCACAGACAGCCAGCACCACAGGAAGTGAAGATACTTTAAAGCCATGAGACCAACAAAAAAGCAGATACGTGTGTGGCCAGAGGGGGCCTCTGATGCTCTGACAGACTGTTTCAGCACTAAAGACTGGGACACTTTCAAGCATGCAGCCACCCACAATAGATACACAAATCTAGAGAAGTACACGGAGGTTGTTGTCGCATACATAGCTAAAAGCATTGATGTCACTCATTACAAAACCATCACTGTTCATGCTAACCAGAAGTCATGGATGACAGCAGAGGTCCACAGGCTCCTGAGGGCTCAGGACACAGCCTTCAGGGCCGGCGACCCTGCAGGACTAACAACAGCTAGGGCCAACCTGTCCATGGCATCAAGGAGGCAAAATGACAGTTCAGCAAGAAAATAACCGGCCACTTCAGCAACACCAGAGATGCACGTTCCCTCTGGTGTGGCAAACAGACCCTCACCAGCTACAAACCTCCGCCTCAGACCTGTGTGAATGACATCACACTGCTCAACAACCTAAATGACTTCTTTGGCCACTTTGAAACACAAAACAGCACATCGGCGTAGAAGACCACTCCTCCCCCAGATGAGCAGGCCATAAGTGTGAATCCAGCTCGCGTGAAGAGGACCCTCTCCAGGATCAACCCATGCAAGGCAGCTGGATGAGACAATATACCAGGTCGCGTTCTGAAGGAATGTGTGGAGGAGCTCAAGAATGTCCTGACCGACATCTTCAGCATCTCCCTGAGTCAAGCTGTTGTCCCCACATGTTTCAAAACTGCTACCATAATACCAGTCCCAAACAAGCCCGTCTCATCCAGCTACAATGATTACTGGACCGTAGCACTGACCCCCATCATAATGAAGTACTTCAAGCAGATGGTCATGCAGAATAGCAAGTCCACCCTCCCTCCCTTGACCCATCTCAGTTTGCATACAGGTCAAACAGATCCACAGAAGAAGCCATCTCTGCTGCTCTCCATTCAGCCCTCCCCCACCTGGACTCCTATGTGCAAATGCTGTTCTTAGATTTCAGTTCACCATTCAACACAATTATCCCAAAACACCTAATACAAAAACTCAGACACCTCGGACTCAAAACCACTCTCTGTAACTGGGTGCTGGACTTTCTCACATGGAGGCCACAGTATCTGTGGGTTGGCACCAACACCTCCACGACAATCACACTGAGCACAGGGACCCCACAAGGATGTGTGCTCAGCCAGCTGCTCTTCACCCTGCTGACCCATGACTATGTACCAAGCCACAGCACCAGCCACATCATCAAGTTTGTGGACGACACAATGGTGGTGGCCCTCATCACCAACAATGAGGAGGCCCACTACAGAAATGTAGTGAGCCAACCGGTCCAGTGGTGTAAAGACAATAATCTGAATGTGGGACAAAACAAGAATTTTGTGGTAGACTTTAGGAGAGGACACACAGCACCCCCCTCTGATCATTGATGGAGCAGCTGTGGAGAGGGTGAGCAGCACGAATTTCCTGGGGGTGCACATCTCTGAGGACCTCTCCTGGTCCAACACCACCACATCATTGGCTAAGAAGGCTCAAACTCACCTCTATTTCCTCTGCAAACTGAGGAGAGCACGAGTCCCACCCCCCATCATGTTTCTACCGGGGCACCATTGAGAGCATCCTCACCAGCTGCATCACGGTGTGGTATGGAAGCTGCACCGCCTCCTGCCAGAAGACACTACAATGCACAGTGAAAGCTGCCAGCAAGACCTCTGCCCCCCCTCTCAGAAATCTACCACACCTACCTCACCCACAGAGCCATCAACATTGCAGGCAACACCTCCCACCTCTCACACTCCCTCTTCAGCCCCCTGCCCTTGGGGAGAAGGTACCAGAACCTCTGGACCTGCTCCACAAGATTGCTAAACAGCTTTGTTCACCAGGCCGCAGGACCCTGAACTCTGCCTACTCCCTCCCTCCCCCTCGGACCATAACATAGTCACCCACACGACCTCAGCTGTATGCACAGAAAGAACCTGGCACACCAACAGTAATACATCTGCTGCTGTGTTTCTCTGCACCTTACTGCAACCATGTGCACAAATGCCATACCTGCTGCTGTCTGTTAGTGCAATACTGATCATGTGTAGTCCAATTTGTCACCGTCTTCACCTACACTACTGCACTGAACTTGTAACTATCGGTATTACGGCTCCACTTTTTCTGTATGTAGGATTTGCGGCAGCACATCAACTCACCCTTGGCCGGGGGATACTGGGTTCGATCCCAAATTCGATCCTGGGTTCGATCCCAAATTAATGAGAAACATTGCACATTTTTAAGAAGAATTTGCAAATTTAAAAGAAAAAAACTTGCAAATTCACAAGAAAAAAGAAAAAATTGCAAATTTATGTGGAAAAAGTTTCAAATTTACCAAAGAAAAAAGCAGCAAACTTATGAGAAAAAAAGTTATGAAATTTTTCTTGTCCTCCCCAAAAATTCTGTGGGTGAACTTGTAGCGTGGGGGCCCTCTAGTGGCTGAGGGGGGCATAGCATTTGTGTACTCTGATTTACAGGTTAAACCAGCGCTGCAGCCATGTTTTTTTTTTTTTTTTTATGATTACGGTTTTGGCAGACTTTACAGATCCATTAAACCATCCAAACAGGGCAGATCTGCTCCACGTGTGTTTTCTTGTCTGTTAAACTGTCAGGGATAAAAACTGGGAACACAACGGTGATCAGACCCTTTAAATTAGAAGAGAAAATATCCCAACAACCATACCTCCCAACAAAAACATAAAAATATGCTTGGAACAGAAAACAAAGTTAAAGTATTACATAGGCTGTGGGGAGCGTGAAATAACGAGGCTGAATTATTTCTTAATTCAGGTTTTAATGTTGCGATCACATCCCCAGCTATCTCTCAAGAACAGAAGAGGGAGAGCTGAGTCAAAACCTTCTTATTTATACATACAAGAACAAAGGAAGAATCACATATCACCGTCAAAACCCCCTATTGACAATAACTCTCCCCCTGCGTCCTTCAGTTCTCCGCCTGGCCCCCAGGAGGTCAGGAAGCCTTTTCAGCTCCTTATCGCCGTACCTCCGTCTTCTTGCTGTTATCCACAGGCGGTCCAGACATATTGTCCCATCCAAGACGTGAGGTCAATCCACACATGCAATCTCAAGCATCCCATAGTGCTTATACATATGTAGGTAAAAATACATGAGCTACATAACCCCCCCCCCCAAACGTCGAAGAATGGACAATATATCAGAGTTCACAAAACACGATAACCTCAATAGCATAGTCTATACCACATGATCACATCAAAAATCAGTCTGTACGCCATCTGGGTTTCAGACGTCTTCCAAATCTGCTGTAAGCAGGTCTCGTCGTCCCTGCGGCGTTGTCTTGCAAAGAATCTGCCGACTGAGGAAGTGAGTGGTTATTTGATCCCTGCGGGGCCTCAGGGACGTGTTCCCTGGGAGGTCTGCCACGTCAAGGTGCCCTCGCCACCCGTACAGACTCGTCGTTCATCACAAAAGCAGGCTTTAGTCTGTCAATACTAACTGTCTCTTTTCTGTCTCTCAAATCTAGCACAAAATGCTTATCACCTGTTTCCAGCACCCTATACGGACCATCATATGGCGGGCGGAGGGTCGGTCTCAGAGCCTCGTGCCTGACAAAAACGAACGCGGCATCTTTCAAAGCTTTGGGAACAAAAACGTGCGGAAAAGTGTGATGAACGGGGCCCGGGAGCATGTCTGCTCCCGTGCCAATCAGCAGCCCCAGAGCCGGGGGGCGCCCCGGCTCTGGATGCTCTGGTAGGAATTCACCGGGCAGCCTGAGAGGTTGTGCAAAAACTAACTCGGCTGGGGAGGCATTTAAATCCTCTTTGGGCGCAGAACGCAACCCAATAAAACCCATGGGAGTTTGTTTACCCAATCTGCATCCGTAAGCGGCGCTCTGAGGGCTGCCTTCAAAGACCTATGAAAACGCTCACATAAACCATTAGCCTGGGGGTGATAAGCTGTAGTGCGATGAATTTTCGCTCCTAAGCTGCTGGCCATCGCTGACCAGAGCTCAGAAACAAATTGAGGTCCTCTGTCGGACGTAATATCCGACGGAACCCCGAAACGCGCTACCCAGGCCGTCAAAAAAAACGCGAGACACCTCTGTAGCTGTGGTCGATGCCAGTGGGACCACTTCCGGCCAACGTGTGGTTCGGTCCACCATTGTCAAAAGATGTGTGAACCCCTGCGACGACGGTAGGGGGCCCACGAGGTCGACATGCACGTGATTGAGTCTCTTGGCCGGAATGTGGAACGGTTCTAAGGGAGCTTTCGTGTGCTTGTGAATTTTGGCCCGCTGGCAAGCCATGCAGGTCCTTGCCCACTCTTTCACGTGCTTGCGCAGGCTCGGCCAAACAAACTTCTCCGCTACCATTTTCACAGAAGCGCGCACTCCTGGGTGCGCCAGGGAGTGAACCGAGTCAAAAACGCGGCGGCGCCACGCGGCCGGGACTACCGGGCGCGGTCGCCCAGTCGATACATCGCAGATTAGGGGGGGCATACCGGTTTGCAAACACCTGCTCTCCAGCCTTAACCCTGTTGGTCCAGACTGGAGCGCGCGCACGTCCGCATCTCTACTCTGTTCCGCTGCCATGGCTGCATAATCAATTCCCACGTGAACTGGGGCCGCGTGCGCTTCCGCGCTGCTATTTTGCCCTGCGGCTGCGGTAGTATAATCTGCCTCCGCGCGCACCGGTGCTGTGACCGCGCGAGAGAGGCAGTCTGCCACTACGTTGAGTTTACCCGCTACGTGCTGAATATCGGTGGTAAACTCCGAAATTGCGGCCAGCTGCCTCTGTTGCCGGCCCGACCAAGGTTCTGAAATTTTGGACATCGCAAAAGTGAGCGGCTTATGGTCGACAAAAGCCGTGAAACGCCAACTTTCAAGCCAAAACTGGAAATGGCAGACAGCCAAATGGAGCGCTAACAACTCCCTGTCAAACGTGCTGTATTTCCGCTCGGCTTCGTTTAAGGATCTGCTGAAAAATGCCAGCGGCTGCCAAACCCCGGCAACGTGCTGTTCCACGACCGCCCCTATGGCTAAATCTGATGCGTCGGAGCGCTATGCGGGCCGATGGGTCTGGATGTGCTAGAAGCGTGGCGTCAGCCAGGGCTTTTTTTACCTCCGCGAATGCGCGCTCCCGCTCCGGGGACCACTCGATAGGATTGGAGGGTTTTTGTTTTTTGAGCGCGGCGTATAATGGTTGCATGAGTTGCGCTGCGTGGGGTAGGAAATGGTTATAAAAATTTACCATTCCTAAAAACTCCTGCAATGATTTGACCATTTGTGGTCGGGGAAAATCTGCCACTGCACGCACCTTATCCGGTAGCGGGATTGCCCCTTCTGGGGAGACGCGGTGCCCCAAAAAAATCGATCTGCGCCACGCCAAACTGGCACTTGGCTGGATTAATTATTAACCCGTGCTCTCCCAACCTCCGAAAAACCGCAGTGAGGTGTTTTTTGTGTTCCTCCTCTGAAGTACTGGCGACTAAAATGTCGTTGAGGTAGACGAACACAAAAGGGAGATCGCGTAACACGGCATCCATCATACGCTGGAATGTCTGTGCGGCGCCTTTAAGACCAAACAGCATGCGCAAAAACTCAAAAAGTCCAAAAGGGGTTATTACCGCTGTTTTAGGAATGTCCTCAGGCCGGACTGGAACCTGATGGTAGCCGCGAACCAGGTCTATTTTAGAAAAAATGCGCGCCCCCGCCAGATGCACCGAAAAATCCTGAATGTGTGGGATTGGGTAGCGGTCACGCGCTGTGGCGTTGTTTAGTCTGCGGTAATCGCCGCAAGGTCTCCAGGAACCATCAGCTTTAGGGACCATATGCAGCGGCGAAGCCCAGGGGCTCTTCGAACGACGAATAATGCCCAGTCTTTCCAGGCTGGCGAACTCCTCGCGCGCTATGGAAAGCTTAGCAGCATCCAAACGCCGAGCTTTTGCGAAGACTGGGGGGCCTGCTGTAGTGATAAAATGCTCCACCCCGTGTTTCGCAGCTGTTGCCGAAAAAGTAGGAACCGTGAGCGCTGGAAACTGGGTGAGGAGTGTGTTAAACTTACCGCCTGCTGTGGCGACGTTGGTCTGCACCGGTGGTGGGGACACTCGAGCTGCACAAGGAATAGAATAAAAAGATGTAGAATAAAAAGATGTCGCCTGTTGGCAAGATCAACTAACAATCCATGTGAGCACAGAAAATCGGCACCTAACATGTTGAAGCTCACCGCCGCTATGATAAAAGTCCATTCATAAGTGTGGCCGTGCAAGGACAGAAACAAAGTCCTTTCTCCGTAGGTGTTGATGCTCGAGCCGTTCGCCGCCGTTGCCCCGTCACCACGGGGGACAGCCAACCGGTCAGCATAGGTTGGGGTGATGAAACTCATTTGAGCTCCGGTGTCTACGACCAAGTGCCGCCCGGAGCTCGCATCCGTTATGTAGAGCAGCTTATTTCTTTCGCCGAGAGCCAAAGCTGCTAACGATTCCCGGTCCTGGTGTTTCCCGAGCTCTTGTAGCTGCACGGCGGCACACACCTGTGTGCCTTCTCTGCGAAACGCCGGTGATAGTAACAGAGGCCATCTCCTCCGCTGCGTCGGGGCCGCGTCGCTGCCATTGTTGGTGGGACTGGCTCCGCTGTCTCTGGCTCCTCGTTGCCTCGGGTCGCCGCACCTAGGTCTGCCGCTGCTGCTGTTGCCGTCTGGTCGCCGCAGGAGTCGAGGAGCCGCTGCGCCTCTCGGGCCAGTGTACGGAAGTCCCGCTGGGTCACACAAGGCATGCCGGAGAGGGTCCCTCTCATGTGCGTCGGGAGGTTACTTAGGAAGATGTGCTTAAACAGGAAATCATCGTTGTCCGATTCCCTCAGCTGCAGCATGTCTTCCATTAGGGCAACTGGCCTGCGCCCTCCTTGGCCGTGCATAGCCAGGAGTCTCCTAGCCCTCTCTTCGGCTGAGGGCGTGAAACACTCGGTGAGGGCAGCCTTCAACTCGCCGTATTTGTTGTCAGCGGGTGGCTGCTGAACCAGGCTCTGCACGCATCGAGCTGTGCGGTTGTCGAGCCTTGCGATGACGTGGTAAAACTTAGTGTCATCCGCCGTTATTCCTGCGAGCGTGAACTGTGCCTCAGCCTGGAGGAACCACGAGTCCGGGTTGTCCTGCCAGAATTCTGGCAGTTTAATGGAGACGGCACTTGCTTGGGCAGACTCCGACGAGTCTGCATCAGGAGAATCCCTTCTATGCATTCTCACGTCTCTTGGTCACCAATGTGGGGAGCGTGAAATAACGAGGCTGAATTATTTCTTAATTCAGGTTTTAATGTTGCGATCACATCCCCAGCTATCTCTCAAGAACAGAAGAGGGAGAGCTGAGTCAAAACCTTCTTATTTATACATACAAGAACAAAGGAAGAATCACATATCACCGTCAAAACCCCCTATTGACAATAACTCTCCCCCCGCATCCTTCTGTCCTCCGCCTGGCCCCCAGGAGGTCAGGAAGCCTTTTCAGCTCCTTATTGCCGTACCTCTGTCTTCTTGCTGTTATCCACAGGCGGTCCAGACATATTGTCCCATCCAAGACGTGAGGTCAATCCACACATGCAATCACAAGCATCCCATTGTGCTTATACATATGTAGGTAAAAATACATGAGCTACATAGGCTAAAGTTAATCAGCATCCACAAGAATGATGCAAACAAATCTACAAGTAAAAGTTGCAACTAGAGAGAAAAATCTCAAATTTATGAGAAAAAAGTTGCAAATTTAAAAAAGAAAATCACAAATTTACAGAGAAATCTTGCAAATTTATGAGAAAAAGTTCACATTTGAGAATAAATGTTGCAAATGTAAAAGAAAATAAAGAAAAATAAATCTTCAAGAAATTCTTGCAAATTTAGGAGAAAAAAATGGAGGTTTCTGAGAAAGAAGCAGATTTTTAAAAAAAAAGAAAAAAGCCACAAATTTACAAGAAAAAAGTTTCAAATTTACTAGAAAAAAGATGAAAGTTTATTTTAAAAAAAGTCATAAATGTGTGAGGAAAAAAGCTGCAAACTTATGAGGAAAAACTGCAAATATGCAAGAAAAACTTGTAAATTTAAAAGAAAAACTTGCAAAATTACAAGATAATCTTGCAAATTTAGGAGAAAAAAATACAGAGATTTCTGAAAAAAGTGGCAAATTAATAAAACAAATTAAAAGAAAAAAGCCACAAATTTACAAGAAAAAAAGTTGGAAATTTATTGGAAAATGTTGAAGATATGAGAAAAAATTTGGAAGTTTCTGAGTAAAAAAGGTAGCAAATTTACAAAAGAAAAAAGGCAAAAGAAAAAAGGCACAAATCTGTCAGAAAAAGTTGTAAACTTACTTGAAAAAAGTTGAAAATTTAGTTGAAAAAAGTTTTTTAAAAATTGCAAATTTAGAAGAAAAAAAACACAAATTTAAAAGATAATTTTGCAAATTTATGAAAAAAAAATGGAAAAAAAAATGTGGAGAGCTCTGAAAAAAGGGGGAAATTTTAAAAATCCAAAAGAAAAAACCCCACAAATTTACTACAAAAGACACTGAAAATTTCACAGAAAAACTGATCAAATTTGTGAGAAAGCTGCAGATTTCTGAGGAAAAACGGCGCTAAAGGGGCCGCAGGTGCCGTATTCGCCACAAGGCGTGAGTCAAGCAGAACGTGGAGCAGCGGCGTTCCAGGGCCACCGTAGCATCCGTACCCACAGCACTGGGTTCGCAGTGGTCGACAGCACCGCTTTTCAAAAACACGTTCAAACACGCAGCGTTACAAGTTTGGCCAATCAGAATCTTTCCTCGAGGAGAATCAGCTCATCCTGGGCTTAAAGCTGCGCTTTCCAGTGCAGAAATGCCAACTTTCACACCCACTTGCCCCATTTAAACCTACATGCTTCCCATTTTAAACGCGCAGCGGTCAATACAGAGGCTCACATTCATTCTCTCTCTCTCCCTCAGAGGTTTGCAGTTAAACCCCTGTAATTAAAATGCTGAATGTGGCTGAAAATAAACCAACTTGAACGCTGCACTTGCTGCACCCTCCCCCAGCCCCCGTCTTGATTAGCGTTTGTAGCCGCTGCTGCAGAACAAGAGGGAAAAGAAAAAGCAGGAGAACTCGGCTCACGTCGCTCCCCCCGCTAGAATAAAAGGCATTTTATTTTGAAAGCGATGCGATCGTCCTCCAGGGCCCGTACGGGATCCTCTTCTGCGCCGATGGCGTGTGATCGTCTGCGTTGTCAGATGGTACGGAGCAGGTGAAGCTCTCCTCCGTGTCACAGCGGTGTTACACCAAGACCAACTTTACTCCCGTTTTTAATTACAGTTAAAATCGTTCACAGCAATTATGTTTGTTACTCGAGTTATTTTTGTTTGCATTCTAGTCTCACCTCTACCGAGGACACGGGTGTCGGGATCAGCACCCAGGGGTCACGTCCAGGCAGTGGGTCATTCCTTAGTTTGATGGAGGGACTCACAAATTTAGCATGAGCTACAAACATGCAAAAGTAAATTAGCTACAAATTTGCAAGAATAAAGGTGCAAAATATGATAAAAGATGCTAATTTAAAAATTCAAAAAGTTGCAAATTACAGTTTCAATTACACTGAATACAAGCTTGACCAGTATCCAGATTAGCACTGAAAATCTACAGGAAAAAGCTGCAAATTTATTAGAAAAAGTAGCAAATTTATGAGGAAAAAAAGTTGCAAATTTACAGGAAAAAGTTGCAAACTTATGAGAAAGAGTAGCAAATTTACAAGAAAAAAGTTGCTAATTAATCAGAAAAGAGTTGCACATGTCGGAGAAAAAAAGCTGCAAGTTTGCTAAAAAAAATTGCAAATCTATGAAGAAAAAAATTAGCAATTTCCAAGGAAAAAATGCACATAAGAAAAAAAGTTGTAGATTCACGAGAAAAAAGTTGCAAATTTGAGAAAAAAGTTAATTAATCAGAAAAGAGTTGCAAATCTATGAGAAAAAAGTTGCAATTTCCAGCAAAACAATGCACATCCATAAGAAAAAAAGTTGTAGATTGATGAGAAAAAAAATTGCAAATCTCCAAGAAAAAAGCTGCAAATTCACAGGAAAAAGCTGCAAATTTATGAGAAAAATGTTACAAATTTACAAAAAAAAGCTGCAAATTTACTAGAAAAAAAATGCAAATCTATGAGTGAAAAAAAGTTGCAATTTCCAAGAAAAAAAAATTGCACATAAGAAAAAAAGTTGTAGATTCACGAGAAAAAAGTTGCAAATCTATGAGAAAAAAGTTGCAATTTCTGGCAAAAAAAATGCACATCTATAAGAAAAAAGTTGTAGATTCAAGAGAAAAAAAAGTTGCAAATCTACAAGAAAAAAAGTTGCAAATTCACAGGAAAAAGTTGCAAATTTATGAGAAAAATGTTACAAATTTACGAGAAAAAGTTGCAAATCTTCAAGAACAATGTTGCAAATTTATGAGAAAAAAGTTGCAAATTTACAAGAATACTGCAAATTTAGAGGAAAAATGTTGAAAATTCATGAGAAAAAGTAACAAATTTACAAGGAAAAAAGTTGCTAATTTATCAGAAGAGTTGCATATCTATGAAAAAAAAGCTGCAAATTTACTAGAAAAAATTGCAAATCTATGAGGGAAAAAAATTTGCAATTTCCGAGAAAAATAATTGCACATAAGAAAAAAGTTGCAAATGTATGAGAAAAAAGTTGCAAATTTACGAGAAAAAAGTTGCAAATTTACAAGAAAAAAGTTGCTAATTTATCAGAAAAGAGCTGCACATCTACGAGAAAAAAAAGCTTCAAGTTTACTTGAAAAAATTGCAAATCTATGAGGAAAAAATTTGCAATTTCTGAGAAAAAAATTGCACATAAAAAAGTCACAGATTCACGAGAAAAAAAATTGCAAATTTATCAGAAAAATGTTGAAAATTCATGAGAAAAAGTAACAAATTTACAAGGAAAAAAGTTGCTAATTTATCAGAAGAGTTGCATATCTATGAAAAAAAAAGCTGCAAATTTACTAGAAAAAATTGCAAATCTATGAGGGAAAAAAATTTGCAATTTCCGAGAAAATAATTGCACATAAGAAAAAAGTTGCAAATGTATGAGAAAAAAGTTGCAAATTTACGAGAAAAAAGTTGCAAATTTACAAGAAAAAAGTTGCTAATTTATCAGAAAAGAGCTGCACATCTACGAGAAAAAAAGCTTCAAGTTTACTTGAAAAAATTGCAAATCTATGAGGAAAAAATTGCACATAAAAAAGTCACAGATTCACGAGAAAAAAAATTGCAAATTTATCAGAAAAATGTTGCAAATCTATGAGAAAAAATTTGCAAATTTACGAGAAAAAGCTGCAAATTTGCCAGAAAAAAGTTGCAAATTTATATAAAAAAATTCACAGATTTCTAAGAAAAAGTAGCAAATTTATGAGAATTTTTTTTTTTTTTTTAAATTTCTGCTTAGACTTGGTGCTTCAAATTTTTTCGCTCAGTCTCCATTTTTTCCATTCACAGAAGGTCATCATGCCTTCCGCTTACCTGTCCTGGACTGATAAGTTTTCCTTGAGCATCACGGGTTAGTGATCACTCTACAGCCAAGGATACACACTGAATAACCACTGCTCTTCAACTCTGCCACCCGCAGCTCCGCCTCTCATCTTTTTGTCAGTTCCACTGTCTCCAAACCATACATGACAGCAGGTCTCACTACTGTCTTGTAAATCTTCCCTTTCAGTCTAGCTGCTATCCTTCTGTCACAGTTCACCCCTGACACTTGTCTTCACCCCGCCTGCACTCTCTTCTTCACCTCTCTTGTTCACCAGCCATAGCTTAGGACGGGTGACCCCAGGTATTTAAACTCACCTACCTTCACTACCTCTACTCCTTGCATATATAACAAATATTTCATGCAGACTTTTGTGTTTAGTTGAGTTAGACGTGACTTTGTGTGCGTCCTTACGGGTTTTCTCCGTCGTCGTGACCGCCGGTCCTTCAGTCCCGTCCTGCAGCTGAGCGACCACGCTGATCTTGTACTGCGTGTTCGGTTTCAGGTTGTTGAAACAGTGTCTGCTGGATCCTCCACTCAGCCTGGTCTCCTGCTTCTGCCCACCTGCAGTGGGAAAAATAGAAAAAAACAAAAACAAAAAACCACCATCACCTTGTCATTGTTGTGGGAAATGATGTTTCTGGGTCTAGTGTGCCACTCTATTAACTGGACAAATACGCTGTTTATGTTTCTTCTTGCCTTTTTCCTGTTCCGCCTTTTCAGGAATAACTGAGAAACCAAATCCAATTATTATAATAATCATCACCTGTAGCTTATCATGGGCTTTCACTGGGGAAAACATTATAGATGAAACAGTGGGAATTCAGAGGAAACAGGTGGAACGTTTTTTACTGGGTTAAACAGCTGCGGCGCACAGCCAAGATAATTACAATTATGAGTCTCCAAAATCATCGTTAACAGTGTGCAGGTGCCAATACAACCATGTGTGGAAGACAAAGACTGCCAAAATAAAATAATTTCAACTGCAAATCTATGAGAAAAATGTTGAAAATTTACAGGGAAAAAGAGCTGCAAATGTATGTGAAAAAAGTCAAATTTTTGAGAAAAAAGTTGAAAATTTATAAGAAAAAATTACAACTTTACAATAAAAAATTGCAAAAATTATGATAAAAAAGGTTGAAAATTTACAGGAAAAAGTTGAAAATTTACAAGAAATTTTCCTGCATATTTATGAGGAAAAAGTCACCAATTTCTAAGAAAAAGGTTGCAAATTTATGAGAAAAAAAAGAGAAAATTTACAGAAAAAAGTTGCAAATTTACAAGAAATTTTTCCAAAAATTTAGGGGGAAAAAAGTCACAAATTTACAAGAAAAAAAAATTGCAAAATAAGATTCAAGATTCAAACATTTAATGTGTCAACAGTACTATACGTAGAGGACATACAGGAGAATTGAAATGCCATTTCTCTCTCTTCAGTGGTGTGTGCAATATAAAAAAAAAAAACTGAATAAGGCTGGAAAAACAACAACAGCAGTCTGCGTACAGTAATGCTAAATAATGACAAAAAGGTTGAAAATTTGCAGGAAAGAAGTTACAAATTTTGCAAAGAAATGTTTCTCCATAGTTATGACAAAAAAGTCAAATGTATTAGAAAAAAGCTGCAAATTTACAAGAAAAAAAATTGAAAATCAAGATAAAAAGGTTGAAAATTTACAGGAAAAAAGATTTACAAGAATTTTTCCTTGATATTTATGAGAAAAAGTCACAAATTTCTTGGGAAAAAATGTGAAATTATGATAAAAAGGTTAAATTTTACAGGAAAAAAAGTTGCAAATTCCTAAGAAATGTTTCTGAAAATTTATGAGAAAATAATTCACAAATTCATAAGATAATCATAATTATTAGCCTCCTAAATCATCGATAACAGTGTGCAGGTGACAATACAACAAGTATGGAAGACAAAGACTGCAGAAATAAAAGGGGTTTCATTTTATTTGATTTATTTTGTTTTAATTAGGGCAGGACATTTAATGTGTGAACTTTTACAATTAATGTGGGCCAATTTAAAAAACAAAACAAAACCAAAAAAACAATATTGTCAGGTCAGTTCCTGGTTGTATCAGCAGTTGTGACTGGTTTGCTTCAGCAGCTCAGATTAAAGCAAGAGTAGGTCTTGTTCTTACACCACACTAAAGTGATGCACAGGGGAACCCAGTGCACCATAAGCCACAAAAATCTTCTCAAAAATTTGTAACTTTTTTCCTCAAAAATTTGTGATTTTTCCTGTAAATTTTTAACTTTGTTCTCATAAATTTTCATTTTTTTTTCATAAAATGTCCAGTTCTAAGTAGAAATGCAAACAAAAAAATCTTATGAATTTTTAACTTTCTCATAGATTTGCAACTTTCTTCCTCATTTCTGCAACTTTTCTCAAAACATTGACTTTTTTCTCATAAATCTGCACCTTTTTTCTGTAAATTTTAATCTTTTCATAAATTTGCCATTTTTTATTGTAAATTTGCAATTTTTTCCTCTAATTTTTCAACTTTTTTCCTCATAAATTTGCAGTTTTCTTCATTGTAAATTTGTAACTTTTCCCTGTAAAATTTCAACTTTTTTCTCTTAAATTTGTGACTTCTTCTGATAAATTTCCATTTGTTTTGTGTAAATTTTCAATGTTTCTCTCAAGGATTTGCAACTTTTTCATGAAAAATTTGTAACTTTCACAAAATTTTTCACTTTTTTCTCATAAATCTGCATGGGGTTTTTTTTGGAAATGTTCAACTTTTTTCTAATAAATTTTCTACCTTTTTTCTCATAAATTTGTGACTTTTTCTAATAAACTTGTAATTTTTTCCAGCAAATTTTCATTTTTATTTTCATAAATGTTCAACTTTTTTCTTCTAGATTTAAAGCTTTTTTCTCATAAATTTGTGACTTTTTTCTTATAAGTTCATATATTTTTTCCAGTAAATTTTCATCTTTTTTCTCATAAATTAGCTTTTTGTCTCCTTTTTAAACTTTTCTTCTAAATTTTCATATTTATTTATTCTCATAAATCTGATTTTTTTCTTGTAAATTTCCAACTTTTTTCATCTAAAATTTAAACTTTTTTGTCGTAAATTTGTGACTTTTTTCCTCATAAGTTTGAAACTTTTTCCCAGTAAATTTTCATCTTTTTTAGAATAGAATAGAATAGAATAGGCTTTATTGTTGTCGTACAGTTGTACAGTACAACAAAATTGTGGGTGCCCCCCAGGCCACTGCGCAATAAAGTAAGAGAGAGGGATCTGAATAAAACAGTTACAGACCACACAATTAAACATGTGACTAAAATAGAAATAAAAGTAGCCCACAGGTATTTGCACAGGTACGGTAGTGGCTTCACGGATGGAACTACTGTATGTACGTAGGAGTGCAGAACACACAATAGAGTAAAATGGCCCAAGGATTATGGAAAATATGTACAGTAGTGGTTTCACGGATGGGTCAACATACATGAAAGTGAGGAGTGCAAAGACAGGTGAGTTATCGTGACAACCAAGATGTCCTCAGTTCTGTGCATGAGCGCGTTCAGAGGGAGGGGGGCGGGGCCTCTGACTGTCTGCAGTCCGGCTGGCCCAGGGGAAGAAACTGTTTGTCAGGTGTGGGACCTGATGGAAGCAGACCGTCGCCCGGAGGGGAGCAGGTCAAACAGGTGGTGGGCGGGATGTGAGGGTGTCCTCCAGGGCGGGCGGAGGGCTGCCGATGATCGGGGGTGTTGATGACACGCCGCACAGCCTTGCTGTTCTGGGCCATGGAGCCGGCGTACCACACACCCGGGCAGCAGGTGAGCACGCGCGCCGCCGAGCAGCGGTAGGAGTCCAGCAGCACCTTCTGGTCCAGCTGGTTCTTCCTCAGGACACGGAGGAGGTGCAACCGCTGCTGGGCTCAGAAACTTCCTTTTTGTTTTCTTGTAAATTTCCAGCTTTTTTCATCTAAATTTTCAACTTTTTTACTCCAATTTGTGACTTTTCTCAGAGAAATTTGTGGGTTTTTGTGAATAAATTTGTAACTTTATTCCTGTAAATTTTCAACTTTATCATAAATTTGTATCTTTATTCCTGTACATTGTCATTGGTTTTCCTCATAAATTTGTAATTTTTTTCTTGTAAATTAGTAACTTTTTTCCTCTAAATTTGCAACGTACTTTCTCATAAATCTGGCGCTCTCTCCTGCACGCTGGTTACATTTGGAAACTGTGACTTTTTAAATTTTTATCCTTTATCATATTGTTGCACTTTAATTTCTGCAAATTTCCCCCAATTTACATCCATACATTAGTATGGTACGTCCTGCTAAATTGGTGACTACACCCCACCCCCTTGTTAAAAAAAAAAAACTGATCGCCTGCTGCTCACAGGTCCATTCACGTCAATAAAATGCAAATCAAAGTTGCCAAAGAACACGGGGCTTCTTTTTCACCGATTCTCTCAGGTTTATGGATTAATTGCGATTAATCTCGATTATCACGTCATCGTAGACAATTTGCGATTAATAGTTAATTGGAAAAAAAAATCAATCCACAGTTTAAATTAGTTTAAATTTAAAAAAAAAAATGCATGGAGGAACATTTCATAACCTTTATCATTATTAAGCCTTTTGACGATTTGCCCCGCCCTCATCGTCTGCGCGTCGTCCTGGTAACCATTTAACCAGCCCCACAAATCCTCTTTTAGCTCCTCCGTGTGTGCGTAGAATGAACGGACGACAGCAGGAGTTCCCTGGAGACACGCGGGGAAATATGTGCTTTTATATTTGACGTTAATGACAGCGGCGTTATCGCCAGACGCCTACAGGTGATGAATGGCGGCCGTTACGTTCCCGTTTCCTGGCTGACGGCCGCATTAAGAGCCGGTCTTACCTTGGCGACGCCGGCTGACAGTGGACGTGTGAAATGGAATCGGGGTGTGTGTGTGTGGGGGGGGGGGGGGCACCATCTGTTGTTTGGTGTCGTTCGGAGAGTGTTACCGGTTTCAGACAAATTGGATGTGTGTGTGTGTGTGTGTGTACAATTATTTCTGTTGGTGGCAGTGGTTAAAAAAAGAAAAGCAGAAAAATCAGAGCTGAGAAAATTACTTCCATAATTGCAGGTTTGTTTATGGAGGTGATATGGCTGCGGAGTTATTTTTGACAGCTGAGGTATGAATACATTTAAAGGTGTCGACCAAACAAAGTGAGAGCAGCAGAGTTTAACAGCGACTCTGGAGGCAATTTACAGGCGTCACGGACGTGGAGGAATAAAGGTCGTCTCCCACGGTTTGCAAAGAGACCAATTTTCTCACGATTAAAACTAAGGAAAACACTTCTATGATTGTGTTACGTGGCTGCATAAAGTGCTTGTATGATAAAGCCTCGTCCCGCCAAAGCTGACGAGTTTACGGCTGGGTGTCAGCGATTCGTGACTTTTCAATAATTCACCAATTTAGCATGAGGCACAAATGTTGACATGAAAATCAGGTTCAAATTTGCAACAATAAAGTGTGCAAACATTGGAAAAGACGCCAATTTAAACATTTTATAAAGTCACAAATGACAATTTAATTATATAGAATAAAAAGTGGAGCAGCGTCCAGATGAGTGCTGCAAATTTCTGAAAAAGGTTGAAAATTTACAGGGGAAAAAACAGCTAATTTTTAAGGGGAAAAATGCAAATTTATACAAAAAAAAAATTTGATAAAAAAGCTGCAAGTCTATAAGAAAAATGTTAAAAATTTGAGGACAAAATTGCAAATTAAAAAAAATGCTAAATTATGATAAAAAGGGGAAAAGTTATAAATTTACAAGACATTTTCCCGCATATTTATGAGAAAAAGTCACAAATGAATAAGGAAATGTAGCAAATTTACAAAACAATTTCTAAAAATTTACAAGAAAAAAATGGAAAAATTATGAGAAAAATGTTGAAAAATTACAGGAAAAAGCTGCAAATGTATGTGAAAAAAGTTAAATTTTTGAGAAAAAAGTTCAAAATTTATAGGAGCAAATTGCAAATTTACAATAAAAATTGGAAATGATGATAATTTACAGAAAAATGTTTAAAAATTACAAGAAATTTTCCTGCATATTTATGAGGGAAAAGGCACCAATTTATAAGAAAAAGGTTTCAAAGTTATGAGAAAAAATGAAAATTTACATGAGAAAATTTTCTGAAAATTTAGGAGAAAAAAGTCGCAAATTTACAAGAAAGAAAATTGAAAAATCGTCATAAAAAGGTTGAAAATTTGCAGGAAAGAAGTTGCAAATTTACAAGAAAATTTCCTGCATATTTATGAGAAAAAAGTCCCAAATGTATTACAAAAAAAGCTGCAAATTTATGAGAAAAAAATCAGTTTCAGAAAAACAAAAAAAATTATGTGAAAAAAGTCAAATTTTTGAGAAAAAAGTTGAAAAAATGTTGAAAATTCTTATGAAAAATGATAAAAATTATAAGAAGAAAATTAAACATTTCTGAGAAAAAAAGTCAAATTTATTAGAAAAAAGCTGAAAATTTTTTTGAGAAAAAATAAATGTATGGGAAAAAGTTGCAAATTTATGTGAGAAGTGTTGAAAATTTATAGGGAAAAATTGCAAATCTAGCTCGCGGTTCCAGTGCGACTCGGTTTCTGTTGTCACTGATTGTGTTCAGAACTTTGCTGGATAAAACGTCTGCCTTGGCTCAGAGGATCGGGCCCACAGGAGCAGATGACCCGGTTCTGTCCCTTCCTTTGAGTGATGGCTGTCGTAGCCACCCGCCTCACCGCCGACTATAACCCAGACGGATTTGGTGAACTGTGCAGAGATGCTCATGGCTGAAGGTTTTCCCTACAAGCGGCTCATCAGGTTTGACCGTCATTGAGATGTGCGGTGACTCATTCAGAGAGCGGCCTTCATCCCCGCTCCCACACACGCCAAACTCCACGTAAACGCAGGTGTTTGGTGTTCTCTTCTCAGCGTCAGGAGCTACCACAACTTCAGCCGATTCTTTATTCCTTCTCAAAGTTTACCCCTCAGACGAGAAGCTACAGCGGCGTAATTACCACCGCTCCCCTAACGAGACCATCTCCCCGCACGCCAGTGATGATCCCGACCTTTTCAGCCGCCATATTTCACCTTGCGCAGCAAATGTAAATGTCACCCACGCCGCAATCCTTCGCCTAAAACCTTTAAGACTGCATCGGCACGTCTCAGACGGGGAGAACAACGACGTCTCTGTCATCTGGGGCTGCTTAGGGATTCAGGAGATTGGAAGCTCCGCTCCTGCGCCGCATACCCGAAACTCCCCACTGACGGAGGCACACTCCACTCCTGTTCATCCCACCGGGTCAAACATGCGGCGTAGGAGCTCAGTGAGAAATCCGAGGAGGAGAATACAGCCAGAGATGCTGGAATCGTCTTAGAGCTCTCAAGATAAGCCACAAAATCAGCTGAGCGGTGCATGGAGAGTGTTTTTAAGCAACTGATCATTAGTAATCAGCAATATTCTTCTGCAGTTCTTTATAAAGATGGGGTTCATTTGCAAATTTTTGAGGAAAAAGTTGCAAATTTGCAAGAAAAAAACTGTTAATTTTTGAGAAAAGGTTTGCAAATTTAAAGGAAAAACTTACAAATATTGAGAAAGTAAAAAAAAATTACAAGAAAAAAAGCTGCAAATTTTTGAGAAAAAAGTTGCAAATTTAAAAGAATACATGCAAACTGTGGAGGAAAAAAGTTGCAAATTTACAGGAAAAAAGTTACAAATATTGGATAAAAAAGCAGAAAAAAATACAAAGAAAAACGTTGCAAATTTTTGAGAAAAAAGTTACGAATTTACAAGAAAAAAATTTAAATTGAGGAGAAAAAAACTGCAAATTTACAGGAAAAAATTGCTAATTTTTGAGAAAGAAGTTGTAAATTTATGGGAAAAAAGTTGCAAATTTACAAGAAAAAAACTGCAAATTGAGGAGGAAAAGTTGCAAATTTACAGGAAAAAAATATTTGAGAAAAAGTTAAAAAAAAAACTTACAAGAAAAAAGCTGCAAATTTTTTAGAAAAAAGTTGCAAATTTAAAAGAAAACATGCAAACTGTGGAGGAAAAAAGTTGCAAATTTACAGGAAAAAAGTTACAAATATTGGATAAAAAAGCAGAAAAAATACAAAGAAAAACAATTGCAAATTTTTGAGAAAAAAGTTTACGAATTTACAAGAAAAAAATTTAAATTGAGGAGAAAAAAACTGCAAATTACAGGAAAAAATTGCTAATTTTTGAGAAAGAAGTTGTAAATTTATGGGAAAAAGTTGCAAATTTACAAAGAAAAAAACTGCAAATTGAGGAGGAAAAAGTTGCAAATTTACAGGAAAAACTTACAAATATTTGAGAAAAAGTTAAAAAAAAATTACAAGAAAAAAGCTGCGAAATTTTTTAGAAAAAAGTTGCAAATTTAAAAGAAAACATGCAAACTGTGGAGGAAAAAAGTTGCAAATTTACAGGAAAAAAGTTACAAATATTGGATAAAAAAACAGAAAAAATACAAAGAAAAACGTTGCAAATTTTTGAGAAAAAAGTTACAAAATTTACAAGAAAAAAATTTAAATTGAGGAGAAAAAAACTGCAAATTTACGGGAAATAAATGCTAATTTTTGAGAAAGAAGTTGTAAATTTATGGGAAAAAGTTGCAAATTTACAATTCAATTCAATTCAATTCAATTCAACTTTATTTATATAGCGCCCATTTCACATCACAGTCATCTCATAGCACTATCAACTGTAGGGAGGACCCCCACAGTTGCAGAAAGACCCCACAATCAGGCGATCCCCTGTGAGCAAGCACTTGGCGATGGTGGAGAGGAAAAACTCCCTTTACAAGAAAAAAAAACTGCAAATTGAGGAGGAAAAAGTTGCAAATTTACAGGAAAAAAGTTGCCAATTTTTGAGAAAAAGGTAGCAAATTTATAGGGAAAAATTACAAATATTGGTTGCAAATTTGAGAAAAAAGTTACAAATTTACAAAAAAAAAATTGCAAATTTAACCTCTTAAAATTATTAAATTAATTAAAATGATTAAATTTTCTACTGCCACTCCGTGAAGAAAGAATTTCTTTTTCTTGCAAAAGCAAAATTTAGGAAAATGAGCTGGAATGCTAAAGAGTTAAAAGTTTTAAATCTACAAGAAAAATGTTGCAAATTGACTGTTAAAAAGGTTGCAACTTTAAAGGAAGAAAGTTGCAAATTTACAAGAACTAAAACTGTAAATTGAGGAGAAAAAAGTTGTATCCTCTTAAAATTCTAGTGTTCCACTGGCGGAACGTTTCAGATTTTCTACTGCCACTCAGTGAAGAAAATGTGATTTTCTTTGCGTATGCTAAGTTACGGAAACTGGCCGGAATGCTAATGGATTTAGCCACTAAGGCACCAGAAGATATCTGGGGGCTCGTCTGGGACCTCAAACATTTTGCTACGCTCAAAGTCACTAAATGACCCTTCTTCCCCACTCTGATGCTGCTTGAATTTCAGCAGACTGATTGTGTCAACACCAGTAAATGAAGAGAGCTGCTACCACCTGGTTGGCTAATCAGATATTTGCATTAACGACCAGTCGTAATACATTTTTTAATAGATCCATAGATGTTTTTGTCAGTTCCCACACTGCATTTTAAAACATGAAGACTGGAAAACACTGTGAGATGATTTGTATTTAGTGGTGTTCAAACAACAGGATGTTTTGATGAGCGTAATGGAAGATAAAAACTCACCGGCGGCTGACTCGAGGACGACCCTGTAGGCGCTGGCGTGATAGTGAGGCTGCCACTGGGCGCACAGGCTGGTCATCCTCACCTGGTAGGTGATCAGGTTGGTCACCCCGAGGTACACTGCAGAGAGGACAGACAGGGAAACAGGACACCATTGTTTTATTTCTACTTTATTCGTCCACATTTTGTCATAAAGGTTCTTAAACACATTTTTTTTTTTTTTTTTTTTTTTTTTTTTTTGTTACTTATTTGTACCCGTAGGTAGACTTGGTTTGCAGTCTGGTGACAAGCCACCGGCTGCTGGTCGCTGCGTGCGCGAGCGCCCTAAACCTACATGTTTTTGGTGTGCGAACTTGCACACCAAAACTTGCACACCAAAACTTGCTAGCGAACCAAAAAGAACTTAAGCAACATGCGTCACAACCGTTTGCAAACACTTCCAATTATTTTGGACATGTTTGTGGAAAATTTTTGACCATGCTTAAAAATTTTACATGGTAAGAAAATCTGTTGGCAACCTTAAAAACTGTTGCCGAACTGTTTGGCAGCCTTTTCCAAACCCTGAAAAGAAGTGCAACATTGGTGAACATTCCCCGGCATTTCACTGCTTCGTGCAATATGAAGGTTAACCAAACACGGTGAGGCCGCGTTCAGTTTTGATGCCCCTCACATGTGGAACAAACTCCCAGAAGCGCTGCTTTAAATCCAGGTTAAAAACTTTCCTGTTTGCAGTGCACTGGAACTTTGATTTCTGGCACTTTTATCCGTCTTATTCTATTTTAGCTTCTTTCTGTTTCTCTTTAATTTTTACTTTGCTTTTAAATTCTTTTATTTTTTTGGATGTTTGGTTTTGGCTGAAAGAAAAAAGTGGGACTGAAAAACTGTATCAGCAGCCGCCTGGACAGTTTATGGCTCGAGCCCTTGGGCTCTCCCCACCAAAGAGATAGAATATTGTTATTATATCGGTTCACTGCAGGCATCGCAGACATAAGGCCAGGATATCCACCTGGACAGACACGCTCCGTTCCTGGTCGGTACCCACGGAATGAAGTGCTGTTGTGAAAATGCGAGCATTTACCGTGGCGCTCCTGTCTCCCATTCTGCTGAGAGTGGGCCATGCTGGAATACTGGGTGAAGTCGGCTCCTCTGTGACTGTGATCCCGTTGGGTCCACATGAGGCTGGAGGTCTTGTTTGTAGCCTCCGATATCAGGTAAAAACTCCATAAAAGCTACGCTTCTTGTTCTTCCGGATCTCCACAGTGGATCATCTGCCTCCGTCTCACCCGATCCCTTGCATCTTCCTCTGTAAGACCAACCGTCTCCTTATCCTTCCATGAATCTTCTCTGTGGTCTTCCTCTTTTCCTTCTGCCTGGCAGCGCCGTCTTCAACATCCTTTGTTTAATATCTCCACTATCCCTCCTCTGCACATGTCCAAACCTTCTCAGCCTTGCCTCTGTTCAGTCCCTCTAGGATTTCGTGGGATGTTTTTATGATTGGCGCAGCCCAAAAAGCCTGAATTCGTAGGAGCTTTTTTTCAAACGTTGCAATAAAAGTTACGAAGTTTGAGAGGTTTTTTTGCACTAAAAGTTGTGGGACAAATTACAGATTTTTTTTTTCCCAGTTTAGTGCAGTGATATTCTATATAACAATACAAGAAAAGCACAGGATTGTCTAAAATTTCCTATTAAACAGTGATTTATAAATTAAGCAGAAAGTTCTGCTATACAGAAAAAGTCTTGTGCAACAGCAAATACAGACTTTAACACAATATCCATTACAACAGCTTAATTGTATTGAATGTATGTTAAAGAGTAGAGATTTGGAAATTATTGGCAGCACCTTCATTTGAAAACTCTCTACGGTCCCCAACCACTCGGTACCGAGCAGAGAGAGAAAAATAATTTATTCTGTTGCTCTGTATTGCCTATTGGAGTCTGTGTTTTACTCTCTCTCTCTCTCTCCGTGCCTAACTCCTACCTGTGTATCTGCTGTACATCTTGACACACACTTGCCTCACCAGAAACTCATCTTTCATTTTTTTTTTTTTTTTTTTTTTTGGGGGGGGGGGGGGGGGCTTTGTCTGTGTCCAGACTGAAGATTCACAGTTTTAAGCTTTATTGTCATTGTACAGCACAATGAAACTCTGGGTGCTCCACCACGCTACTGCGCAATAAAGTAAGAGAGAAGAATTTGAATAAAACAAAGTTACAGAACACACAATTAACCATACAACTGAAATAAAAATTAAAGTAAAACTAAAAAATATGCCTAAGCTAGAATCAGTCGCCAGTGTCAATTATGAAGCCTTAATGACAGATATTAATGAGTTACTTCAGAGATGGATGTCACTACCAATGTCTATGATCGGGAGAATCAATATACTTAAAAGTAATATCTTACCTAAAATACTTTATTTATTTCAATACATTCCCTTACCACCACCTTTAGATTTATTCTCAAGAATTAAAAAAAAGTTAGTGGAATTTATATGGAACAACAGGAGGGCTAGATTACGTTTGTCTTTATTATATTTACCATTTGATCGTGGAGGTCTGAAATGTCCAAATTTTATGTTGTATTACTGGTCAGCACAACTGAGGTCTATGACATATTATTTTTCATCAAATGATCTCCCTCACTGGACTGAAATGGAATCATACAATTTGCCTTTACCCCTTCCCATATTCATATATTCAGACTCGGCAAAAAAATTACAGAAACAAGTTAAAAACCCATTTGTAAAACATATGATTAAAATATGGTGTGAAACTAAAAAATATTTAAAAGAACCACACTTACTGTCACAATTTAGTCCAATATGGGGTCATCAATATTTTAAACCAGGGAGAGCGGATGCTGTGTTTAAAGTATGGAGTTTAAAAGGGATCCAAAAAATTCAAGATTTATATTCGTCATGTTCAGATAACAATGTCTTTTGAAGAGCTGAGGATCAAATTTAATCTTAATAGAACACATTTTTTTAAATATCTTCAACTTAGGAACTTTATTCGATCAAACCAAAACAATGCTCTCACTCGACCTATTTATTCATCCTTGGAAAAAATGTTGATGAAAGATAGTAAAAGAAAGGGTATTATTTCAGAGTTTTATAACTCATTGACACTATCCTCAAGTGAAAACTCACAGAAAAGATTAAAGTACTGGAAAGAAGATCTGCAAACTGAAATTTCAGAGGAACAATGGGAATTGGCTTGTACAGAAGCTCAAACCAAATCAATAAATGTACGTCTTAAATTGATACATTTTAAATGGTTAATGCGGATGTATGTTACACCGGTGGAGTTAAATAGATATAACAAAAACATACCAGATACATGCACAAAATGCATGGAAAGTAAAGGAACCCTATTTCATTGTTTATGGGAATGTAGAATAATTAGAATGTTTTGGGAAGAGGTGAGGGTAACAATTGAAAAAATAATTTCAAAACAAATTATATTGAATCCTAAACTGTTTTTGTTGGGTCTGTACCCAAAAAAGCATAACTTTAATAAAAGTGAAAGAACATTCATAGACCTCAGTTTGCTTAATGCCAAAAAATGTATTGCACTACTGTGGAAAAAGACTCATAGACCAGATGTGACTCAGTGGTTAAGACAGATGTTAACAAACCTTCCATTAGAAAGAATAACATATATACTGAAATCAAGGAAATTGTGTTTGAGAATATATGGAGACCTTTTATTGATTATGTAAAAAAATTTAAACATAACTCTTGAAGAAGAAGGTGAATGATGTGTGTGGACCTTGTAAATTCCAAACAGGTGAACATAATATGTATACTTATGTAATGGATTGTCTAGACTAAACAGAGGAGCATTGTTGAAGACTTGATTTTGTTGGTGGTTGTTGGTGTTTTTAGTGCATTTTTTTTGTAGTACTTTAGTGTTAGTGTTTGATTGTTTGTGTTATGTTTATGAAAAAAAAAAAAAAGGTTCAATAAAGATATTGTGGAAAAAAAAAACCTAAAAAATAGCCCATAGGTACAGTATATAGACCGGTATGGTGTACCTGCAGCAATGTTTATACCTCGTAAGATTTAAAGATGGAAATCATTCTGGCTTGCCCAAATGTTGTGAAGAAAACTTTAAATGAGCTTCAACATGCTTTTTCTTCAGTTATGGAGTCATGCGAGGTGAGCGAGCATAAAGCCCATGTCGATGGAGTGCATTACTTATTGTTTTCTTTGAAACAGCAGGACCTGCTAACTCCAGGTCTTTCTGGAGCTCTCCAGGAGTGGTCTTTGGCTCTTGGGTAACTCTTCTGATAATTCTTTTGACTCCTCTGTCAGAAATCTTGTGAGGAGCTCCTGGTCATGGCCGGTTTATGGTAAATTATGTTCTTTCTACTTCTGAATGATGGCTCCGATAGTGCTCACTGGAACATTCAGCAGTTTAGAAATGTGCCTGTAACCAATACCATCATTTTGTTTAGCAACAATAGGGTTGCAAAGGTCTAGTGAGAGCTCTTTGCTTCTACCCATCATGAGTTCTTTGCAGTGTGACAATCTGATACAGACCTTTTAAAAGGCTATCAGTCAAGACTAAACCAGCTGAAATTAATTTGCACTGATGAGGGATGGGATGGCTTCATAAATTCTGATAGATTTCAGCTGGTTTCTTGGCTTTCTATGCCTTTTTGCACCTCTTTTTCTTCATGTGTTCAATACTTATTCCCTCTGTCATTCCACTTTATTAAATATATCTTGTTTTGTGAACACAGTTGCACTGATTTCTTTGTAAGTATGGATTATTTGGGTTGTTACTGATATCTGGTAAAAATCTCAGGTCAATGGCTCCATCAAAAATATGTTTTATGAGAAAAATATTGATGTGTTCAATACTTATTTTCCTCTCTCTCTCCACACACACACACACACACACATATGTACACACACAGTCACATGAAAAAATTAGGACACCCTATGAAAGCCTGTGTGGGTTGTTTTTGTTTTGTTTTTTTTTAACATATTTGGACATATGGATATTTTTTATCAATTTTAACAATACTGGAAGATTCAAGTAATATAACTAAACAATTAAAACTGAAGAAAAGACTTTTTAAAGTTTTATGTAAAATGTAATTCTAAAACTATGCAATTCCTGGTGAGGAATAAATTAGGACACCCCCACATTTATTCCCACTTAAAATGGCTAAAATCACCCACAGGTGCATCACATCAGGTGCACATGATTAGAACATCGTTACTCAGCATTTTGAAGAAGGCTTGCCCTATTTACACTATTTGACTGTCATAGTGAGAGTGAACACCATGTTGAGATCACAAGAGCTGTCTGAGGTCTTCAGAAAGAAGATTGGAGCAGCTTATGAGTCTGGTGAGGGATTTAAAAAGATCTCAAAAGAATTTGAAATCAGCCATTCCACTGTTCGGAAAATAGTCTACAAGTGGAGGACATTTAAAACAACTGCCAACATGCCCAGGTCTGGCCGTCCAAGCAAGTTCACCCCGAGAGCAGACCACAAGATGCTAAAAGAGGTCTCCAAAAACCCTAAAATGTCACCACAGGACTTACAGCCGGCTCTTGTTACTGTTGATGTGAAAGCGCACGCCTCTACAATGAGAAAGGGACTGCACAAGTTTACAGTGGTGTGAAAAAGTGATTGCCTCCTAAACCTAATAACTGGTTGGGCCACCCTTAGCAGCAACAACAGCTGTAATCAAGTGTTTGCGATAACTGGCAATGAGTCTTTCACAACGCTGTGGAGGAATTTTGGCCCACTCATCTTTGCAGAATTGCTGTAATTCAGCCACACTGGAGGGTTTTTGATCATGAACCGCCTTTTTAAGGTCATGCCACAGCATCTCAATCGGATTCAGGTGAGGACTTTGACTAGGCCACTCCAAAGTCTTCATTTTGTTTTTCTTAAGCCATTCAGAGGTGGACTTGCTGGTGTGTTTTGGATCATTGTCCCGCTGCAGAACCCAAGTGTGCTTCAGCTTGAGATCACCAACAGATGGCCAGACACTCTCCTTGGAATTTTTGGTGGACAGCAGAATTCCAAATCCACCTCACAGTGTAAACTGCACCTATGCAACAGTTTTTCCTGTAAATTTTCAATCTTTTAATCATAATTTTACATGTTTTCTTGTAAATTTACAATTTCCTTCCTATAAATTTTCAAAAATTTTCTCATAGATTTGCAATTTTTTTTTCAAAAATGTGCGACTTTTTCCTCTTAAATTTGTTACTTTTTTCCCTTGTGGATTTTCAACTTTTTTCTCATAAATTTGCAATGCTCATCTGGATGCTGGTTACATTTTCCTTCTGTGTAAATAAATTGTAATTTGTGACTTTTATATTTTTAAATTGGCATCTTATCATATCTTTACACCTTTATTCTTGCAAATTTGTACCAAATTTACATTGATACATCTGTACCTCATGCTAAATTGTATCCCCCATCCATATTTAAAAAAAAAAAAAATCGCCTACAGATTACACTGGTCAACACCAAATATAATGTCTAAGTTCTTTTTTAGCTGATTTAGAACAATTTTGATGTGCTGAATCCAAAAATCATATTGGTTTTGCTCAATCAGGTCAACTTTTTGAACTACGGCCACATGTTTTTTTTACGTTTTTGTTTACATGTACGGGTATTTTCGCTTTATATGATGCAAAATTCTTTTTTGTTTCTTGAAATTCTCTGAATTTTGAACAATGATGATGTAACCCAGTGTTAAAAACGTGATGGAATTATCAATGTCGATACTGCTTTAAGAGGAAGGGGGGACATTCATTTCACAATGGGAGTAGATAGTTTAACGTGAATTAAATTATAAATATTGATGCCGCTTTTAGAAAAGAAAAACACCCATTTCACAATGGGAATACATAATTTGAATATGAATATTTAAATAAATATATATTCATAAATAGTAGGAACATTTTCTAGAAGATTCTGATAAAGTTCCTAGCTAGTATTGTGTGTTGATATTTTAAGTAACCAATGGCTGTGCCATTGCTGGGTCACGCCACCCAATGGGTTAAGCGCTCTCTCCCTGGGTCTGGGATGACTTGCATTTTTGGCTCAGTCATGCCAGACGCCGAAAGACACAGACCAGAGAGAGAGACGGTCCTTGGTGATATGGCGACACTAACGTGCTAGTGGCAGCCTTTACCTGGATAAAACCCTTGAAACTGATTGGGATCCAAAGGCTGCCGACGCCGTTGAGCGCGGGAACCCCACTGATGCATGAGCCACTTAGCATGGTCAGGTTCTTCTTTTTTTTTTTTTTCCCTTTGGACTGGTTTGACCAGAGCATGGATCTCCAGATCTGGATGGCGAGCCGAAGCCTGAACCCTAGAAACTGCTAAAGGTGACTCCACTAGTCACCTGGAAAGGACCAAAACAGGACTGTGAATATTGTAAATATAATTTGGAGTATTTTGTTTTTATTTTTTCTATTTTATCACGCTATGTATTTATTTTTGTGTACATAATTGTAAATAATATACATAGTTGCAAGTTCCATATACGGCTGTGTATGTGTCGTCTGTTGCTGCACCTCCCAGGCTCCTACGAACCCAGAGTCGGTCTGACCTGGCCCAATTATCCCTTTTCCCTCAGGTAGTAAAGTTAAGGTAAATACATTGCCATAACACACCACTACCAAAAGGGTACTACACCTAAAGTGAGTAGGGTGAGTGGTGTGTTAGTAAGGGTTACACACAAAAATCTGGCGATCGCAGGTGTTAGTGGGTGTTTCCCTGTTATACCCAATTACCCAGTGGTGGTACCTTAGCATTACAGAAAAATTTACAGTGGTATGTTGTTACAAGATTGTACGCCTTGTGGGTGACCCCCACAGCCTTCGGGTCAAGCAGAGCGCTCAGCTGGAGCAATTAGCAGAACAGTGAGATGTATGGACTGATATCAATAGGCAGCCTCTCCTTCCTGCCAGTAATCCTGCTATTGATATGTGTAACTCTCATGTAAATGTCCCATGCATTCCTGCTGTACTGTGATGCTAATGTGCCATGCATGCATTGTCTAGCTGGGTATATAAGTGAACTGAATATCGCTTGCTCTCTCTCTCTTACTGCTCTTTTGATGACACGCATTGCCTGTTTGCTGACTAGAGACTGAGGGCTCACTCCAGCGCGCTTTCACAGCGCTGGAGTGAGTCCTGTGATGCAGGATGAATAAAACACCCTTTTAAACTTCAGTTCGCCGTGTCCTGCCTGCACTTATTCCGTGCCTCCTCACACTGGGTTCCCTTATTTTATCCGCCACAGCCTACACACAAGTAAGTGTCATACTGTGTATTATTACTGTATATTAGTGTTTACAAAATTTGGCGAGACAAGTGTCACAGTATTACTGTATATAGGTTACAATGACATAACATTCAATATACATGTACTTCCCTTTATCAATGTCTACTATTCAGTTTACAGTACAACTGTACAACTGCTTACAACACAGGTGTCAAACTCATTCCATGGAGGGCCAAGACCCTGCAGGTTTTACCTCCACCCAGTGGCTTCAACAGGTGTTTTCTCTGAATTTCCTCCCACTGATTGCTGATCAGTGAAAACACCTGCTGAAGAGACTGGGTGGAAGTAAAACCTGCAGGGTCTTGGCCCTCCATGGAATGAGTTTGACACCCCTGGCTTACAACTTAGCATAAAAACCTGACCTGATGGAGAGAAACTGATGTTATTTTCGGATTCAGCGGTGCAAAATTGTCTTAAATCAGTTGAAAAAACACAGACAACTTACAAAAAAATTATTTTTGTTATGTTGTGCTATAGTTGTAAGTTCAAAAAAATGTATTGGTCCAAAACAATCAGAACGTTTACATTTGAGCCGTTAGCTGGCTAGAAAGGGTCTGAAAACCTTGCCTAACTAGGTCACATGAACCTTTTTCTACCACACTTTTTCCTCCAGTCACCACCTGATACAGCACTCTGTAAGCTATAAACCATAATCATCAAAATATTAAATAAAAAGGGAAGAAATTTTTAAATAACTCCTTATAATGATCTATATTCATCTACTGTGAGCTCACATGGTTGCAGATGACAGATCTAACTGGCCTGCCGGTTTCAAGGACACACGCACATTCAGCAGCAGCCTATTTATGCTAATGTGGCATATGTATCTGTGTGTGTTTACGGTCGGACTTCTGAAAGCCTCTCTTTGTTGTCTCCATTTCGCTTTAACTCTGACAAAACACGGCAGCTCCAGTCGAGCCCAAGGTCTAATCTGCATGATTCTCTACTTCACACATACGCACAGCGTGTTTGTGGGAAGATCTCGGTGAAGACTCTCACACAGTGATTTAATGAGGAGACGTGGCAGGATTCTTAATTGGGCTTCTCTACAGAGGAGAGACAAAACAGGACTGGATATAAATAAACTGATGGGATCGCTGGGAATTATTAGTGATGGTAGAGAAAATGAGGACAACACATCAGCTGGAACTTTTTCCTCATAAATTTGAAACTTTTTTCTCATCAACTTGCAACTTTTTTGGCAAAAAATTTGCAACTTTTTTCTTTTAAAGCTGCAACTTTTCTGATAAATTTGCAACTTTTTGTTGTAAACTTGCAACTTTTTCATAAAAGGTGCAACTTTTTTTCATTTAAATCTGTAACTTTTCCAATTTTCACTTTCTGCTAAGAAAAAAGCAGCAAATTCACAGGGGAAAAAAAATCCAGCAGTATATGAAGAAAAAATGCAAAGTTTAAGCAAAAGAAAAAAGTTGCAAATATATGACAAAAAGGTGCAAATTAGCAAGGAAAATGACCATCACTAACAGAGTAGCTCGTTAAGGCCTAGACAATCAGATCTCCTGACTTTTGAGAAGGTTGGTGACGATGAAGGCAACTGCCTAGGAGGAGCAGCGGTTCAGGAGAAATGTGGACGGATGGACGATGTGCCGTCACGTTAGCTTCTTTCGGCTTTGCCCGAATGACCTAAAAAGCTGCACATTTATGAGGAAAAATCCAAATTTAAATTAAAAAAAGTGCAAGTTCACAAAAAAAAAAAGAAAAAAGAAAACGCAAACATACAAGAAAAACTTTACATCAACAAAGAAATTTTTCAAACAGGAAAAAAAATGCATAAATTGACAACAAAAAGCTGTGAATTTAAAAGAAAATACTGTTTATGAGAAAAATAGCAAATTTTGAAAAAAAAAATTAAATTCACATTGAAAAGTTGCAAAATTATGGGTTTGTCGTGGATTCTGGAATTTATGAGACCAAAAATTTTGATCATTTTCTGCTAGCTTATTTAGTTATTTATTTTAGGGATTAGAATATTTACGTGTCAATTTTATTTTTCAAATAAGACCCCAAGAAACTTAAACTCCTCCACTTGGAGCAGGAGCTCATCCCCGATCCAGAGAGGAGAATTCACCTTTTTCCAGCTAAGGACCATGTACTCGGACTTGGAGGGACTGATTCTCATCCTAGTCACTTTACATTCAGCAGCAAATGGTCCCAGTAAGACCTGTAGGTCATTGCTCGATGACACCAACAGGACAACATCATCTGCAAACAGCAGAGACATGCAGATAGCAGAGAAATCCTGTCCATAAAAATTAGGAATGAAAGGGCAGCCCTGGTGGAGTCCAACTCTCACTGGGAATGAGTTTGAATGACTGTTGGCAATACAAACCAAACTCTTGCAATGGTTGTATAGAGACTGGACAGCTCGTAGCAACAAGCCTGATACCCCATACTCCTGAAGCACCCCCACCATACACACACACAAAAGACCACTAGAGATGCGGTTGAATGCTTTCTCCAAGTCCACAAAAAACATGTAGACAGGTTGGGCAAACTCCCACAAACCCTTGAGGATCCTTGAAAAGGTCAAGAGTTGGTCCAATGTGCCACGGCCAGCACAAAAACCCCATTGCTCCTCCTGAATCTGAAGTTCAACCAACAGCCGGACTCTCTTCTCCAGTACTCTGGTATAGACCATCCCAGGGAGGCTGAGGAGTGTGATTTCTAAAGTTGGAACACACCCTCTGGTCCCCCTTCTTAAAAAGAGGATCCGCCACACCAGTTTGTCATGCCAAGGTACTGTCCCCGACCTCCACGCAATGTTGAAGGGGTGTGTCAACAATGACAGCCCTACAACACCCAAGGCCTTCAGGTACTCGGGGCAGATCAAGCTGTTGTGCGCAGGGGTGGAGCAGCACCTGCCATCATGGATCCTGGACTACCTCACTAACCGGCCAGAGTTTGTGAGAACCCGGGATTGTGTGTCGGACACGATCATCGGCAGCATGGGGGCCCCCAGGGAACGGTTTTGGCTCCCTTCCTGTTCACCCTTAATACTGCAGACTTCTCACACAACACAACACACTGCCATCTACAGAAGTTCTCTGATGACTCTGCGATCGTCAGCCTCATCTCCAACAGAGATGAAGCTGAGTACAGAGGACTTATCCAGGACTTTGTGGACTGGTGCCATCGGAACTGCCTCCAGATCAACGCGAGGAAAACTAAGGAGCTGGTGGTGGACTGCCGCAGGCAAGGACAACCCCTCACAGCACCAGTGAACATCCAGGGAACAGACATTGAGATGGTGACACCCTACAAGTAACTGGGTGTTCATCTGAACAATAAACTAGACTGGTCACACAATGCCAACACACTCTACAAGAAGGGACAGCGCAGGCTGTTCCTACTGAGAAGACTCAGGTCTTTTGGTGTACAAGGGGTGCTCTTGAAGACATTCTACAACATGGTGGTGGCATCAGCCATCACTTTTGGAGTGGTCTGCTGGGGCAACGGCATTACAGCAGCAGATAGGAAGAGACTGGACAAACTAATCAAGAAAGCTAGCTCTGTCCTGGGGCAGCACCTTGACTCAGTGGAGGAGATAGGAGAGAGAAGGATGGTGGCTAAACTGTCATCTCTGCTGGAGTCCGAGTCCCACCCTATGCAGAACATACTGAGCGCACTGAGGAGCTCATTTAGCAGTAGACTACATCATCCTAGATGCGTGACCGAGAGGTTTTGCAGGTCCTTCCTACCTACAGCTGTCAGACTGTATAACCTAAGCAGGGCTGCTCGCAGAGATAGCAAAAAAATGTGACGACCTAATAGTATTGAATGCAAAAGACGCAACAGACTTACACAAATGGTCCCCTCCAGTATACAACTAGGACAATATCAGTTGCTATGGAGGGTTACAATATGTATGGGTACATATCCATACCATGTAGGGTAACTAAATAGACGGTTATGCTGTTTAGTCCATCTAGCTACAATGCTCCGCACTGTGTATATATATATTTATACATTTATGTGTACATATGTATATTCACTGCTCTTATTTTCTTATCTTCTGGATCATTGCTCTGAGTGTTGCTATCCCTGTACTGTTGCAATCCTGGAATTTCCCCAGTTTGGGACTAATAAAGGCTTATCTTATCTTATCTCATCTACCCCTGGGGCCCAGCCACCAAAGAGTTTTTTAACCATTTCAGAGACCTCAGCCCCTGTGATGGGCGAGTCGACCCCTCATCCTCAGACTCTGCTTCCACTATGGAAGGAGTGTAGTGGGACAAAGGAGATCCAAGAAGTATTCCTTTTACCGTCCAACAATATCCCCAGTTGAAGTCAGCAGCGCACCGTCCGGACCATACACAGTGTGGACAGGGAGCCGTTTCCCCTTCCTGAGTTGCTGGAAAGTTTGCCAGAATCTCTTCCAGGCCAACTGAAAGTCTTGCTCCATGACCTCACTAAACTCCTCCCACACCTGAGTTTTAGCCTCAGCAGCTGCTCAAGCTGCACCACGCTTGGCCTGCTGGTACAAATCAGTTGCTTTGAGAGACCTACACTACCGTTCAAAAGTTTGGGGTCACTTAGAAATTTCCTTATTTTTGAAAGAAAAGCACTTTTTTTCAATAAAGATAACTTTAAACTAATCAGAAATACACTCTATACATTGCTAATGTGGTAAATGACTATTCTAGCTGCAAATGTCTGGTTTTTGGTGCAATATCTAGAGAAGTGTATAGAGGCCCATTTCCAGCAACTATCACTCCAGTGTTCTAATGGTACAATGTGTTTGCTCATTGTGTCAGAAGGCTAATGGATGATTAGAAAACCCTTGTGCAATCATGTTAGGTCTGCAATACTGTAACTGCTGCAAATGGAGGATTCTTTGACGAAAGCAAAGTTTGAAGGAAAAAATTATTTCAAATACAAATCATTATTTCTAACCTTGTCAATGTCTTGACTACTGTATATTTTGTATTCATTTTACAACTCATGATGGTAAATAAGTGTGACTTTTCATGGAAAACACAAAATAATTGTCTGGGTGACCCCAAACTTTTGAACGGTAGTGTACAAGCCAACCAAGCTCTTAAAGCTTGAAGGTCCCCCTCAACTCTGGTGTCCATCATTTGGTTCGGGGGTTGCCACCATGAGATGCATCAATGACCTTGCAGCCACAGGTCTGCCAGCTGCTTCAAAAATGGAGGTGGAGAACATGGCCCATTTAGACTCCATGTCTCCAGACTCCCTCGGAATGTGATCAAAGTTCCTCCGGAGATGAGAGTTGAAGACCTCTCGGACAGAGGCCTCAGCCAGACGTTCCCAGCAAACCCTCACTATACGTTTGGGTCTACCGGGTCTGAATGGCATCCTCCCCTGCTATCGGATCCAACTCACCACCAGGTGGTGATCAGTTGACAGTTCTGCACCTCTCTTTACCCGAGTGTCCAAGACATACGGTGGCAGGTCTGATGACATGATAACACAAGAGCACTCTAAGGCGAGTGCAATATCCCCCACCTCCGTTTTCTTTGAAGATCCCAATACTTACTGATGGAGAGCAGTTTTCAACTTGTCAATATAATTACTGTGGCAGAACCAAATTATGATAAGCCCATCAGTCATGGATATAGAACAAAGTATACAACCCATAGCTGTAGGGCAGGATCCCGAGGTGAACCTGTGTATTAATTTTGATGACCCTAGAGAGCATTACATGTTCTATAGTAAGAGATCACAAGGAGTGTCAACCCTGACCTTTGACCTTTTGACCCCAAACATGTGGTCAGAGGTGATAGTGTCAGAGTAAACCTGTGTAGCAGTTTTGGTGACCCTAACTTTCCTTGTTGTTGAGACACAATTTCTAAACCATTTTGATGTTGGCCTTTGACCTTGCAATCCCAAAACCATAATCACACATCAGGGTCACAGGGTGAACCTGTGTACCAAGTTTGGTGGCCCTAGTTTTACTCAATGTCCAGTAATAAGACATAGGGAATGTTAACTTTGACCTTTTGACCCCAAACATGTAGTCAGAGGTCAGGATCCCAAGGTGAACCTGTATACCAGGTTTGGTGGCCCTAGCTTTACTCCTTTTACAGCAATAGTAAATGTAGCATTACCATTTACCATAGTGCAACTGCAATGTTTGGCAGCTCGGTGGCGCAGTAGTTAGTACTGTGGCAACACAGTAAGTCAAGGTTTGATCCCACCCCCTGACCATCGGTGATCCTTCTGTGTGGAGTTTGCATGTTCTTCTCGTGTCTGCGTGAGTTTTCTCTGGGTACTCCAGGTTCCCCCCACAGGCCAAAAATTTCAGGTTAGGTTAATTGGCATCAACTGGGGATTCTAAATTGTCCTGAGGTATGACTGTGAGAGTGAATGGTTGTCTGTCTTTCTGTGTTGGCCCTGCGATGGACTGGTGATCTGTTCAGGTTGCAGGGAAAATCTGACCTCTGCCCTTAAACCTCAAGGTTGTCCGATGACAGTCAAACTGCAATGCACTCATCATCAGAGTATATCAAACCATGGAACCAAGTTTCAAAATATTTGGAAAAAAAAAAAAACTGTAGGAGGAGTTGATTTCACAAGGCCATTATGGTCTATGGCGTGAGGTGAAATAAGAGGTCATAGATCAGGGGCTACAAGTCCTGCAAAAATTAGGGATGAGCCGATCCCATCCGCCCTATCGGTATTGGGTTCAATCCAGGCAAAATGACTGGATCGGTATCAGTAAGGAATAAAAGTAATTTACCAAACCGATACATCAATAATATTAAAATGAAGGCGCGATCACCTTCTCAGTCACAGTACCAGAGGCAACAAGTGTCACATCACTGGAGCCTGTCTGTGGGACTCGCCTCAGTATGTTGCTGTGTGGCACCAGCGTTTACAATTTTACACCACCAACTTGATAAAACACTTGCACAAGTATCACGGTAAAGGAGTATGCTGAATTCTGTCAAAAACCGAGCAGAAGGACATGTGTCGTGCAGCAGCAGCTGTTGCTTTTCCATCTCAAGAGGCTGGATGCTGACAGTGAAACCTAAACAAAAGAACAAAACTGAAAGTAAAAACCAGACTGGAGTGTACCTTTTGGGGGACAGTTACGTAATCTGGATTCATGCTGTATTTCATTCAGCTTTACAGTTGATGACAGGTAGGTGACAGAAACATAAATAGCAATTTATAAAGGTTAACTGGAAAGCAGGACTAGAACAACAAGGCTACATGAACATGAAATGGAACAGGAATGACTTCAAAATAGGAGCAAACCTAAAATCTGAGAATGGGCAGAGAATAATATAAATACTACTAAATAAACCAAAGATCAGAAGAATTCTTATGATGATGACAATAATGGATGACAAAAATACAACTTAAAGGCTTAGTTCCTTATTTTCAAATCTGCAGCATTTTTTACCTCATGCATAAAGTGGCACTTTGAATTTCATCTGAATGTTTACTTAAATACTCAGCTTCAAAGTTTTGTATAAACTTGCACTTAAAACTTCAGAATGCGTGTTTACATGGGGCTGACCAGTGAAATGTTGCTAATGTTACAAAGTTTAAAATAAAAAAAAAAAAACAGCAGCGTTGCTGAACCAAGTCAAATTCATAATGTTTTCATTGACTTTTGGATTTCTGTTTTTATATGTGTACAAAATGCAAACAGTCATTAACAAAGTATGTTCTGTACTTTTATTGTTTTAAATAAGAGACAGGACCGGGTCAGGATCGGTTACGGCCGATACTCAAAGTCAGTATCGGACTTGAAAAAGTGATATCGGCTCATCCCTAGCAAAAATCATCCAATCCAAACCAAATTGGAATATGCACATCTTCAATGTATATCAAACCATGGTACCAAGTTTTAAAACAATCAGATCAAAACTGTAGGAGGAGTTGATTTCACAGAAGTGGGACGACGGAGGACTGACCCGTAACATAATACCCCTTCAGTTTTCGTCCCCAGGGCTCTTCGACTGGCAGGGAATAAAAATCCATCATCGACCTGTGACCTAGGGTGTCCTGGTGCCAGGTGCACGTATGGACACTCTGATGCTTGGACATGGTGTTCAATATGAACAAACTGTGGCTGGCACAGAAGTCCAATAATAGAGCACCACTCAGGTTCAGATCGGGCAGGCTGTTCCTCCCAATCACCCCCCTCCAGGTTTCACTGTCGTTGCCCACGTGCGCATATAAGTCCCCCAGAAGGATAATGGAGTCTCCAAGAGTTGCACTCTCCAGCACCCCAGTCCGAGACTCCAAAAAGGGTGGGTACTCTGAACCCAGGACCCATTTCCCAACCTGAAGGCAACACAGAGGAGGCCAGATGGGGGCAAACAAGGATGCCCACCCCTGCTTGCTGCCTCTCACCTGGGACAACTCCAGAAAAGGCCAAGGTCCAAGCCCTCTCCAGGAGACTGGTTCCAGAACCAGAGCTGTGCGTTGAGGTGAGCCTGACCACATCTGGCTGATATCGCTCAACCTCGTGCACCAGCTCAAGCTCCTTCCCCACCAGAGAGGCGACATTCCACATCCCAACAGCCAGTTTAGGAAGCCAGGGACCAGATCACCAAGGTCTCTAACCTCGACTGCCGCCAGACCCCCATGATCCCCCCTCCAGGCGGTGAGCTCACTGGAGGGCAGAACCATGGGGCTCGTTCGAGCGGAGCGTGGCTGGGCCCCATGGGCGGAAACCCAGCCACCAGGTGCTTGCCGTCAATCCCTTCCCCCATGCCTGGTTCTGGTGACCCCATACTGGGCGGGCTACACTGAATCCTTGATTGAACATTCATCAGGAGAGTCTTTTGGATCGCCCTTCATCTGGCCCTTCACCCAGGACCAGTTTGTCTTGGGAGACCCTACCGGGCCATGCCCCCCGACAACATAGCTCCTGGGATCATGAGGGCTCACACACCTCCCACCATGAGGATCGCAAATTTAACACATTTCTTTTGCAAATTTATGAGGAAAAAAGTTTTTAAAATTTCAGGATAAAAAACGTGCAAATTTATATAATTGTTTTTGCACCTCTGCCTAGAATCGGTGGTTTAAAGTCATTTTATTCAGTTCTGTAACATGATATAGAGAAGTTTATGATGGTAGTGGGGGGGGGGGGGGGGGGGGCAAGTCTCCATTTTTTTCCAGGTTGGTTGCAATGCCCCCCCCGCCAGAAAAAGTCACAAATTTATGAGAAAATAGTTGAAAAATTAATGAAAAATAAGGTGCAAACTTATGGTGAAAAAAGTTGATTTACATCTATAAATGGGGATGGTTTGATTCCCTCCATAACCAGAACCCCCCCCCCCCCCCGCCCACCGAAAAGTCCTCAACTGCCCTTTAATCCGTCCTCATTCTTACAAGTGTTGACTAAATGTCCAAACACGGGACTTTCTGCCGCCTGCATGACAATTAAACACTTCTTAGTGGAGCTGAAGGACGAGTCGGGAAAAGATAAAAAGCAGAAGATGGGAGTGAAGTGTGAAGAAGACGGAGAGACGGTGTGGGGCTGAAAATAAAAGCGGGACGATGAGGCCGGCGGGATCCCAGGAGGTGATTGGAGCATCTGTCACGTTCCTCAGCAGCATGTTAATGAAGCCGATGGGCTGGTGGAGCTGAGAGCGGGGAGATGATTCAATGTCACGCAGAGGACGCGCCACACCATTGCTGGATGGGGACAGAACGGCAGGTTCGACTCGTTTATGAGGCTGCAGGAACAGGTCGGAAATTCCTTCACTCGCTGGCGCTCAGGGAGAACATCTGACCCTCGTTCCTGAATTACCTGGAAACATATGTCCATCTTAAAGAAGTCCACCTTTTGGGGGGAAATTCTGTCCCAAAAATCCACATGGAGCCACAAAATATATTTTCATTTTACATGTGATGCTATTGTCTTCGAAATCAGCTTTTACAAAAAAAAAATGGGGGAAAAAAGAAAAATGAAAGGGATAAAAGAAAGAAAAAAGAAGGGAAAGGGGAAAAGGAAAAAAGAAAAGAGCAAAAGGAGAAATCAAGGGAAAAGAAAGAAAGGAGAAAAAAAGAATAAAAGAGAAAATGGGGAAAAAAGGAAAAAAGAAAAGAATGAAGGAGAAAAAAGGCAAAAAATGAAAAAGACATAAAAGGGAAAAAACAGAAGGTGAAAAATGGAAAAGAAAAAGTCAAAAGGGAAAAAAGAAAAAGGGGAAAAATGAAAAAAAATCAGCTTTTACTCATAATAGTTCAGTTTTTTTTCCTCAAAAATTCCTTTTTTTGTTTTTGAAAATTGTATTTTTGTAAAACGTTACTTTTTCTCATAACTATTTTTTCTTCATATTTTCTCATATTTCTCACATTTTTTGTCATAAGTTTGATACAACTAATAATTGTAAATAAACTTTTTCCCCTCAAACTGCAAATTATTTTCACAGATTTATATTTTTTTCTTCTGTATTAAATTAAAAAAAGTATTTTCTTATTTAAATGTGTTTTTCTTGTGTGTTAAATACGGCCAGAGCTGCCAGAGGACTGACCCGCTACTGTGGCCTTCACGCCTCACAGCAGCTGTGTGGCCTCGGGTCAGGAAACGGAGACAGGTGCCGCCCCATACACCACCTGGTGTCCCAGATGCTGTGGAAGGGATGAACTTACTCATATCAAATATTTTTGTCTCTTGTGGAAGTGTGAGGTCTTCCTCTCAGATGTGTAGTTTTTCCTCACAAGTTTGTGACCTCTCAAATCTGTCACACTAAACACGCTCATTCACGGGGCTGTCTACACAGCCGGGTATTTACACGGGAATGCACTCACCGCGAGAGCGCAGAGGTAAGAAAAACCAGCAGATGACCATTGAAACAATACGGCTTATCAATATTACGATGAGCTTTCACCACAACATTGGATCAGATATGATCAAAAACTTTAAATTTATGATCTCAGAAAGTGTCCCTACCGTCTACCTGCCAGTATGTTGAAGAATGATCCAGCAGAGTGGCCAGAAACAACATTTACTGATATTTGCAACCATGAATAAATGTGCCAGCTTGGCTGTACATTGGCGGAACACTCCAATAACAGAAAATAAACTGTACCTGCTGTGGAAAGCCCCGAAAAGCGTCACGTTTAGGTTTGCAAAATGTATCCACCGGAGCTCACAGGAAGAACAACCTGTTTATTTACACTCGTTTGCCCTTGTTAATCCCGACACGTCGTTTCAGCTCTACAGAGCTTCGGTCCATTTGTCAGCAGGTGAGTGTCGGTCTTATTTTTAAATGTTTAATTGCAGTGTTGATACGTTTACTCTGAGGCTGATTAGCAGCTCGAGCCAACGGGTTTCTATGCTAGTGCTATTTTTGCTATCAACTCCTTCTGATGCAAGTTTGGGTGTCTTTCACATGTTTGCATTAACTTTAAGTGTAGGCAAGTTACTTTTAATGATAAATAAGAGTCAGTTTGGTAAACAGACATGCCTGCAGCGGGAGCCACCTCCATTTGTGGCCAGACGGAGGCGCGGGTCAGATCAGCCCTCAGCTAACTCATATGAAAAGGCAGCCCACAAAATCCTCCTTTGGTAACCTCTGCTGGCCGATATGGATCTAAAAAACTTGTATTTCTGATTGCTATCACGCTCTTTCATAAGGTGGTGATGGCTACATGAGCAAGTTGCGCACCATTTCGGCATTTTCTTTGTTTAAATTTAGCCAACATTGCCATAGAAATGCATTGAAATCATCGTTGTTGATACCTCGCTGTGCCGTTAGGGCGCGTTCATGAGATCGGTGACATAAGCGTAGACAGTCCTACTAATCCACAGTTGATTTTATATCTCGAACCATTCTGGCTAATTTGTTATATTTTGACCATGACAGACAGGTAGATTTGACTGCTAACGTTAGCTGGTCTGAGAAGAGCCTGCTAGCCTAGCTGCCAGATGTCTGTTTACATCTATTTTCTATATATTCTTTTCTAAACACCTGTTTACCCAACCATCTACCAACCCTTGACCTTATATTTAATTCACAGACATTATTTTAGCTTATTTTACTGTAGTTTATTAAACTCCAGACCGGACACTTCCTTGATTAGCGGTGATTAGCTGCTGTTAGCAGAGTTAGCATTCACTCATTTGGGTTTTAAAACTCCTCTTTCCCCCATAAATTTATGACTTTTACCCATTTTGTAAAAATTTTTGACTCCCCCCGCTTTCTAGATTTTCAACATCTTCCAGTCTCATATATTTACAACTTTTTTCCAGTCTTGTAAATTTGTGACTCCTTCCAATCTTGTAAATTTTTAAATTATGTTAAACATTTTGAAATAAAAAAAATGAATAACCCTGCCACTGGCTTTATCTATTATCCTTTGTTCTGTTGCTCAGCAACATGGTTTTCATGTTTTAGCAAAAGAAAAAAGACATGAGGGTAAATGATGTTTGCTGAACAGGCTGTAAATAAATAAATCTTGTAAATAAGCAATTTTGCAGCTTATTAGGCTCATCAGAGTAAAAAACGAACAGAATCAGCTGGTGAAGCTGTTCGAATCAGGGCTCACATGTTGACTAATTGCCACTACTGGAGGATGAGCTGCGCTGCTGGCACATGTTTGGCGAGCGGTGATGAAACATGGTGCAAAAATGCAAATGGAAACACAGAGCGCTTCCCTTCCTTCTCCAAGTCAAAAAAGAGAATTTGGGAGATGATGATGACGGCGCAGCAGCTGAAAACACTTCGGTCCAAATCTTTTAATCGGCAGTTCTGGTTCCAGCAGAAATAAAAAAATTCTAAAGTGCACATCCTGTAATGGCAGAGTGCTTCATGTGGACATGGAGGAAGTAAAAGTGTGACTGGCTGCTCCAATTGGTGGGAAAGAAAAAAAAATGATTAAAAACGTTGCAGCTGCCTCACAAATCTGTGTCAGACCACAGCTGGGACACTCACAGTTAGACCAATCAGAATTTAGATTTTTAAAAGGATGAAACATCGTGTAGCAATAATAATACTAATAACTGAAAAATACCCAAAGGAGGACATGTTAGCTGAATACATGTATCAGAGGAAATGAAGCCAAGTGCAGACACTGATACCAGCTACGATACATGAATTGATATCGGGAATGATACCAGAGACGATATAGAAACTGATAATAGAGGCGATAAAAGTAACTGGTACCTGAAATGATACCAGGAACTAACACTAGAAACAATTAAGAACCAATACCAGAGACCGATAACAGTCTGATTGGGTAGCTCGGTGGCGCAGTGGTTAGCACTGTGGCAGCACAGTAAGAAGGTTGTGGGTTTGATCCCACCCCCTGACCACCGGTGACCCTTCTGTGTCAAGTTTGCATGTTTTCCCTGTGTCTGCGTTGGTTTATCCCAGGTACTCCGGTTTCCTTCCACAGGCCAAAAACATGCAGGTTAGGTTAATTGGAGACTCTAAATTGGCGCTAGGTGTGAATGTGTGTGTGAATGGTGAAGGGATTGACACCACACCGTGGATGCCATGAATTTCCCTCTGGGATTAATAAAAGTGTACAAAATAAAAATAAAATTAAAAAATACCGGAAAATTATACCAGGAACCGATACAGGAATAGTTACCCAAGACAATACGGGAACTATACCAGGAATGAAACCAGAGACAATATAGGATCTGATAATAGAGGAAAAAAGTAACTGATTCCAGGAACTGATACTAGAAACAATACAGAACCAATACCAGATACCGATAACAGACTGATACCAGGAAATTATACCGGGAACCGATATAAGAATAGCTACCCAAGACAATACAGGAACAATACCAGAAACAATACCAGAGACAATATAGGAACTGATAATAGAGGCAATAAAAGTAACTGATACCAGAAATGATACCAGGAACTGATACTAGAAATAATACAGAACTAATACCAGAGCCTGATAACAGTCTGATACCAAGAAATTATATTGGGAACCATTAAAGCAATAGCTACCCGAGACAATTTGGGAACGATACGAGAAACAATACCAAAGACAATATAGGAAATGGTAACAGAGGCAAAAAAATAACTGATACCTGAAATGATACTTATTTATTTATTTTATTTATTTATTTCTTTATTTGTCAGGGACAGTGCAATAAACAGACAAAAAAGAAAATCTGATGTGTTGCACGGAGAGTGTATAGCATTAAGCTAGAAATTCCTTTCCAAATCAAACTTTCAGTTTGGATGCAGTTACTCTTTCTCTTAATAGCTCTGTGAGGAACCTTGGAGTTATTTTTGATCAGGATTTGTCCTTCAATTCACATATTAAATTTGTTTCTAAGACTGCCTTCTATCATTTGCGTAATATTGCCAAGATTAGGAGCATCTTGTCTCAGAGTGATGCTGAGAAGCTGATCCACGCTTTTGTTAGCTCGAGATTAGATTATTGTAATTCTTTATTATCAGGCTGTCCTAAAACATCTTTAAAAAGTCTTCAGCTGATCCAAAATGCTGCAGCAAGAGTTTTAACAGGTACTAGAATGAGAGATCATATCTCTCCGGTTCTGGCCTCCCTTCATTGGCTTCCCATAGAGTTTAGAATTAAGTTTAAAATCCTTCTTCTTACTTACAAAGCTCTAAACAATCAGGCTCCTTTTTATTTAAAAGATCTGATACTACCGTATCATCCTAACAGAGCACTACGCTCCCAAAATGCAGGTTTACTTGTAATACCTAGAATCTCCAAAAGTACAATGGGAGGCAGAGCCTTCAGTTATCAAGCTCCTCTCCTGTGGAATCAGCTGCCAATCTGGATTCGGGAGTCAGACTCGATCTCTGTTTTTAAGAATAGGGCTAAAACCTACCTTTTTGATATAGCCTACAATTAGGGAGGGATCATGTGTTTCTGAACCCTCCCTTAGTTATGCTGCTAATAGGTTTAGTCAGCCGGGGGACCTCCAGTAATGCACTGGGCCTCACTCCTTTCCTCACTCTCTATGAAATATTTTTTTTTTTGCTGGTCATTAACATTTGTTTGTTCTCTCCCATAGATTGAGTCCCCATCGTGCTGTTTGCTCTCTACATGTCTGTTCTTTTCTTCTTCTCTGTCCCCTCACCCCCCAGCCAGTCGCAGCAGATGACTGCCCCTCCCTGAGCCTGGTTCTGCTGGAGGTTTCTTCCTGTTAAATGGGAGTTTTTCCTCTCCACCGTCGCCAAGTGCTTGCTCACAGGGGATCGCCTGATTGCTGGGGTCTTTCTGCAACTGTGGGGGTTCCCCCTACAGTTTATAGTGCTATGAGATGACTGTTGTTGTGAAATGGCGCTATATAAATAAAGTTGAATTGAATTGAATTGAATTAAGCTAATTTGCAACTCTTGTCCCTGGATGGGCTTTTGAGAAAAGAAGCAGATAAAAAGAGAAAAAGATGAAAAAAAAAATGAAAACAGTATAAACAATATCCACGTACATCAATGCAAACAAAATTATAAATACACAATATAAAAACCTGATTCACATTTGCCTGTTACAGTAAAATGCCTGTTACACATTTGCCTTCCCTTCTTCACTCACACCCTGCAGACAATCATTTCATACTTGGGTACATTCTTGTTTACTTTTCAGCCAGTTTTTAACCTTTGTAGTAAATGTTTTAAAATCCGTTATTATTTTGATTTTATTTGGCATTGTGTTCCAGATATGACTGCCCTTTATAGAGAAAGCTGTACTAGAAACCATACGGAGCCAACACCAGAGACCGATAACAGACTGATACCACAAAATCATACCAGGAACCAATATAGGAATAGCAATCTGAGACAATATGGGAATGATACCAGGAGCAATACAAAAGACAATGTAGGAAGTGATGATAGAGGGAATAAAAGTGACTGATACCATAAATGATACCAGGAACTGATTCTAGAAACAATACAGAAACAAGACCAGGGACTGATAACAGTCTGATACCAGGAAATTATACCAGGAACCGATACAGCAATAGCTACCTGAGACAATACGGGAACCAGAGACGGATACCAGGAAGACAGTAAAGGAGGCAATACAAGAGACAATACTGGAACTGATACCAGGAAATGATATCAGAGACCATACTGGAACTGATACAAGAGGCAATAAAGAACCAATACCAGTGATTGAAAACAGACTGATACCAGGATCCTATATCAGGAACCAATACCAGAGATGATACAGTAACTAATCCCAGAAACTGATCCCAGAAACAGATTGTCGGAACTGATACTGGAGATAATACAGAACTAATACCTGTGACTGATAACAGACAAATACCAGGAAACCACTAACAGGAACCAATACAGCAACTGATACCAGAGACAATACAGGAACTGGAACCAGCAACTCTTGACAGACTGATACCAGGAACTGATACAGAAACTGATGGGAAAATTTAATGTTTCTTGAAATGTTGAGTCTCAGAGTGTGTGTGAAAAGTGAAGGAATGCTTACTAAGATACTCGTGCTACCACTCTGTGAGAAAGTACATACGTGAAGTGCTTTTGTGCGACTGATGCTTGTGTGACTGATAGCTGTAGAACCAGTTTGTACCAGTTCTACAAGAATTGGATTTACAGGTGCATCTCACTAAATTAGGATATCATCAAAAAGTTGATTTATTTCAGTAATTCAATTCATAAAATGAAACTCGTATTTTATATAAATTCATTACAGAGTGATATATTTCAAGTGTTTATTTCTTTTAATTTTGATGGTTATGGCTTGCAGCTCATGAAAACCCGAAAATCAGTTTCTCAAAAAATTAGAATATTACATAAGATCAATTTTAATTATTTTTTTAAATAGAAATGTTGGCCAACTAAAAGTATTTCTATACACACACTCAATACTTAGTCAGGGCTCCTTTTGCATGAATTAATGCTGCATCACTGTGGCATGGCATGAAGGTGATCGGCCTGTGTTACTGCTGAGGTGTTATAAAGGCCCAGGTTGCTTTGATAGCGGCCTTCAGCTCATCTGCATTGTTGAGTCTGGTGTCTCTCATCTCCCTGTTGACGATACTTCATAGATTCTGTATGGGGTTTAGGTCAGGAGAGTTTGCTGGCCAGTAAAATATGGTGATACCATGCTCATTAAACCAGGCTTTGGTACTTTTGGCAGCATTGTGGGCAGGTGCCAAGTCCTGCTGGAAAATTAAATCAGCATCTCCATAAACCTTGTCAGCAGAGGGAAGCATGAAGTGCTCTAAAATGTCCTGGTAGACAGCTGCATTGACTTTGGACTTGATAAAACAGAGTGGACAAACACCAGCAGATGACATGGCTTCCCAAATCAGGTACCAAGTCCTGTCACTTAGAAATCAAGGTCCCAGAGTCTGGAGGAAGAGTGAACAGGCACATAATCCAAGTTGCTTGAGGTCCAGTGTGAAGTTTCCACAGTCAGTGATGATATGTGGGGCCATGCCATCTGCTGTTGTTTTTCCACTGTGCTTAATCAAGTCCATTGTCAGTGCAGCCATCTAACAGGAAATTTTAGAGCACTTCATGCTTCCCTCTGCTGACAAGCTTTATGGATATGCTGATTTCATTTTCCAGCAGGACATGGTATCTGGCCACATTGCCAAAAGTACAAATACCTGGTTTAATGACCATAGTATCACTGTGCTTGATTAGCCAGCAAACTCTCCTGACCTAAATCCCATAGAGAATGTATGGAGTATTGTCAAAAGGAAGATGAGAGACACCAGTCTCAACAATGCAGATGAGCAGAAGGTCACTATCAAAGCAACCTGGGCTTCCATAACACCTCAGCAGTAACACAGGCTGATCACCTCCATGCCATGTTGCAGTGATGCAGTAATTATGCAAAAGGAGCCCCGACCAAGTATTGAGTGTGTACATGGACATACTTTTCAGTTGGCCAACATTTCTATTAAAAATCATTTTTTTAATTCATTTTATGTAATATTCTATTTTTTTGAGAAACTGAATTTGGGGTTTTCATTTGCTACAAGCCATAGCCATCAAAATTAAAAGAAATAAACACTTGAAATATATCACTCTGTGGGTAATGAATCTATATAATATGAGTTTCACTTTTTGAATTGAATTATTAAACTAAATCAACTTTTCAATGACATTCTAATTTATTGAGATGCACCTGTACTGTGGTGAAGAATGGACCAAGCAGCATGGACAGTTCCCAGCCACCCCTGGAGATAAGGAAAAGGATATAGTGCTCAGAAAATGCATGTTTAGTTAGAGCAATACACAGATAGACTCTGAGACTGTGCTTGTATTGTTTTCCACTGGTCAGTGCCTTATTAAATTTGCTGAAACTTTGATCCTGCCTGATTTTTGACTCAAGATTATAAGGAATTTTTCCAACAAAAACCAATAAGGAGCTGTCACAAGAGATAACATTTGAAGTGATAGCAGAGACTGATACAAGTAACAAATACCAGAGACAATACAGAATAAACACCCAAGACCAAAAACAGATTCATATTTGGAACCAATACAAAAGTCAATACAGGAATTGATACCAGAGACTGATACCATGAAATGATATTACAAGGAATACTGGAACAGATACCAGCAACCGATACAAGAGACAATACAGGAACTTCTACCAGAGACTGATACCATGAACTTATACCAGGAATTATCACCAGAGACAATACAGGAACTGCAACCAGAGACTGATACCAGGAAACAATATCACATGAAGTACTGGAACAGATATCAGCAACTGAAACAGAGTGATACCAGGAACTGATACAAGAGACAATACAGGAACTGCTACCAGAGACTGACACCATGAACCAATACCACGAATCAATACAAGAGGCTGGGCTGCACGGTGGCGCAGTGGTTTAGCACTGTGGCAGCACAGTTTTACCCTCGGCCGGGGGATCGCGGGGATCATGAGATCGTGGGTCCGATCCCAGCCCCCGACCAACAGTGAGCTGTGTGGAGTTTGCATGTTCTCCCCGTGTTGCGCGGGTTTACTCTGGGATTTCTCCGGTTTCCTCCCGCACACCAAAAACATGTAGGTTTAGGGCGCTCGCGCACGCAGCGACCAGCAGCCGGTGGCTTGTCACCAGACTGCAAACCAAGTCTACCTACGGGTACAAATAAGTAACAAAAAAAAAAAAAAAAAAAAAAAAAAAAAAAAAGAGACAATACAGAACAAACACCCAATACTGAAAACAGACTGATAATGTTATACAAGAGACAATGCAGGAACTGATACCAGAAACCGATACCAAAGACTGACACCAGAGACAGTGCAGAACCAATACCAGTGACGGATAACAGACAGATACCAGAAACCATCACCAGGAATCAATATAGGAGCCAATGCCAGAGACAAAACAGAAACTGATACCAGGAACCAATACCAGAAACAATGCAGAACCAATACCAGAGACCGATAACAGACTGATACCAGGAACTGATACCAGAAAAGTAGCAAATTTTATGTGAAAAAGTTACACATTTATGTAGGAAAAAGGTTGGAAAAGTCAAATTTAAGAGAAGTACTAGTTTAGATACTCAAAGTAATATTGTTATCACAATATTCAACTAAAATACTGCATATCACATGTTTTCCCCAATATCATGCAACCTGAAAAGGGACTCAACGGATATGAGCAATGCAGGATATCATGTGTGGAGACCATAATTGATATTCAGATTTTTCCAGACTCCACTGATTTAAATGACTCCCTCATTCTTGTGTTACATCTGTTGCGTGTAATCGGCGTGGCTCAAGGATATCCAAACTTCTGCTGCGTTGATATTTTGTCTCAGCAGGGTTGAGAATTAAACAGCTTGTACAGTGATACACGTGGTCCATCAGCTTTTAAAAAAAAAAAAAAAGGGAGAACAATAATCTGTGAAGGACTTACAGGTCTTGGCTCTCCCCGTAAGGGCGTCACTGGATCCCGTGGTGTAGGAGGCGATCACCTTGATGCTGTACTCCGTCCCACTCAGCAGGTTCACGATCAGCATGTTGTTCACGTCCTCGCCCACGAACGTCTCCAGGGCCGGTCCAAGGGCTTGTGGGAGAAGAGGAGCATCAGTGAAAAGTGTGGAGCAGTGAATTTGAGAATTTTTTCACTGTAAATTTAAGACTTTTTCCTGGTAAATTTGTGACTTTTTATAACTCATTTATTTTTAGAGCCATTCCTTGGTGGATTTCCTTGAATTTTTAGGGATGTTGTCTTGTTCTGCTTAAGCTCAAAAGTTTTGGACAGGTGGTTTCATATTTTTCTTCAAACACACAAATAAAATGAAGAATTCATAGTCAATTCCAAAAGTGGATGCCCTCAATTTCCCTTCTGGGGATCAATAAAGTATACAAAATCAAAAAAAAAAAATTAAAAAATGACGAACTGGCCAGGCCCTGCTGCAGCAATGCAGCCCCAAATCATGACATTTCCACCCCAGTGCTTCACAGCTGGTATGAGGATCTTTTCCTCCAGTGCTGTCTTTGGTTTATGCCTAAGGTGTTCTCGTTAATCTGTCAAAATAATTCAGTTTTAGATTTGACTGCCCAAAGCACACCGATCCAGAATTCCTGGTCTTTGTCTGGTCTGGCCTATTCTATCCCATCTCATCCCATTCCATCCCATCCTAAAACTTATAGCCATGGTTCCTGTGCCATCATCTGGGTCCAATACTGCTTCTCTAGAGTTAAAGAGTTCATCAAGATTAAAGTAAATTGAGGTCTTACTCCAGAGTTTTCCATGAAGGGTACCCAGATTTGATTGGAAAACTCCTTCTTCACAATAGACACGTATGTTGTTACGGTCTGGGGTTATCTTTCAGGCCTGCTGTTTCTTTTTCTTTTCTGTTGTGTGTCTGTGTGTGTTGCAGGTCTGATTGGGTTTGGAGCTCCACCTCCTCATCAAGAAACTGGAGACAGCTGGCCACTGTCTCACTTGTATAAAGGCAGCCTCTTCCTGATTCTTGTACTGACCCTAGACATGATTTGTCTTTTGTGTTGCATGTATTCTTTCTGGCACATTTTTCTATTAGTTTTTCTGATTTCTGATAATGTTTAAGTTAACTTTTTGTTAATAAAACTATTTTTTTATAACAATTCCCGAGTTGCTCTCCTTTATTTGTTAAGGTCCATGAGCCAGACCATAACAAATTGGGGGCTCGTCAAATTGGTAATTAACTGATTTTCCTGTCACAATGTTGACAATAAATATGGTCAGAGCTTCCTATAGTTCCATGATGACATTTGAAGGTTTTTGGAAGCTGCATTAAGCATCTTGAGGTCCGTTCTTCAGCTCAACTTACTCGGACAGCCTGGCCTGAGCTAGCCGTGTTAGCAGTATCTTTAAATGTTCTTCTCTTGCAGATTTTTTTTTTTTCCAGATGGTGGAGAGGCTGAAGTACTTTGGGTTGCTTCTTATATCCCTTCCCAGGCTTGTATATATCTATAATCTTCTTTCTAAAAAGCCTCAGACTCTTCTTTACACCTCAATCAAGAAAAATCAGACTTTATCCAAAACCTAATTATAGTTTTTGAAAGTTTCCTCAGGGTGTAGTACAGAACTGAAAAGATTCAAAAACCTCAAGCTGAAGGTAAAAATGTGGAGGCATTTGTGTTTAAATTACAGGATAAAGGCTGGTAGATGACTCTGTATCCCATGGTAGGTGAAGGTGGGACATCCCAGCTGATCCTGAAGCGGTTGTACCATTCTTCAGAGACTCGGAGGTTCCTTGGAGCAGAGAGGGGAACTGTGGAGAGGAAGAGCAGAACAATGTCAACTTAATAAACCCTGAATTATACTTTTTTGTTTTTGTTATACTTTTTTGTTCGAAATAAAGTATCTATCTATCTATGAATTGGTAGAAAATATGTTCTTTTTTTTAAGTCTCATTGGGGCAAAAGATTAAGTGCGAATTTATGAGGCATGCCAAGTGGTAATTAGAAAATTAGCATTTCCAGAAGAAAATCCAGTGTGAGTGCTGTACAAGAAACACTGTTAAAATAGGATGAAATTTGTAGCTTAAATGCAAAGTAGCTTAAAACTGATCTAAGTGACACTCCACCAAAAATCACATTTTTTGTGACTTCCAAGACATATCAAGAGCAAAATCAGACCCCAGTCCCATGTCTGTTTTGTTGCTGTGAATTTCAAGTTAAGCTCCGCACCCCCGAACAGGCAACTTTGGACAGTGTTTCTAGCTACGTAAGCATTCTTAGCATGATTGGTTATAACATTAACGAATCGGGCTAAGCACTGGGTATGGCTAAACACCTGAGTTCACTTCCCCAGGGGAAGAGGGAGGAGCCGACATGGCGCCGCAGATGGAGGCTCATGGTCTACCTAGCACTGACCATGCTGACAATGAGCGTCCCTTCCCGGGGACGGCGTGAAATCAACCTGTAGTTTTCCACCATTGGGGCTACCATATTCCGGAACTCCATAGCGCACACGGGGCGCGGTCAGCTCGGAGACCGAGACCACTGGCTGCCTCGCCACACATATGGGGTCCTGGAGGCACGCACAGAGGAATGGGAGGCACATGGTCAGAAGGCTGAACCAGAAAGAGACATCTGCTCTCAGGGGATGAAGGCGCCAAGACTACCACCTGCTTGTTTTGCATCCGTTTGACTCGTTTCAGTGAAGGGGTTTTCAGGGGGACAGAAACCCCCCTGGGTGCTCCATTCCGTCCCCACCAGGGAGAATGGAGGAGGAGACATTAACCCCCCTGCTGCTTCCAGAGGAGGGAGGCAAATTGGAATTGTTTAATGAAACATTCTTTGGTGTTCTCAGGTCAGAGGAGAGGGCCTTGCAGCACACACTACTGGTGGGTGAGGGTATGTGTGGAGCTAATTAGAATATTTATAGATCTGTGCATACTTAAGCAGGTGGAAGATGTAAAAGCTCTTTCCAAGCAATTTTAAGGCAATGTTTCTGACGTGGTTTTAGAGCTGCCGGAGTCTTTAAAAGTTGATATAGCTAAAAGCAAAGTTAGCCAAAAACCTGCAACTGTTTAAAGTGAAGAAAGTTCAAGGTGCACTCCAGTACCTCTAAAACCACCTCAAAAACAAATATGTATTGGCCAGAATGGTATATTGTGGCTTTTTACCCACAAAAAGACATTCATGCCTTAGAATTGCTTGGAAAGAGATTTTAAATCTTGCACCTACTTAAGTATGCGCAGATCTATGAATATTCTAATTAGTGGTCTGCAGGGCTTGCACGTGATTGGTCGTTGCACTCCTGACCCGCAAGCAAAGTCGCTGCCTGGCCCCACTTGGAGGCTGGAATGTGAGCTGTCCAGTGGGCCACTTTTGGTAAGCAGAACTGGTGCCGGCTTGCCACAGTTGCCAGTGGACGGGGCGCCACGCTCAGCGAGACAGCGCAGCACCCTGTCTGCTGTTGAAGTGAGCTGAGAGCAGCTTGATTTGAATGTGGCTGTGTGAGACCAGGTCTTGCTCTCTCTCTCTGCTGCTACCCCTGTACGTGATTGTTCGCCTCCTCTTCCACTGCTTTGCTATGCAGAACGGACACCTTCATCCCCCTCTGCCTCAGTCCTGCTCCCTCTTCCCCCCGGGGTAGCAAAGAGTATCCGCCTGATTGGTTAATGTTATAACAAATCAGGCTAAGCAGGAATACTTACGTAGCTACAAATGCTCTGTCCAAATCTGCCTTTTTTGGGTGGGGGGGGGGGGCTTAAGCAGACATTCACAGCAGAAAACACATACTTGGGAGTTTGGAATGATTTTGATCTTGATATGTCTTGTAAATCACAAGAAACATGTTGCAGACATGTTAACAGAAAACACTTGATTTTTGCTGGAGTGTCACTTTAAATTAAAAATGTTAAATAAAAGGTTTAAACTGATAAATGTTTTGATGATGAGAAAAAAACTTGGAAAAAAGTTACAGTATTACATACAAACATAGCTAATAAGTGTAGCAACGTAGCATAAACAACGGCAATTTCAAAGAAAAATAAAGTTGCAAATTTCTGAGAAAATGCTTTAAATTTACAAGACCAGACATGAATGATGCAGTCGCTCATGAAATCACCCTACAGTGTTCAGATCTCCTGAGGTGTGACTTTGGCTGAGGTGTGAAGGGCCCCATGTGGCCCCAGGGAGCCCAGGTCTCCTGACCTTGACCTTGAAAACAGTCCAGATGCAGACCCACTTCAGGATCATTATGCATAAGTTTGCTGAACACTAGGGTTATTGCCTAGGGGGAATAACAATTTTTGTGAAATCAAACACCCCAGATTTCATGACCTTTGACAATGACCTTGAGTTCAACCTGGATGCAGACAAACCTGATGATTTATAACCTTTTCCAGACTGATAGATCTCAATTACTTTGTTTCTCATTTGTTCCTGAATTTCTTTGGATCGCAGCATGATGTCTAGCTTTTGAGGATCTTTGGGCCTACTTCACTTTGTCAGGCAGGTCCTATTTAAGTGATTTCTTGATTGAGAACAGGTGATGCAGTAATCAGGCCTGGGTGTGGCTAGAGAAATTAACTCAGCTTTCCAAAGATGTGATAAACCACAGTTAATTTATCTTTTAACGGGGGGACAATCACTTTTTCACACAGATCCATATAGGTTTGGATTTTTTTTTTTACCCTTAATAATAAACACCTTCATTTAAAAACTGCATTTTGTGTTTGCTTGTGTTATCTTTGTCTAATATTTAAATTTGTTTGATGATCTGAAACATTTAAGTGTGACAAACATACAAAAAAAAATGAGAAATCGGGAAGGGGGCAAACACTTTTTCACACCACTGCATATATCCTGTAGATTAAAATAAACAAAAAACATGTCATACACACCATGTTATCACCAAACAAATACTGTACATTGTCCTCTTACACACACACACACATACAGTATATATACAGTATATATATATATATGTACACTACCGTTCAAAAGTTTGGGGTCACCCAGACAATTATTTTGTTTTCCATGAAAAGTCACACTTATTTACCACCATGAATTGTAAAATGAATAGAAAATATAGTCAAGACACTGACAAGGTTAGAAATAATGATTTGTATTTGAAATAATAATTTTTTCCTTCAAACTTTGCTTTCGTCAAAGAATCCTCCATTTGCAGCAATTACAGCATTGCAGACCTAACATAATTGCACAAGGGTTTTCTAATCATCCATTAGCCTTCTGACGCAATGAGCAAACACACTGAACCATTAGAACACTGGAGTGATAGTTGCTGGAAATGGGCCTCTATACACCTATGTAGATATTGCACCAAAAACCAGACATTTGCAGCTAGAATAGTCATTTACCACATTAGCAATGTATAGAGTGTATTTCTGATTAGTTTAAAGTTATCTTCATTGAAAAAAAGTGCTTTTCTTTCAAAAATAAGGAAATTTCTAAGTGACCCCAAACTTTTGAACGGTAGTGTATATATACAGTTAGGCCCAGAAATATTTGGACAGTGACACAATCTTCATGATTTGGGCTCTGCATGCCACCACATTGGATTTGAAATGAAACAACTACAACAGAATTGAAGTGCAGACTTTAAGGTTTAATTCAAGGGGTTGAACAAAAATATATGATTAAACATGTAGGAATTGTAGCTATTTTTATACAAACGCTCCTCATTTCAGGGGCTCAAAAGTAATTGGACAAATAAACATAACCCTAAGTAAAATGTTACTTTTCAATATTTTGTTGAGAATCCTTTGCAGGCAATGACTGCCTGAAGTCTGGAACCCATGAACATCACCAAACGCTGGGTTTCCTCCTTTGTGATGATTTGCCAGGCCTTTACTAAATCAAATCAAACTTTATTGTCATATTGCTGTACATACAACTGTAGTGCAGGCAAGATGAAATTGCGTTTCTCTCGGCATCCATATAAGAAGCAGCATGATTAAGACACACTCCCACATAGCTCCACCCCCCCCCCCCCCCCATCCATTCACACATCCCTGAGACATACTTGGGGAAAAAGAATAACTAACTATAATATACAAAATGTCCATAGGTGCAGTAGTGTGTATGTGAGGTTCCGGGTCAGCTGTTCAGCATCCTGACAGCTTGTGGGAGGAAGCTGTTGATCAGTCTGGTGGTTCTGCCTCTGATGCTCCGGAATCGTTTACCAGATGGAAGAAGTTCAAAGTGTTTATGCAGAGTGTGAGAACGGTCCTTGACAATGTTCAGTGCCCTGCTCCTACAATGGTTCTGAAAAAGTTCTTGGACAGAGGGGAGGGAGACTCCAATTACCCTCTCCGCCCCCTTGACTATCCTCTGCAGGGCTTTTTTGTCTGACATACTGCAGCTGGAGTACCATGTAGCAATGCAGTATGTCAGAACACTCTCCACCACACCTCTGTAGAAGGTCCTGAGGATGCAGATGGGGAGAGAGGCCTGTTTGAGTTTCCTCAAGAAGTGTAGTCTCTGCTGAGCCCGCTTCCTGATCTCCAAGGAATTCTTGCTCCAGGTCAGGTCCTGCGAGATCTGCACTCCGAGGAACTTGATGTTCTCTACTCTCTCCACTAAACGGCCACCGATGCTGAGGGGACGTGCTCAGGCTGTGACGGCCGGAAGTCGATAATCATCTCCTTCGTTTTGTCCACGTTGAACACCAGATTGTTCTCCCTGCACCAGCCCTCCAGGTCTCTCACTTCTTCCCTGTACATTGATTCCTCATCCCTCTGAATAAGTCCCACCACCGTGGTGTCATCTGCAAAGATGACACCAGCTGCAAGACTGCAGCTGTCTTCAGTTGTTGCTTGTTTGTGGGTCTTTCTGCCTTAAGTTTTGTCTTGAGCAAGTGAAATATATGCTCGATTGGGTTGAGATCTGGTGATTGACTCAGCCATTGCAGAATATTCCACTTTGTTGCTTTAAGAAACTCCTGGGTTGCTTCTGCAGTATGTTTTGGATCATTGGTGAAGTGCCGTCCAATCAACTTTGCTGCATTTGGCTGAATCTGAGCAGAAAGTATATCCCTATACACTTCAGAATTCATCCAGCTGCTTCTGTCTTTTGTCACATCATCAATAAACACAAGTGACCCAGTGCCATTGGAAGCCATGCATGCCCATGCCATCACACTGCCTCCACCATGTTTTACAGAAGATGTGGTGTGCTTTGGATCATGAGCTGTTCCAATTCTTCTCCAAACTTTCTTCTTCCCATCATTCTGGTACAGGTTGATCTTAGTCTCATCTGTCCAAAGAATGCTGTTCCAGAACTGGGCTGGCTTCTTCAGGTGTTTTTTGGCAGTCAATTCTGGCCTTTCTATTTTTGAGGCTGATTCATGGTTTTCACCTTGTGGTGAATCCTTTGTATTTACTCTCATGAAGTATTCTCTTTATGGTAGACTTAGATACTGATACACCTACTTCCTGGAGAGTGTTCTTCACTTGAGTGGATGTTGTGAAGGGGTTGTGAAAGGATTCTGTGATCATCCACCACTGTTGTATTCCGTAGACATCCAGGCCTTTTTGAGTTCCCAAGCTCACCAGTGCACTCTTTTTTTCTCAGAATGTACCAAACTGTTGATTTGGCCACTCCTAACATTTCTGCTATCTCTCTGATGGATTTCTTCTTTTTTTTCAGCCTCACGATGGTCTGTTTCACCTCCATTGAGAGCTCCTTTGACTGCATGTTGTGTGTTCACAGCAACAGCTTCCAAATGCAAACGCCACACCTGGAATCAACTCCAGACCTTTTAACTGCTTAATTGATGACAGGTTAATGAGGGAAGAGCCCATGCAGCCTTGTTATTTTTTTTTGCAGCCTTCTGAGTCAATTGTCCAATTACTTTTGGTCCCTTGAAAAAGAGGCAGCTACGTATTAAAGAGCTGTATTTCCTAAACCCTTGCTCCAATTTGGATGTGAATACTCTCAAATTACAGCTGAGAGTCTGCACTTTAAGCTCATATTGATTATATAATTGTATCCTGAATATGTTTTCGTAAACAGCTAAAATAACAAAACTTGTGTCACTGTCCAAATATTTTTGGACCTAACTGTATGTGTGTGTATATATATATATACAGTATATATATATATATATACAGTGGGGGAAAAAAGTATTTAGTCAGCCACCAATTGTGCAAGTTCACTTTTTTTTCTACTGTCATGCTGCTGTTACACTGCAGTTTTCCAGTTTAGGATCAATAAAGTACATCTATGTATTTATCTATCTACAACTTTCAAAAATGTTTATTTCCCAACGTCGGCAAATTTTCAGCATGCTGAAAAATTTCAAGGAATACAACTTTTGCCAGCATTTGCCAACAAACACCAACTAACTAACTAACTAACTAACCTGCACTTATATAGCGCTTTTCTAGTCACAAAGACCACTCAAAGCGCTTTCACTAGTACTAACCCTCTATTCTAAGGGCCTATAGGAAACAGATATCTAGGGACAATTTAGAACAGCCAATTAACCTAACATGCATGTCTTTGGATTGTCATTAACTTTTATCAACTTTTGCCGGCAGAGATGGTATTCCATCCAAGCTTGTCCATTGTCAACAAAAGAACTTAGCAAGATTGAAACAATATGGCATGGCTTCCTGAAGAAGATGGTCAAAGATGGGTATAAGCCAAAGAATGCTCCCATGCGCAAACCTAAGAACAATAGTGTGCAGCTGGAACATAGCAAGCGAACTGGACTGGAGCTTTATGCTATTGAATGAGGATCTTAGGAAAATCACTAACACTCTACCCATCTCAGATTTCTGTATGTCACACCAACTGAAGGATATTGCTCATGTCATTAGACTAGAGAACACAGCCCTACAGAAACAACTTTTGTTCAGAACAGACATCAAGAAATACTATCTTGATGTGTGGAAAAAGTGCGAGACAGTTACTGGTTTGTCTGCTAGTCAAGTACAACGTGAAATGCAAGACAAACATAGGTTCTACACCCTTATGTCCCACATATTTGGAACAGACGGGCGCTCGAGAGAGTTCAGAACTCTTCTGAGGATCGATGATGATGAATTTTTGTAAAATGACCTAAGTGTCGAGCTCTCCTGACGTTTGACGGTGACCTGAGCATAACCTGGATGCAGATATCACCTGAGGATCATTGTGTGTGACACTGCTAAGCACCAAGGCAATTGCCTAGGAGGAAAACAGATTTTTCAGGAGGTTTGGGCATCTGATCAGGATGCCTCCTGGACGCCTCCCACTTGAGGCGTTTCGAGTACGTCCCACTAGGAGAAGAACCTGGGGCAGACCCAGGACATGCTGGAGAGACTATTGTCTCCCAGCTGGCTTGGGTACATCTTGGTATCCTCTCTGAAGAGCTGAAGCAGGTGGCCAGAGAGAGGGAAGTCTGGGCTTCTCTGTTTGAGCTGCTGCCTCCGCCACCCAGACCTCTGGAGAAGTGGTAGAAGAGTGATGGATGGATGGACAAAAGCCCTAGATCTCCTAACTTTTGATGAATAACCTTGACCTCAATCTGGATGCAGACAAACCTGAGGATGACTGTGCATGAATTCACTGAGAATTAAGGCAATTGCCTTTCTGAAATCAAATAAGTGCCCAGATTTCCCAACCTTTCACTGAGACCTTGAGCACTACCTGGATGCAGATCCACCTGAGGATAACTGAGTGAGACTGGGGCAGTTGCCTTGGAGGAGTTGCAGCAATTTTCCTGAAATCAAATAAGCGCCCAGGTCGCCTGACCTTTGTCCATGACTTCGAAAACAAACTGGATGCAGACCCACCTGAGGATCTTTGAGTGCGAGAGTAGTGACAGTCAGTGCAATTGCCTAGGAGAAGTAACAATTCCTGTGAAATGCTGACGGACGTTCAGACGGATGCTGTGCTGTCACATTGGCACTTTTCAGCTCTGACAGAATGAACTAAAAAAAATAAAAACAAGAGCAGTGTGAGGTGAGTACAATATCCTCTGCCTCAGTTTTCTTTGAAGATCCCAATACTTACTGATGGAGAGCAGATTGCAACTTTTCAGAACTAGAAAAGCACTCGGAGAGCGCAGACCTCCGCCAAGCGCCACAGTTCCCCCCGATACAGTGTTTGTTTACGTTTTCAGATTCCTTGACCACAAAAACATATGACTAGCAATTTGATTCACAATGATATGATTAGTGGTTCAGTAGTTATTCACGAAAATGACATTTTCCGTAATGGCGGCCACAGTTCCCCCCATACAGTGTTTGTGTGTATGTTTTCAGATTCCTTGACCATGAAAACATATGACTAGCAATTGGATTGACAATGATAGGATTAGTGTTTCAGTAGTTATTCAGGAAAATTGCATTTTCCGTAATGGCGGCCACAGTTCCCCCCATACAGTGTTTGTGTGTACGTTTTCAGATTCCTTGACCATGAGAACATATGACTAGCAATTGGATTGACAATGATAAGATTAGTGGTTCAGTAGTTATTCAGTAAAATGGCATTTTCCGTAATGGCGGCCACAGTTCCCCCCCATACAGTGTTTTTGTGTACATTTTCAGATTCCTTGACCATGAGAACATATGACTAGCAATTGGATTGACAATGATAGGATTAGTGGTTCAGTAGTTATTCACGAAAATGGCATTTTCCGTAATGGTGGTTTTCTTCTGGACGGTGATCCGGATCACCACCAAAATTTAATCAGTTCTTCCTTGTACCATTTCCAACAATGCCTGAAATTTTCATCGAAATCCGTCTAAAACTTTTTGAGTTATCTTGCTAACCAACAGACAAACAGACAGACGAACAGACAAACAGACAAACCCCGGCAAAAACATTACCTCCTTGGCGGAGGTAATAATTACTGTGGCACGAACAAATTATGATAAACCCATCATCCACGAATATACAACAAAGTGTATAACCCATAGTTGTCGGGCAGGATCCCGATGTGAACTGGTGGACCAGGTTTGGTGACCCGTGCTTTCTTTGTTGTTGAAATAAGAGTTTATTAGCCATTTTGATTGTTAACCTTTGACCTTGAGATCCCAAAACCACATTCACACTTCAGGGTCGCAGGGTGAACCTGTGTACCAAGTTTGGTGATCCTAGCTTTACTCATTGTACAGTAATAAGGCATAGGGAATGTTAACGTTAACCTTTGACCTTTTGACCCCAAACTCATAGTCAGAGGTATACCAGGTTTGGTGGCCCTAGATTTACTTGTTTTATAGTAATAGTAAATGCAGCATTTGCCATAGTGCAACTACAATGTTAACTTTGACCCCTTGCCCCTAAACCCATAGTCAGGTCAGGGTGTGAGTCATCCAAGATGCGTCTTAGATACAACTACTGCATCGATTTGAAAAGCCTACATCATTTCTTTCAGTAGTTACCGTGTTCAGAAGATTTAGGGAAAGTCTGATCTCTGACGTCAAGGTCATCCGATCAGAATGAAACTGCAATATGTGCATCATCAGAGTATATCAAACCACAGTATCAAGTTTCAAAACAATCAAACCAAAACTGTAGGAGGAGTTGATTTCACAAAAGTGGGACAGACGGACTGACTGACCCATAAAATCCCTCTTTGACCCCTTTGGGCTTTATCCGGCAGGGGTTAAAAATCACTACTCTGAGATTTAAAAAAAAAAAAGGCACAAAATTAACATACTGGTAGAGGTCACTGTGAAGAAGGGTGTTAAATCTGGGTGGGAAATTCACATGTTCCCTTTAAGAACTTGGTACAACCAGCCCTGGGTTCCTCGATGTGAATTCACCCATGGAGGTTTTCATTGCAGTTCTTCTCGCCACTCACCCCACCAACACAGCTACTGAGATCATCAGGAGATCAGGAAACCCCTCCACTACTATTCAGTGATGCAGATGCTTGAATAATGAAAATGTCTCCACACACAGAGAAAGAAGAACATGAGAAACTGCAGGGACTGAAGCCAAGTTTGCAAATGAAAGATAATGGGAAAAAAAGAATAAAAATTTGATAACGCTTAATAAAATTTCAGCTGTCAGCAGAGAAAAATATAAAGCCATGAAGCGTACGGTGGAATTAATCTGCCTGAATGATATTAAACCGGAGGACTCGTCATTGGGTTGACAGGCTTGTGAAAACAGACACCCTGAAATCAGAAAACTAAAGTGATTCCAGAGCCGTCTCTACACTCGCCACCTCACCACTCTCCCCGTGGATCCCACGTCTCTGCAACCGCTGTGAGACTTCTCAGCTCTAAATCCCTGAGTGGATCCGTCTGGCTGTTGAGTTTCACATTTAAAATGCTACCCCCCCACCCTGCCCCCAAAAACGAGCTGCATTACACCGACTCAGACGGCTAAATTATACCGACTCATTTTCTCCTCTTCACCTTCCCCGGCTCACTCTCCGTTAAAACGCTAATCATCCTCTCCCCCCAGTGTCGGCCCCGTGTGTTCAAACCCCCCTCTCCGTTACACCACCACGCTTCTTCTTCAGCTGTATTATCCAGTATCTCTAACGCTCCCTGAGAAAATTACCATCATCATGGCCTCAACTTTCCCGGACGCCACATCTTCGCCCCTCAGGCCTTATGGAGGTAATGAGAAACTGGGGATTTAATGAAACGTTCTGAGGCAAAGAGTTTTTTTTTTTTTTTTTCTTTAGGAACTTCTGTACTGGTGCTGCAATCAAAGATAGACAGAGAGTGAAACTGTTGTCTGACTCACGCTGGAATGACACCAGAGCTCCTGCGGCTGTTGAACCTGATCATGGCAGCAGTCAAAGAAGCAGCAGGTCCCCGTTTTTAAAGCAGAGGTCGCCGACCTCCACGATGGAACGATCCGTTTTGATAGATTTTAAGCTACATGTGAGCCTTAAAGTTCCCTTTTCAACATGTTGTCGCTGCTGCCAGAGGTGCTAACGAAACGTCTGAGGTCAAAATACCCCAGGGTTTAATTATCGCAGCAACCTTTTTACACCCAGATGAATGAGCCTCCTCACAATGGACTGTTTATGTTGATTTACCTTTAAATGCTAATGAGCTCAGTTAACCCCACCTAAGGCACTCTCTAACCCCACCCTCCTTGTTTTGTAATTGCTGATCTATCCCTAGCAATGCCATTATGTGGCTAATGATAGCTGTTAGCACATGGCTCCGGTAGCCAACTAGTATACTGGCTGCATGTAAAAACGCAAATAAAGCATTTCAGAGATGGGTGTGTGTGGTTTGAGTGGTTGATAGCATATGACCGATCCCTGGGGTGCAACAAGCACAGAAACTAACAGCAGTGAACCGCTAACAGTCCCAAATCTATAATAAGATTAACTAAGCCAACTTCTAGAAATGAAAGATATGATTAAGTTTTGCTCGATGATCCAAATGAGATTAGGGATGTCTGGTGGAGTGAACATCCCTAATCTCTGTTTGTACCCATCTTGGTGACCATTAAGACACCTTATTTTTCTACACTTCTTGCACGTTTTCAGTCCTTTAGTTTTTTAGTTTATCTTTTTCTCATCATGTTTTTAATGTTGCAGCATGGCATCGAGACAAATTCCTAGTTTGTGTACTACATGAACAATGGCAATAAATCTGATTCTGATTCTGAAGATGGGTAGAAAGTGGCCACGGTCCTGCTGACTCGTGCTCCTTAGCTAACTACATTAACGGCATAACGTCCCGGGCCATCCTGGCAAAGCAAAAACCAAAACAGGGCAGAATGATGTGAGATACTGCATGTTATTGTCGGTGATTTAATGAGCTGTCCTGCTAGCATGTCACTATAGGTTAAACTGGGCTCTCTTATGGGTCCCGTGTAGGTTAACAGGTTCAACTTTTTCTCAGAAATGTGTTGGTTTTTCTTGCAAATTTGCAAACTTTTTCTTGCACTTTTTTTTAACTTTTGCATCAATTTGACACTTTTTTACTGTAATCTTGCAACCTTTTCTCATAAATTTGCAACTTTTTTCCAAGTAAATTTGCTACATTCTTGTAAATTTGCAAATTTTTCTCATAAATTTGTGACATTTTTCTTGTAAATTTGAAACTTCACTCTATATATAATTCAAGAAATGTCTGTGTGTGACGACCATAGGACTCGCTAAAAGATCATAGGATCGCCATGATGCTCCTATGTCTAGCTATAGCTACAATGCTCCGCACTGTGTGTCTATATATATACTGTATATTTATATTTATATGTACATATGTATACTTGCTGCTCTTGTTTTTTCCTTGCCTTCTGATTGTTGCTCTGAGTGTTGCTATCCCTGTGCTGTTGCAATCCTGGAATTTCCCCATTGTGGGACTAATAAAGGCTTCTCTTTTCTTATGTCTACACGATGTCTATATAGTGTCATATAGACACCATAGTATAAAGTGATTCAAGGAAATCTGTGTGTGATCAAAGGCAGGCATCACTCACGATGACAGGACATCAAAGATCAAAGGCAGGCATCACTGAACGAGTGCTGGCGTGTTTGCCTGCACCCTTGCTTACACCTGCTTTCTACGGGCATGCACAGGTATGCACTAGTTATCAAAAATGTTCAACTTTACTATTAACCTCCAACTTTTTCTCATAAATTTGGGACTTTCTCACAAATTTTAAATCAACTTACTGATGTATTTACAACTTTTTTGTTAAACTTTTTCTAATTTTTTTCCTCACAAATTTGTGAATTTTTTTCTGGTAAATTTGCTAAATTTTTCTAAGTTTGGAACTCTTCAAGTAATTTTAAATTTTTTTCTTGTAAATGTGTAAAAAAAAATTTACTAAATTTTCATTTTTTCCTCATAAATTTGCTATTTTTTTCTAAAATCTTCAATTTTTTTTTTTTTATAAATTTCCACATTTAGTCCCCATAAATCTGCAAATCTTGTAAATTTTCAAGCAATTTTACTAATTTTTTCTTATAAATTTGTAACTTTTTTTTCCTAAATTTTGAAATTTCTCATAAATGCCACTTTCTTTCCTAGTAAATTTCAGACTTTTTCTCAAAAATTTGCAGTTTTGGTAAATTTGTCACGTTTTTCTTATAAATGTTCACATTATCCTCTCATAAATTCGATGTTTTTCATGTAATTTTTCTGATGGTGCCAGTGCTACTGAAACCTGCCCACCTGCCCCACAGGTGAAGTCCACGTGGGAACAGCACTGAACCTGCAACAAACCCGCATGGGCCCCATAAGACAGCTCACATTTTAACCTCCAGTGGGCCCACATGTCCCACATGGGCATGCTGACTGGACCAGTGGCAACGGTGATTTTGCTGCGACGCACCTTAACGTACAAGAGTTAAACAGGCGGCGTTGCCTTTAAATCAAACCCTGCGGCCGTGTGTTTGAAGCTCATCAGGAATCTGTCCGTTCAGCACCGCGTCAAACCTGCTGATTAAACCAGTCGGACGATAAAGTGCTGAATCATGCCCGACCCCCTCATTGATCCGCTCACGTTTGCCCTCCACATCTCAGATTAGTCCAACTCTTCTGACACGCCATCTATCTTCAGTTAAAGCCTAAATCCCCCAGCGGTCCCTCTGAATCCCCCATCACGGCTCTGTCAGCGTTCATCACAGCGTCAGCCTGAAAACGACCGCAGAGTCATTTAAGGCCATAAAAATCAGCACGAGCCATCAAATATTTGGGCGCTAAAGAGCCCCGATTATGCTCTTTTTCCAAACATTGACACAGCTCTCAGAGGTCTTAATGAAGTGACTGTGATGGGCTCAGGGTCGCCCCTCCCAACCTGGAAAAACCAGACTGTCCTCCCAGGATCATCAGAAACCTTTGATAGCGCGTTACACAAATGAATAACAAATTCTAAGGAGAAATGCCATCCGTCCATAAAAATTATGAACAGGATGGGTGACAAAGGGCAGCCCTGGCGGAGTCCAACTCTCACTGGGAATGAGTCCGACCGAGTGTTGGCAATACCAACCAAACTCTCACAGCGGTCGTTTATTTTGTTTCGCATTCCTCCTTACGACCACTGTGAGCAGGAATGAAAACAAAACAATAATCTTGTTAATTTTCAACCTTTTTCCTGTAAAGTTTTAACTTTTTTTTCCTCATAAATTAATGAGTTTTTTCTCACTTTTTTCATGAGTTTGATTTTTTTCCCTGCAAATATTCATCTTTTTTCTCATGAATTTGCAACTTTTCCTCAAAAGGTGTTGAATTTTTTTCTCATAAAAGTGTGACTTTTTTTCCAGTAAATTTTCATATTTTTCTCTCATACATTTGTACTATTTTTGAAATTTGCAACTTATTTCTTACAACTATGCAACTGTTTTTTAAATGCATTTTTTCTCATAAATTTTCAATTTTTCTAATAAATTTGCAACTTTTTTCTCGTAAATTTTCATCTTTTTTCTCGTAAATTTTCATCTTTTTTCTCAAATTTGTGATTTTTTTCTAACAAATTCGTGACTTCTTTTCTTATAAATTTGAAACTTTTTTCTCATAAATCTGAAATTTTCTCATGAGTTTTAAAAATATTGGATTTTTTTTCTCAAAAATTAGCATTTTTTCTCATAAATTTGCAACTTTTTCCTCAAAAGACTGACTTTTTTCTTATAAATTTGTGACTTCTTTTCCTGGAAAATGTCATCTTTTTTTCTAATAAATTTGCAACATTTTTTTGGAGGAATTTCAACTTATTTCTTAAGTCAAGCACGGCCGCTGGATGAAGTGGGAGGGCACAGAGAGGAGGAGGAGGATAATGACACGGAGCGAGTTGTGGAGCATGGCGTCCACTCAGCTGAGCTTCATCATCAGATGATGACCAAGCAGATGTGGCAGGGAGTTCGGACACTGACAGGCTGTAAGTCTAGGCAGGGGGTCGATGATGATGACGCTTCGCTTCCAGACAGGCTTAACGACTTCTTTGCACGTTTTGAAGCATCAAACTCGACAATCGTTACCACAATACGTTACCACAAGGATCGTCACTTCCTTGTGGTAACGTATCGTCACTTCCTGTTTTGCTGTCTGCCTGTGTGGTTTGCTTTGTGGTTTGCTCTCTAGCCACTAGCTATGGCTACTAGCTCTCTTTCCTCTCCTCCTCTGGTGTGCTCTCTCTGTCAGATGTTTAGCTACACCTCTGCCTCTTTTAGTGATAACGGTAAATGTAATAAATGTTGTCTTTTTGAGGCGCTCGAGGCGAGGTTGTCTGATTTGGAATCCCGGCTCCGCTGCATTGAAACACCGTCTGCGCCACTTAATCTTGACGGACGCCCATTAGCAGCAGCGGAGCTAGCTAGCTTAGGCCCCCCTGTCAGCGGTTCCCCGGCTCTCCTCTGCAGCGAGGAGACTGGGTGGGTGACGGTGAGAAGGAAGCCTAGTCGCAAAGCCCCGGTACACCACCAACCTGTTCACGTTTCTAATCGTTTTTCCCCGCTCAGCGACACACCCGCTGAGGAAAAAACTCTGATCATTGGCGACTCTGTAGTCAGAAACGTGAACCTAGAGACTCCAGCGGTCATAGTCAAATGTATTCCTGGGGCCCAGAGCAGGCGACATCGAGTCAAATTTGAAAATGCTGGCTAAAAGTAACTGTAAATATTCCACAATTGTTATTCACGCCGGCATTAATGACATCCGTCTCCGGCAGTCGGAAGTCACGAAACTTAATATAGAATCGGTGTGTGACTTTGCAAAAACGATGTCTGCCACTGTAGTATTCTCTGGACCCCTCCCCAATCTGACCAGTGATGACATGTTTAGTCGCTCGTCATCCTTGAATCGCTGGCTGTCTGTGTGGTGTCCTAAAAATGACGTGGGCTACATTGACAATTGGAGCTCTATTTGGGGAAAACCTGGTCTTATGAGACGAGACAGCATTCATCCCACTTTGGATGGTGCTTCTCATTTATCTAACAATCTGGCATCTTTTTTATCCAAATTTCCAAAACCATGACTACTCAGAGTTGGGACCAGGAAGCAGAGTCACAGTCTTACACGCCTCTCTGCAGCTCCTCTTCATCCGCCACCCCTCAGCTTAGCCCCTGTCTTCCCCATCAGAGAATCGTTGTCTGCTCCCTCCAAAGTAAATAAAAATATAATGTATAAGCATCCCAAAGTGATAAAGCAATATATTGGTAAAACTCAAATTAAACATAAAGCCTCTAAATTGAATGATTTGGCCTCTGTTCCTCCTCATAATTTAAAAATTAAATGTGGTTTATTAAATATTAGGTCTCTAACTCCCAAGTCTCTGTTAGTCCATGATTTGTTAATTGATCATCAGATTGATTTAATATCCCTTACAGAGACTTGGTTAGGGCAAGAGGATTATGTTGGTTTAAATGAATCAACTCCCTCTGGTTATTTAAACTGTCAAAATCCCAGAAGTTCTGGTCATGGAGGAGGAGTAGCAACAATTTACCATTCCACATTACTAGTTAATGTAAAGCAAAAAACATGTTATAATTCCTTTGAGGGCCTAGTCCTCAGTATTGGGCACTTTAGCGATTTTAGGTTAAACCCAATTTTATTTGCCATAGTTTATCGTCCCCCATCAACCTACTCAGAATTTTTATCCTAATTTGCTGATTTCTTAGCTGATTTAGTGCTGAAATCTGATAATTATAGTAGGGGACTTTAATATACATGTGGATGTAGATAGTGACTGCCTTAATGTGGCATTCAATTCAATATTAGATTCGATTGGGTTTTCTCAGAAAGTAGGAAATTCTACTCATTACCTCCACCATACATTGGACCTTGTTTTGACATATGGCATAGAAATAGAAAATCTTGTAGTGTCTCCTCATAACCCTGTACTGTCAGACCATTGTCTGTTAACCTTTGATTTTACTATTTCTGACTATTTGGCTCCTAAAGAAAAATATTATCACAGTAGATGCCTCTCAGATGATGCTGTTTCCAAATTTATGCAGATTGTTTCCTCTATGCCATGTGTCAACACAACGGAAATAAGCTATAGACAGCTTGCTCCTTCTGTAATTGATAACATGGTGGATAGTGTTTCAGCTTCTCTGCATCAGACTCTAGACTTGGTGGCCCCCTTAAAAAAGAAAAAGTCTAATCAGAGATTTCTAACTCCTTGGTTCAACACAGAAACTCGTATCTTAAAACAGAAGACTCGTCAATTAGAAAGAAAATGGCGCTCTACTAATTTAGATGAAATCTATTTAGCTTGGAGAAATCATCTTTTAATTTATAAAAAATCTCTTAGAAAAGCTAGAACGAGTTATTACTCTGCATTAATAGAAGAGAACAAGAATAATCCCAGGTTTCTTTTCAGTACTGTAGCCAGGTTGACAAAGAGTCAGGACTCTGTCAATCCTAGCATTCCCTTAGAGCTTACTAGTCAGGACTTTATGAACTTTTTCAATAATAAAATTTCATCCATCAGAGATAAAATCAGATTCTTCCCACAGTTAACTTAAATACTGTAACTACTACAACTCCTTCTATTGATGTCTGTCTTGATGAGTTTACTCCAATCGACCTTTGTGAGTTAGACAAAATAGTTTCCTCATCCAAACCTTCAACTTGTCTTTTAGACCCTATTCCTACCAGGTTATTTAAAGAAGTCTTCCCACTTATTGGTAGCTTTATTCTTCATATAATCAATTCTTCATTAACTTTAGGCCATGTACCGCAGGCTTTTAAAACGGCTGTAATTAAACCCTTACTCAAAAAGCCAACGCTAGATCCAGGAGCTTTAGCTAACTATAGACCAATCTCTAATCTCCCTTTCATTTCAAAAATCTTAGAAAGAGTTGTTGCTGCGCAATTATTTGACTACCTGCAGGGAAATGGTTTACTTGAAGAGTTTCAATCTGGGTTTAGAATCCATCATAGCACTGAAACAGCCTTAGCGAAGGTCACTAACGACCTCCTCATTGCATCTGATAATGGACTAGTTTCTGTACTTGTCCTTTTAGACCTTAGTGCAGCTTTTGATACTATCGATCATAATATTCTACTTGATAGATTAGAACACTATGTTGGACTTAATGGAACTTCGTTGCAATGGTTTAGATCTTATTTATCTGATAGGTTCCAGTTTGTTCATGTAAATGATGAGTTTTCTTTCAACTCAAAGCTTAGTCATGGAGTTCCACAGGGATCTGTGCTAGGCCCTACTCTTTTTAGTTTATATATGCTTCCATTAGGCAACATTATTAGAAAGCACTGTATACATTTCATTGTTATGCAGATGACACACAATTATACCTGTCAATGAAGCCAGATGATAGTAATCAATTAGCCAAGTTAGAAGCCTGTCTTAAGGAAATCAAAGCTTGGATGACTTGTAATTTCCTGCTATTAAATTCAGATAAGACTGAAGTCATTCTTGTTGGTCCAAAAAACCTTAGAAATTCCTTTCCAAATCAAACTTTCAGTTTGGATGCGGTTACTCTTTCTCTTAATAGCTCTGTGAGGAACCTTGGAGTTATTTTTGATCAGGATTTGTCCTTCAATTCACATATTAAATTTGTTTCTAAGACTGCCTTCTATCATTTGTGTAATATTGCCAAGATTAGGAGCATCTTGTCTCAGAGTGATGCTGAGAAACTGATCTACGCTTTTGTTAGCTCGAGATTAGATTATTGTAATTCTTTATTATCAGGCTGTCCTAAATCATCTTTAAAAAGTCTTCAGCTGATCCAAATTGCTGCAGCAAGAGTTTTAACAGGTACTAGAAAGAGAGATCATATCTCTCCGGTTCTGGCCTCCCTTCATTGGCTTCCCATAGAGTTTAGAATTAAGTTTAAAATCCTTCTTCTTACTTACAAAGCTCTAAACAACCAGGCTCCTTTTTATTTAAAAGATCTGATACTACCGTATTATCCTAACAGAGCACTACGCTCCCAAAATGCAGGATTACTTGTAATACCTAGAATCTCCAAAAGTACAATGGGAGGCAGAGCCTTCAGCTATCAAGCTCCTCTCCTGTGGAATCAGCTGCCAATCTGGATTCGGGAGTCAAACTCGATCTCTGTTTTTAAGAATAGGGCTAAAACCTACCTTTTTGATATAGCCTACAATTAGGGAGGGATCATGTGTTTCTGAACCCTCCCTTAGTTATGCTGCTTATAGGTTTAGTCAGCCGGGGGACCTCCAGTAATGCACTGGGCCTCACTCCTTTCCTCACTCTCTATGAAATATTTTTTTTTTTTGCTGGTCATTAACATCTGTTTGTTCTCTCCCATAGATCGAGTCCCCATCGTGCTGTTTGCTCTCTACATGTCTGTTCTTTTCTTCTTCTCTATCCCCTCACCCCCCAGCCAGTCGCAGCAGATGACTGCCCCTCCCTGAGCCTGGTTCTGCTGGAGGTTTCTTCCTGTTAAAAGGGAGTTTTTCCTCTCCACCGTCGCCAAGTGCTTGCTCACAGGGGATCCCCTGATTGCTGGGGTCTTTCTGCAACTGTGGGGGTTCTCCCCTACAGTTCATAGTGCTATGAGATGACTGTTGTTGTGAAATGGCGCTATATAAATAAATAAATAAAGTTCAATCAGAGGGAGGGCTGGCCCACCCCCACCATCGGTCGGACCAGCTTTTACCATCAACACAGCGGACACACGGAGGACCCTAACCAGAGTCAACCCATGCAAAGCTGCAGGTCCGGACAACATTCCGGGACGTGTGCTCCGAGACTGCGCGAGCGAGTTGGCGGATGTCCTGACTGACATTTATAACATCTCCCTGAGTCAGGCCATCGTTCCCAGATGCTTCAAGACCTCTATCATTGTACCGGTGGCAAAGAAACCAGTTGTGTCCTGTTTGAATGACTATCGTCCTGTTGCACTGACACCAATTGTGATTAAGTGTTTTGAACGGCTTGTCAAACCACACATTACAGCCTGCCTCCCTGCATCACACGACCCGCTCCAGTTTGCATATCGTTCAAACCGCTCCACGGAGGATGCTATAGTCACCACCCTACACTCCGTCATCACCCACCTGGACCAGAAAGACACCTACGCCAGACTCCTGTACATTGATTTCAGTTCAGCATTCAACACCATTATTCCCCAGAGACTGATGGAGAAATTACTCCTTCTCGGTCTGAACACCGCCACATGTCTCTGGATCCTGGATTTCCTGACTGAGACCTCAGTCTGTCCGGGTTGGAAACAACATCTCCAACTTTGTCACGCTGAGCACCGGATCCCCTCAAGGCTGTGTACTCAGTCCACTATTGTTTACACTTCTAACACATGACTGTGTATCCAGACACGAGGGGAACCAGATTATTAAGTTTGCAGACGACACCACGGTGGTGGGACTTATTCAGAGGGATGAGGAATCAATGTACAGGGAAGAAGTGAGAGACCTGGAGGGCTGGTGCAGGGAGAACAATCTGGTGCTCAACGTGGACAAAACGAAGGAGATGATTATCGACTTCCAGCGGTCACAGCCTGAGCACGTCCCCCTCAGCATCGGCGGCCATTTAGTGGAGAGAGTGGAGAACATCAAGTTCCTCGGAGTGCAGATCTCGCAGGACCTGACCTGGAGCAAGAATTCCTTGGGGATCAGGAAGAGGGCTCAGCAGAGACTGCACTTCTTGAGGAAACTCAAACAGGCCTCTCTCCCCATCTGCATCCTCAGGACCTTCTACAGAGGTGTGGTGGAGAGTGTTCTGATGTACTGCATTGCTACATGGTACTCCAGCTGCAGTATGTCAGACAAAAAAGCCCTGCAGAGGATAGTCAAGGGGGCTGAGAGGGTAATTGGAGTCTCCCTCCCCTCCTGTCCAAGAACTTTTTCAGAGCCGTTGTAGGAGCAGGGCACTGAACATTGTCAAGGGCCATTGTCACCCTCTGCATAAACACTTTGAACTTCTTCCATCTGGTAAATGATTCCGGAGCATCAGAGGCAGAACCACCAGACTGATCAACAGCTTCCTTCCACAAGCTGTCAGGATGCTGAACAGTTGACCCGGAATCTCTCATACACACTACTGCACCTACGGACATTTTGTATATTATTTGTATATTATAGTTAGTTAGTTTTTTCCCCAAGTATGTCTCAGGGATGTGTGAATGGATGGGGGGGGGGGGGTGAAGCTATGTGTGAGTGTGTCTTAAATCATGCTGCTTCTATTTATATGGATGCCGAGAGAAACGCAATTTCATCTTGCCTGCACTACAGTTGTATGTACAGCAATATGACAATAAAGTTTGATTTGATTTGATTTGATTTGATGTCCTGCTCTCTCCGGCCAACTGACATCTCTGGTTTGGACAGGATCCAGCCTGTCCCCACTGTGCTGTCCCGGCAACCCTCAAACACATTCTGCTGGGTTGCATGACCGGTCTCACTCAAGGGAGATACACTTGGCGCCACAATCAACAGCTGAAGTGCCTGGGGGCTGAAATTGAGAGAAAGAGGGTAGCCACCGATGCCATGCCTCTAAAGGCCCAGAACACTCTCCCACGATTGATATCCTTGGTGACGGAAGGGGAGGAACAGTGGACCAATCCAGTACCAGCAGGTGTATGTCCACTGGACACAACCCAGGACTGGGAAAAGCAGGTTGACCTAAGCCAGAGACTCACCTTACCATCTGAAATCGCAGCGACCAACCTGCGCCCACGCCTGGTCCTCTGGTCCAAATCCTGCCAATGTGTTTCCACTGTTGAGCTGACGATCCCTCGGGAGGAAGCCATCGATGAGGCTTTCGAAAGGAAAAGGCTGCATTAGGCAAACCTAGCAGGTGAAGCAGAGGACAGGGGCTCGAGTGTAAAGGTGCGCCCAGTGGAGGTGGACTGCAGGGGCTTTGGAGCCAGGTTCACCACAAGGCCACTGCCCAATGAAGAAGCATCAAAGAGCTCACCAGTGTGGCTGAGAGAAGCAGTCTGCTGGCTGTGGCTGAAGAGGAAGGACACAGTGGCGGCTGACAAATGACCGTGTGGAGCCGCCATGCCACAAGACCAAAAGTCACACAATTTTGAGCAAAAATTTGCCAATGTACTGGAAACATTTTGCAAATTATTGAGAAAAAAAGTCACAAATTCATCAGAAAAAAATTGTAAATTTACAAGAAAGTTTCCAAATTTAAGAGAGAAAAAGCTGAAAATGTTCAGGAAAAAAGTTACAAATTTAGAAGAAAAATATGTGGAAGTTTAGGAGGAAAAAAGTCAAAAATCGAAAATTTATGGGAAAAAAATTGTAAATTTCCAGGAAAAAAGACAACAAATTTATGAGAAAAAAGTTGAAAATTTATAAGAAAAAAATGTGTACATTTACGTGACAAAAATGTGCAAATTTATGAGAAAAAAGTGACATTTTTGAGCAAACAGTTGCAAATTTATGGGAAAAAGTTGAAAATTTTACAGAAAAAGTAAAAAGAAAATGAGAAAAAGTTGCAAATTTTTGAGAGAAAAGCTGCAAACTTAAAAAAAAACTTTACATATTTATGAGAAAAAATATGAAAGTTTACAGAAAAAAGTAACAAATTTTTAAGGGAAAAGTTGCAACTGAAAGAAAAAGTCACATTTTGAGAAAAAAAAATTGCAAACATACAGAAAAATTTTTACAAAAAAAAGGCAATTTTTGAGAAAAAAGTTGCATCTTTTTGAGGAAAAAAGTTTCAAATCTACAAAAAAAAAAAAATTTATGGGAAAAAATGTAAATTTCCAGGGGAAAAAGAAAGCAAATTTATGAGAAAAAAGCTGCAAATTTTATTGTATAGCACAGGACTAAACTGTCTGCAGAGCATTGTTGCTTGACCGTTTGGAGGAAAAAGTCACAACTTTATAAGAAAAAAGTCAAATTTACAAGAAAGTTTGCAAATTTATGAGACAAAAAGGTGAAAATTTACAGGGATAAAAGCAGCAAATTTACATGAAAAAAATGTCAATTTAGGAGAAAAAAGCTAGCAACTTTTTGAGAAAAAGTTACATCATTATGAGGAAAAAAGCTGCTAATCTACAAGCTGCTGCTAAACACATCTGGCGTTGCTGTGGAAACACCAGCAGAGGCTGACGATTTCCTCCACTGTGTTCCTGAGCAAACACTCGTACTTCCAGCGGGGAGGAAACGTTAAATTCAAGTCGTCCGTCTTCTAAATCTCTGCCGTCAAGCCTCCTCTCCGCTGTGAACATTACACACACATTAGCAGATGCTAACGATGCCGCACGCCTCCTAAACGGGGCGCTGCCAACACCCGCCGATGATGGATGGGTCCTGTTAGAGAGTGAAGGATGAGACGATCGCCGGGGGAGGCACGGTGGAGACGGGGATGGTTGGGGTTTTTTGTCTATGTGGCAAATGGAGTCAGCTCAGTCTGGGTGTTTGAACGAATGAAGCAGAAGGTCTGCAAACTGTGGCTCTTTGGCCCATAACCAGTGGTCCCCTGTGACATTAGTGTTAAAAACATACAAATTTACATAAAAATGCACAAAATTAGACCAAAAAAATTGCAAATTTGCAACAAAAGTAGTAGTTTTTGCATTTAAAATATCCCAAATGTTTGCACAAAATTTGAAAAATTTTGAAAGGAAAAAGTTGCATTTTTTCTCACAAATTTCAAGTAAAGTCTTATATTTGTTGCACATTTATGAGAAAGAAAAACATCTAGAAAGTGTATCAAACCCAAAATTGTTAAGTAAAAAGCTGCTTTCAGGTATACAGTGCATCCAGAAAGTCTTCACACCGCTTCACTTTTTCCACATTTTGTTATGTTACAGCCTTATTCCAAAAGGGATTAAAATATTTTTTTTCCTCATAATTCTACACACAATACCCCATAATGACAATGTGAATTTTTTTTTTGACATTTTTGCAAATTTATTAATAACAAAAAACTAAGAAATCACATGTACATCAGTATTCACAGCCTTTGCTCAATATTTTGTTGATGCACGTTTGGCAGCAATTAAAGCCTCAAGTCTTTTTGAATATGATGCCACCAGCTTGGCACACCTATCTTTGGGCAGTTTCACCCATTCCTCTTTGCAGCACCTCTCAAGCTCCATCAGGTTGGATGGGAAGCATCGGTGCACAGCCATTTTCAGATCTCTCCAGAGATGTTCAATTGGATTCAAGTCTGAGCTCTGGCTGGGCCACTCAAGGACATTCACCGAGTTGTCCTGAAGCCACTCCTTTGATATCTTGGCTGTGTGCTTAGAGTCGTTGTCCTGCTGAAAGATGAACCATCGCCCAAGTCTGAGGTCAAGAGTGCTCTGGAGCAGGTTTTCATCCAGGATGTCTCCGTACTTTGCTACATTCATCTTTCCCTCTATCCTGACTAGTCTCCCAGTTCCTGCCACTGAAAAACATCCCCACAGCATGATGCTGCCACCACTATTGGTGTGGTTATGAGCGATGCCCAGTTTCCTCCAAACATGATGCCTGGCATTCACACCAAAGAGTTCAATCTTTGTCTCATCAGACCAGAGAATTTTGTTTCTCATGTTCTGAGAGTTCTTCAGGTGCCTTTTGGAAAACTTCAGGCGTTCTGCCATGTGCGTTTTACTAAGGAGTGGCTTCTATCTGGCCACTCTACCATACAGGCCTGACTGGTGGATTGTTGCAGAGATGGTTGTCCGTATGGAAGGTTCTTCTCTCCACAGAGGAACACTGGAGCTCTGACAGATTGACCATCGGGTTCTTGGTCACCTCCATGACAAAGCCCCCCCATTGCTCAGTTTAGATGGCCAGCCAGCTCTAGGAAGAGTTCTGGTGGTTCTGAACTTCTTCCATTCATGGATGATGGAGACCACTGTGCTCATTGGGACCTTCAAAGCAGCAGAAATTTTTCTGTACTCTTCCCCAGATTTGTGCCTCGAGGCAATCCTGTCTCGGAGGTCTACAGATAATTCCTTTGACTTCATGCTTGGTTTGTGCTCTGACATGCACTGTCAACTGTGGGGCCTTATATAGACAGGTGTGTGCCTTTCCAAATCATGTCCAATCAACTGAATTTACCACAGGTGGACTCCAATTAAACTGTAGAAACATCTCAAGGATGATCAGTGGAAACAGGATGAACCTGAGCTCAATTTGGAGCTTCATGACAAAGGCTGTGAATGCTTATGTACATGTAATTTCTTAGTTTTTGATTTTTAATAAATTTGCAAAAGTCTCAAAAAAAACTTTTTTCACATTGTCATTATGGAGTATTGTGAGTAGAATTTTGAAGGAAAAAATGAATTTATTCCATTTTGGAATAAGGCTGTAACATAACAAAATGTGGAAAAAGTGAAGAGCTGTGAAGACTTTCCGGATGCACTGTAAAAACTAATTGAGAAGAAAACTCAAAAATATGTGAAACTGTTACAAATTCATGAGAAAAGGTCACATAAAAAGTTGTGCATTTATATGAAAGAAGTTGTAAATTCACATTGAAAAGCTGTAAATCTTTGAGTCAAAGGTTGTGGATTGGTGAGGGGAAAAAATCTCAAATTAATGAGAAAAAAATTACAAGTAAAACAGTACAAGTTTACAAATTGTCAACTTAGATCACTTAATCATTTTTGCTTTTAAAAAATCTGCAAAGAGAAAAATCAGGAAAAATTTACAGGATTGATCGCACAGCCTGTGATTGATCAATAATTATTCAGTTTCTTTTAATTGTGGAATACCATTTATGAGTCTTGTAGTCAAGCCCAAAGTCTCCCAAGAGCAGGAAGTCCAAGACTATACGTAAAGGGTCAAGACCAGTGTTGCTTAAGTTACTTAAAAATAGTAACTAATTACAGTTACTCGTTACTTCTTTTCAAAAGTAATTGAGTTACTTCACCAATTACTGCATGATTAAAGTAACTAGTTACTTGGAAAAGTAACTTACTTTTAAATGTATATCTGAATCATTTTGCACACAAAGATAATTTAATTAATGGATTACATTACGGGCTTATTAATGTCAGGCTGGAAACGGACTGTTTCAGACAGAGCTGTGAGAACATGTTCAGTCTGCTTTATCCTGCCATGAGAGCTCTGATTGTTGGAAAAATCTGAAGAAAATCAACATATTGCCAGTAATTTCCTCATTTTGGAGTGAGAGTTGGCAACTCTGCACAAAGTTGTCCTTGTTTATCTGACCTTTATGATACAGATTTAATCCGATGTGCAGTGATCCAAAGAAAATGTCCATTATCCACAGTCCAAATGTCTGCTGTGACAGAGACATGATCCAGTCCCTCAAATTCCTTTTGGAGATCAAAATCCATTTCTGAATAATCTTTATCTAGGTAGCAGGTGAATGTGTTTTAACTTCAGTGGCTCATATCTGACTGGGGCATGCTTAAAGGAGCCACGCATGATCTGGATGAGTACACGGACACTGTGAACTCATATATCCACTTTTGTGAAGAGAACATTCTTCCATCACGCACCAGGGTGAGTTACTCTAATGACAAACCCTGGTTCACAGCTAAGCTCAGACAGATCAGGAAGGAGAAGGAAGCAGCGCTGAAAAGTGGAGACAGGGACTGCTACAGGGAGGTTAAATACCGGTTTAACAGAGAGCTGAAGAGGGCTAAATCTGTGTACTCAGAGAGACTCCAGCAGCAGTTCACTGCTAACGACTCGGCTTCCGTGTGGAGAGGACTGAGGCAAATCACCAACTATCGACCTAAGGCTCCTAAATGTCAGGATGACAAAGCCCTTTGTCAGAGACTGTCCCAACACTATGCCCGTTTTGACACCTCGTCATCTGTGTCCAACTCCCCCCCTCCCTCCAGCTCCACAGCCTCCACATTCCCTACTTCATTTAAGGCACCCCCCCCTCCTCCCCCCTCCCCTTATCATCAGTGAGCAGGATGTGCTCAAACAGTTCTCCAGACTGAACCCGCGCAAGGCCCCCGGCCCAGACGGCGTGTCTCCCTCCACCCTGAGACTCTGTGCGAAACAGCTGGCTCCTGTATTCACAGACATTTTTAACACCTCCCTTAAGTTATGCCACGTGCCATCCTGCCTCAAATCCTCCACCATCATCCCTGTCCCCAAGAAGCCACGGATCACTGGACTTAATGACTACAGACCTGTAGCGCTCACCTCTGTAGTCATGAAGTCCTTTGAGCGCCTGGTCCTGTCCCACCTCAAGTCCATCACCACCCCTCTCCTGGACCCGCTGCAGTTTGCCTACCGAGCCAACAGGTCTGTAGACGATGCAGTCAACCTGGCCCTCCACTCCATCCTGCAGCACCTGGACTCCCCGGGAACCTACGCCAGGATCCTGTTTGTGGACTTCAGCTCCGCATTCAACACCATCCGCCCCGCTCTGCTCCGGGACAAGCTGTCCCTGCTCAACGTGCCTGACTCCCTCTGCAGGTGGATCATCGACTTCCTGACGGACCGGAGGCAGCATGTGCGGCTGGGAAAGACTGTCTCAGACTATACTAGCATCAGCACCGGATCACCCCAGGGCTGTGTACTTTCCCCCCTACTCTTCTCCCTTTACACCAACTCCTGCACCTCCAGCCACCAGTCTGTCAAGTTGATCAAGTTTGCGGACGACACCACCCTCATCGGACTCATCTCCAACGGCGACGAGTCCGCCTACAGGAGAGAGGTGGCCCAGCTGGCGTCCTGGTGCAGCAATAACAACCTGCAGCTGAACGCTCTGAAGACAGTAGAGATGATTGTAGACTTCAGGAAAGTCACTACTCCTCTGCCCCCCCTCACCCTCTCAGGCTCTCCCATCACCACTGCTGATTCCTTCCGCTTCCTAGGCACTACCATCACCAGGGACCTCAAATGGGAGCTGACCATCAGCTCACTCATCAAAAAAGCCCAGCAGAGGATGTTCTTCCTGCGGCAGCTGAGGAAGCTCAAGCTACCCACCAAGATGTTAGTGCAGTTCTACACAGCCATCATCGAGTCCATCCTCACCACCTCCATAACCGTGTGGTACGCAGGAGCCACTGCCAGGGACAGACTAAGGCTGCAGCGCGTCGTGCGCACTGCTGAGAAGGTGATCGGCTGCAAGCTCCCATCTCTCCAGGATCTGTACATCTCCAGGACCCGGAGGCGTGCTGGCCGGATCATAGCCGATCCCTCACACCCTGGTCACGTACTGTTTGCCCCCCTCCCCTCTGGTAGAAGACTTCGGTCCATCCAGACTAAAACCTCCCGTCACATGAACAGCTTCTTCCCCTCTGCCATTAGACTGCTGAACACTAAGTGACTCTTGTGCACCATGTACAGCAGCTCAACCAGACTCATGTCAATCATCACTGTTTTCTTCCTGCATTACCGACTGCACTATATAGTTCTCCACAGTATCTGCTGCTGGCTAATATATATTTTAACTGTTGACCAGTATCACTTAATCTTATCCTACACTTTATTACATGTATAGTTTATTTCTCTTATCTTATCATGTTTAATGTTGCAGCATTGTACCGAGACAAATTCCTAGTTTGTGTACTACATGAACAATGGCAATAAACCTGATTCTGATTCTGATTCTGATTCATAGTCTCAGCTGTCTGATGGAAAGTCACTGTTTAATGACGTATCTGGCAATCAGTCAATTTAATTCTTGCTGGGTCACAAACTTCCCAGATGCATACCTGTGCACGAAATCCAGCCGTGGCTGATGAGAATGTTCAGATAGCATAGATCCACTAACACGGTGTTGTTAGCATAGCTAGCCATTACTTAGCACTAGCATTGTTGCTGTTTCAAGCGCTTCTGAAAATTGCAGTAGGTCTCAACCGGCACTTAGCTTCCAACCCACAAATATGCTTTTGTCCTTAAGAACAACAAAAGAAAAATAGTCTGTTTTCAAAAAGAGTTGCAACAGTCATAATATAATTGCCCTTCATTTTAATACTAATATGATCACACTAAATAGTTTTTTATCCCATCCACATTCTCATTTTAATTGTAGACTTATCGTTGGAGCCTATAGATTAGACATTAATGTAGGATCTTTTTAGTGGAATAAATGAATAAACAAGGAGTGTGCAGCATTTTTACTTTTCACCGGAACTCCCCAGAGAGACAGGAGATGTGTCCGCATCTGCCTCGGCCACATGTCCGCGGGTTTCCAGCTGGGCCGAGGCTGTCCGCACTGCGCCTACGGTCGTGGTTCTTCCCTAGCAAGCTCCCCGGCTGCCAGCTGTCAGCCCCCAACAGGGGCCACCGAGAGCGGGCTCGCTTCGTGGCGGGGGTCAGCGGCGAACGAGAAGCCGTGCCAGATCTCCTCTTTCCCTCCTGCCCTGGAGGGACTGGGTTAGAGAGCCACAAATCTCGGCAGACCCCTGCCTGATGGGAGACCCTCAGTTGGTGAAAGCAACAGGAGAGGGAGCACTCCATCTCCCCATGGGCTGGGAGTGACTTCCACACCGTTGTTAGTGAAAGTTTATGAAAGTGTGCAGAACTATCATCCTCTTTTCCTGAATTTTCAAACCCATTCATGTCTGTGTGTTGCATTCGTGTGCACTACATTAAACCATTCAACTGATTTTTCAGCCCAGTATTAATTCTTCCTCCTTTGTTCTCTCTAAAATAACTAACTGGGCATCAACTGTGATTGATGTCTTCCTTATTACTAAGCAGCATTACCATCGTGAGCATTTTCGCTCACACAAGCTTTGATCAGCACAAAACCCGTCTTAACAAGCCGTCATGATCAGAGGTCACTTTAGATAATGAACCTCTCTGCATTAACGGAATGGGCAGGAGCGATTTGGATTGGACTATTAAGAACACACAAACGCGTTCTGCATCAATGACTGACCACGTCCTTGTAATACGGCCCTTGGTCTCAGCTTTGTCTCAACCCCTAAAGTCCTGGTCTTTCTATACTCTGGTATCGGTCTGGTCTCAACTGCTACACTACTTATGCGTGAAATTCTCCTCCTCAGTGTTGTGGAATAGCATATCAAATTGTTTAGATTTTATCTTCAATAGAAATCAGTTCAAAAGAATGAAAAGATGTGAAGATCCCATTTTTAAACCCCAAAAAAGCCTCATCAGAACACAAATAATTTCACTTTGATCCAAAAGCTTCACGTCCACAAACTTCATCTTCTAAGCGTTTCATGTTTTTTCCTTGAGGAGCCAGTAAACATTAGTTTCTGCGGGGATTAAAACTTTGAAAAAAGACATTAATCCTTTACATTTGTTTCTGGCAAATGTCGCCTTCACACCCCCTCAATTCATCACCGCTGCTGGCGGCATCATCTATGGGAGCGGAGATGTCCTGAAGAAGATGAATCACCAACACGTGTTCCGTGTTTGTTTCAGGCTAGTGAGAGTTTAACAAAGTGACAGCCCGCGTGGGAGGAAACTCCTCTTTCATCCTTTATAGTCACTGAAAATAGAGTTAGAGGAGATTAGACGTTGGGCGCAAACACACCTGATGCTTACAGATATGAGCGGGGGTGGTGGTGTGGGCGATTTGTTGTTTTTTTAGCAAAGGGGGGGATGGGAGGGGGTGTTCACCAATTCAGGATGAGGCATGAGTGTATGAATACCAATTAGGTATAAATCAGAGAATAAAGGTGCAGAAATATGATACAAGGTGCAGGTTTTAGAATTTAAAATGTCAAGAATTATTTAATTACACAGAATAAAAATTTAAGCAACATCCTGATGAGCGTTGATAATTTATGAGAAAAAGTTGGAAATTTATGAGGAAAAAAAGTCACAAATTTAGAAAAAAAAAGCTGCAAATTTACAAGAAAAAAGTTCAAAATTTTTAAGAAAAAAAACCCTCAAATTTTTGAGAAAAAAATCGCCAATTTACAAGAAAAAAGTTTAAAATTTATGTGAAAAAAGTCAAAAACTACAAAAAAGTTGCAAATTTCTGAGAAAAAAGTTGCAAATATGAGGGGAAAAAAAGCTGAAAATTTGAGAAGATGAAACTTTATGAGGAAAAGTTGGAAATTTATGAGGAAAAAAAGTCACAAATTTAGAAAAAAGCTTCAAATTTACAAGAAAAAAGTTACAAATTCATTAGAAATAAGATGAAAATTTACAGAAAAAAAATTACAAGTCAATGAGCAAAAAGTCTAAATTTCATGAGGAAAAAAGTAGCAAATTTATGAGAAAAAGTCACAAATTTACCAGAAAAAAGTTGCAAATTTATTAGAAACAAGATGAAAATTTACAGGGAAAAAATTATGAATTAATGAGAGAAAAAAAAGCTGAAAAATTATGGGGAAAAAAAATCACAAATTTTTGAGAAAAAAGTTCAAAATTTTTAAGAAAAAAAGTCAATTTTTTGAGAAAAAAGTCACCAATTTACAAGAAAAAAAGTTTAAAATTTATGTGAAAAAAGTCAAAAACTACAAAAAAGTTACAAATTTCTGAGAAAAAAGGTGCAAATATGAGGAAAAAAAGCTGAAAATTTATGAGGAAAAAAATCACAAATATTTGAGGAAAAGTCTCCAATTTTTCAAAAAGTTGCAAATCTAAGAGAAAAAAAGTTGAAAGTTTACAGAAAAAAAATGCAGATTTTTTAGGAAAAAAAAAATCAAATTTATGACCAAAAAAGTTGCAGATTTATGAGGGAAAAAAAGTTGAAAATTTGAAGAAAAAAGGCTTGCTTTTTTTGCACTTCTGTTTCGAACCCAACACACCTCTCGGCTCTCATGACTCCAGGTTAAATTAAACGAACCATCGTGTGACTTACGTGTCCGTCCCGTCTGAGCGTCCATCGGGCCGTCTGCTTCAGGGTAGACGGGGGTGACGGAGACTTGGTACTCGGTGTCGGACAGAAGAGGCTGGATGATGAGACTGCTCTGACCGCTGGGCACCATCATCTGGAAACAGAAGGACAGCAAAGGCTGAAAGAGAAATGCAAAGCTCTGAAAAATCTAACGCTAAGATGCACTGCTTTCTTCAGGTCATCAACTTTATCTGCTGAACTGAAACAACACCAAACAAGTTGCGGCGTCGCCTCCTTGGCCAGTGCACATCTGTGATTCATCACTGAATATCACTTTCATCCAGTCGTTCTCGGCCCACTGGGGCCTGTCCTTCCTGTATCTTTGCCATTTACAAGCTTCCTGTTTTCTTGCTCCAAATTTTACCAAACAGCTTTTCGTCACAGTCCGTGTTGAATTACCGTGTTGAAGGACTTTTTTTTTTTTTAACCCTTTCCATTGTTTAACCTCTTAAAATTCCAGTGTTCCGTCAGTAGGATGTTTCAGATTTTCTACTGCCACTCAGTAAAGAAAGAATTTGATTTTCTTTTCATATGCTGAATTTAGGGAAATTGGCTGGAATGCTAAGGGGTCAAACTAACGAGTCTCTTGTCAGGGCCATGTTTCCCTGCCAATCAGCCAGGTGCAACAGCTCGTTAAGGTCTGCACATACTCTGCTCTAACTGTAGACTAATTTTCATATTTATAGTTGTGCATGTATTTGTTTTCGGAACGCAAATTAAAAGGCGATTCAAAAATTTTCTCTCGAGATGAAATGAGTCCATATTTTTCCTTTACTTGAAAGCAGTTATTTACAGTATTTCATGAACTTTTTAAGTATGCTTTACAACACATTTGAGGCCAGTATTTGCAAAGTGAAAGTGCTAACTTGGGGGCCTAGCTGCTAACCATAAGGAGCTAATGCTGCCACAGGTAGCCAGTGAGTAACGCTGCATTCAGACCAAATGCAAAGCAAATTTTTCGGGCCATGCGAGAACAGGTTAACATAAATTTAAACACATGAATACATGGGAACTTTTTTCTTGTAAACCTGCAACTTTTTATCAGAGATTTTCCACTTTTCCTCATAAATTTGCAACTTTTTTCTTGCAAAATAAAAAACAATAATGCGCAGAACACAAGAATTCTAGCCATCTATGAAACCCCATGGTGCAAAGCATGCCGGGAGATTTCCACGGCCCTTATCACAGACCCGACGTTAAACTGTCCCCCCCAGACTGGTTTCTGTCCCCAGTACAAAAAGTCCAGCTCAAAAGTCCAATACAAACCCGTTCAGGAGTCAGGGCATCCGCCGACAGCGGCGGCTGGCACACACGGGCCCATTAGTGTCCATTTGATCCTCGACCGGGGTGTCCGGTCGGGATGGGGCCTCTGGCTTGGCCACCAGCGGGACAACTGGCTGGTACGGGGCAAGAGGCACCACCACCTGGTTCCTCTTCTGCAGTCTCACCCTGTACACTACATCCGACAGTCTCTGTAGGACAACGCACGGTCCCGACCAGTGGCTCGCCAGCTTTGGTAACAGTCCCTTCTTCTGCTTCAGGCAGAAAACCTGGACTTGATCCCCCGATGCAAAGTCTCTCCCTTGGCAGCGAGAGTCGTACACTCACTCCTGTCGACTCCCCACCACTACCAGGACCTCCCGAGCCAGTTCGTGCATCATGTGAAGACGCTCTCTCAAGCAAAACAAATAATCCAACCCCGGTTTGCTCTCCACCCCACCTGATACTGCTGTAACGGGGCGTGGGGGCACTGAGTCGGTCCTTTCTGAGCCGTGCAGGTGTCACAGTAGTGGACATGGCGCTCCATGTCCTGACAACACCCAGATCAGTAGAACTGGGCCCGAAGATGCTGCAGTCTTCGTCAACCCAAAGTGGCCTGCTTCCACCAACCCATGGACCAACTGAAGCACCTTGGGGCGGAGCCGTCAGGGGACCAGCAGCTGCCAGACATGACGCTTCCCAGCTGGAGATTACCACCACTGGTAGACGACACCCTCACGACAGCAGAGGTTGGACATCTGAGAATGCAGGGCCTTGGTCTCTGGGTCTAGCGCAGACAGCCTTCCAGGTGGGCCACCGATCTGTGTCCTTTCGGACCCGGGAGACAACAGGATCTCTAGCTTGCTCAACCCGAAGCTGCTGCGTGCCAAGGGCCTCTGTGCCGTCATCACTGGGGACAGCTGACTGATGATGTAAGGACAAGCTGTGAGCCGCTGCACTATTCCCGGCCGCAGTGGTCTGGAGAGCAGCTACCCGTGAGACTGCTGGGTCACAATCCTCGGCCCGCTGGCAGCACCAACAATCCTCCACAGCACCCCAGGGCAAGTAGAGGGCAGTGGTGCACGATGTGGCCTGGCTCCCCACAGCGGAAGCACCTCTCCTTGCGTCGCTGTCGCACTCTCACCAGCCATGCAGCTGTGGCCTGGTGTAGCTCCTCCTTGTCCTTGTTTTCAGCTGCGGCCTGGAAAGCTCTCTGCCTTGGTGATGAAACGTCAATAACTGGCTCCAGCATGGGCACTACATACTCCGACTCTGCCACGGCCATCAACCAGATGCCTGCGGCGTGAATCTGGATGTGCTCTAGGAGCCGGGTCGGGCGGAGCCCTTGGATGAAACTCTGGAGGGCAAGCTTTTTCATCGCCTCTGGCTCGAAGTCCCGGTAGCCGCGCTGTGTCAGCAGCCAGATGTCTGCTGCATAGGCGTCGCTGGTGGCAAGTGCTCTCTGCAGCACTGACCAGCCGTGACGTTCCTCAGGCTGGAGATTGGACAACATGCAGAGAGTTCAGCCCTCCAGAGCCAGTGCGAACTGAACAGCTGTCTCTTCAGGTGTCCAGCTGTTGAATGTGGCGGCCAGTTCAACCTGTACGAGATAGTCGTCGAGCGAGGTTTCGCCACCAAAGTGGGGAGGCTTGACTGGTTGGCAAGTCGGCGGTGCTGGGATTGGGACAGTCACCTTTGTGCTGATCAGTGCCCTCGGCTACAGTGAGATCGCTGGCTCGTGGTTCCCCTGCTGGTGCTCCTGGTCATACCTTGAAAAAGGCAGAACATGGGATGCACTTGCTCCATCTGGTCCGTTTCCCTATTCTTTGCAGCAAGCAGCTCTGGCGACTGGCGTGTATGCTCTGCCATCAGTTTAAATCTGAGCGATGAGCTGTTCAAGCCATTGAATCTCTGCCTCAATTCTTGCTTCCATCTCTCAACATCCCACTTCTGACACCAGTGTGATGCAGGAGAATGATGGTGACTGTCGTCTCTGCTGGAGTCCAAGTCCCACCCCATGCGGGACATGCTGAACGCACTGAGGAGCTCATTTAGACGTAGGCTGTGCCATGCTAAGTGCTCGAGGGAAAGGTTCCACAGGTCCTTCCTACCTACAGCTGAAAGACTTTATAATCTAACCGCTGCTGCTCATAGAGGCCGTATTAAACATCACAACTCTGCACAATAGAGATCGTCCCCTCCAATACACAACTAAGACAATTATTATTAAGGGTGGCAACAACACTGTTCATTCAAATGTGAAATGTACTGTCTGGGTACATATTTACGTTCTGTCGGTAATTCAACTGTAATGCTGTTGATACCATCTAGCTGCAATGCTCCTGCACTGTGTAAAAAACTGTGTACATATGTATTGTGGAGGAACAAATAAGTTCAGGCGAGATGCTACGAGCTGGAAGGTTTCAGAGTTTTATTTCCTCCATCATCAAAAGAGACACACTGTAGCGCTGTGCGCCGTGTTGTCCTGTGTGTGTGTCGTGACTCAGGCATGTATAGTAAGCTCTTTTATACAGACAAGAGAGAATGCATGGCACATTTGCATATTGATATACATATCAGTAAATACATATCAATCGCGTGATTAACTGGCGCCCAGACTTCCTCTCCTTAATCCATGGATGTATAACAATAGTCCACTGTTCTGGTTGTCCCCTAGGGGCTCTCTGTCCGTATGCAAATTGTTCTGCTTCCTGCCGCCTAGCTGAGTGTGAAGGTTGAATGTCCATGTAGATTGTGGTGGGTCACCACAGTATATTTATTTACTGCTTTAGCTAACCAGTTCTTATCTTCTTATCCTATTGACTATTGCTCTGAGTGCTGCTATCCCTGTGCTGCTGCAATCTTGAAATTTCCCCATTGTGGGACTAACAAAGGCTTATCTTATTTTATGTACCTCTTAAATTTGCAACTTCTTTTCTTGTAAAATTGCAACTTTTTCTCATAAATTTGCAACTTTTTTCTTGTAAAATGTTAACTTTTTCTCATAAATTTACCTTTCCTCATAAATTTGCAATTTTTCCTTGTAAAATTGCAACTTTTTTCTCGTAAATTTGCAACTTTTTTCTTCTAAAATTGCAATTTCTTTCTCATAAATTTGCAACCTTTTCCCTCATAAATTTGCAACTTTATCATAAATTTATAACTTTTCCTCATAAATTTGCAACTGTTTTCTCATAAAATTGCAACTTTTTCTCATAAATTTACTTTTCTCATAAATTTGCAACTTTTTTCTTGTGAAATTGCAACTTTCTTCTCATAAATTTGCAACTTTTCTCGTAAATTTGCAACTTTTTTTTGTAAAATTGGAACTTTTTTGTCATAAACCTAGCAAACTGTTTGGCAACCTTAATCCTGGTGAACCCTGACAAAACTGCACTTTTGCATTTGGTCTGAATACACCGTAAATTAGCGGGTCAGAGCTGACAAAAGGAGCTGCCTGAATACAAGAAAAGTCCATAATACTGGACACTATCCGGAGACACAGTGTGCGTTGAGAACAAGACCACAGTCTGATGGGCTGGCAGCAGCGAGGTGTGTCTGCACTCCCCCACACTTACGGTCAGCCGAGCAGGGTAGCTCTCCAAAGCGCATGTGGCACTGCACACTGATGGTGATCCTTAGACTATGAGCCAGTAGTTTATTGTAAATAACAGGAGATGTGGTACCTGCCCAGCCCTACATACTATAAATGATGATCATACAGGAACAATATTTTTGTACTGGTTTATTTTTAGCACTACTGCTCTTTAGTTTATTGACACACACCACACACATAATGCATCATCAAACTGTGTAAAGCCAGGAGCAAGTGGCTGACGCCACGGCAGGACGGCGTAAGAGAAACTCAAGCTAACCGCCTGAGGAAGCGTTCTGAACGCTCTCATTTTCCTCACAGACGTTTAATCACACACTAATGGGGAAAAAAAAAGGCTGCCAGTGATTCACGATTTGATTACACAGGAATTCCTGTGCCAAGTTGAATTTCCTTTGGGATGGACTCAGAAACCAGCCAATCAGACAAATTAAGATTTCTCAAACTCCAGAGGGGGAGGGGGGGAATAATAAAATGGTATTAGCCCCAGTAATAGAGGTGATTCAGAGGAGGTTTGTGCTGCAGGCTGTGAGCTTTCAGGTGCTGTGGAGGTTAAGTGCATCTCCTTCACACGCTGGCCTTTTATTAAAACTAATCCCCAAACAACCACCGACACACTGAAGCTTTCTGCCCTCAAGTCTTCTCCTTCTTCCTCCTCCTCCTCCTCTCATTATTTCTGTTGCCTTCCTTCTCTCTTTGCTTCTCGCTCAGTTTTCTTTTTAGTCTTTTACACAGTAATTGTAACTGTCAGCTAACACTGTTATTTCTATGGCTGTATGAATATTCGGGTGTGCAGTCGGTGATCCCCATTCATAGGTGTAAATCAAGGGGGCGGCGGGGGGGACACTGCCCCTCCCAAACTGGAAATAAAAAGGGGGACAATAAGTGACATTCGCATTACGAGTGCACATGTGCAGACTATGTGAGTTCAAAGTTCACGACTACCAAACATTCAGCAAGCCGCCTTGCTTTTGTATAGAGACAGTACTGTCACACCTGAACAACTGCCGTTTAAAGTCTGCTTTAAGCTTTAAATCTCCGTTATGCCAGGTGCACATTGTGCCGTAGTGAAGTGTGGGAACGGCATGTGTCATCTAGAGCGGTGGAAAAAGCAAATGTGCAGCATACATGCGTGTAACTTCGGGACCAGCGTGTGCACATGTCCGCCACCATTCACCTTATATACATTCCCCACGGAGCTGAAGGATCCAGACGGACGTAATTGTTGGATTAAAGCAGTACGTCTATATTATAATATAATTAAATAGTGTTGTGTATTGTTCAAGTTCTAGTCTAAATGACATGAGTCTAAACCCTGAAGTAGTAGGTACGGACAGGCAGGCCTGGATCGAGGATCTAGTTCTTTGTATATTGATAATGAAGCTTGATCTACACACACATGTAATTAAGGCCATTGATAAGTAGGGTGGTATAAAATAAAATGGCAGATCATTGAAAATGTGTGGTACTTAAACTACAGTAGTATCGACCTATAGATCTAAGTAAGCAGGCTATGCTTGTAGTGAAATTTACTCAAAATGACAAAACCAAAGTTGAGCTGTCAGACCACTCGCTTACCTTCTTTGTAGTCGTTTCAGAGTCTGGCAAGTAAGGCTGCTTGGTCCTTTGACAACAAAAAATCTGCTGTGTCAGCGTACATACAGGGGGGCCATTTTGGCCAATTTCTGCAACGTGGCCGCGAATGCAAGCGCAACTAGTTCATCCTTGCGTTTGCGGGTACAACCGGGAAGACCCCTACACATACAATATGCTCGTAGATCAGAAACTTTCCATAAATTAAAGTGTCGATAGAGCATGTTTGGTAGCCACGTTCCCATGATGCTTTGTGTGAGCTGAGATGCCAAAGTCGCTTATTGGTGGGGCGCCATGATAAACTTTTTGATATCATATTTTGATTCAGGTTTTGGTCGACCAATTCCAAGTAGAAATGCAAAAAAAAAAAAAAAAAAAAAAAATCCTTTTCAATTTTCAACTTTTTACCTCATAAATTTGTGACTTTTCATAAAAAAATTGACTTTCTTCTCATAAATTTGCAAAATTTTTTCCTCACAAATTTGCAACTTTTTCCTTAAAAAAATTTGACTTTTTTTCTGCTAAATGTGCAACATTTTTTCCTCATGAATTTTTGTCTCATAACCTTGCAACTTTTCTCGTAAATTTGTGATGTACTGGCAAACTGATTTTAACCCCCCAAAAATAGAAGTTGTAAATTTAAAAGGCAACCCCGGCACAAATTTATGAGAAAATGTTGCAAATTTATGAGACAAAAGTTGCAAAATTACTAAAAAAAAAAAAAAAGCAAACTTCTAAGAATTTGCAAATTTACAAACAAAAAAGCCCATCAAGTTACAAGAAAACAGAAAATTTAACAAAGCTTACAAGAAAAAAAAAATCACAAATGTATGAGAATAAAGTTGGAAATTTACCAAAAAAAGTTACAAATTCTCCATCCACCCATCTTCTACCGCTTTTCCGGAGGTCTAGGTTGCGGAGGCAGCAGTTCAAGCAGAGAAGCCCAGACTTCCCTCTCCCCAGCCACCTGCTCCAGCTCTTCAGAGAGGATACCAAGGCGTTCCCAGACCAGCTGCAAGACAGTCTCTCCATGGAGTCCTGGGTCTGCCCCGGGGTCTCCTCACAGTGGGACGTGCCCGAAACACCTCAAGTGGGAGGCGTCCAGGAGGCATCCTGATCAGATGCCCAAACCACCTCAACTGGTTCCTTTCAATGTGGAGCAGCAGTGGTTCTACTCTGAGCCTCTCCCAGACGACTGAGCTCCTCACCCTATCTCTGAGGGTGAGTCCAGCAATCCTACGAAGAAAACTCATTTCAGCCACTTGTATCAGCAATATCGTTCTTTTGGTCATTACCCAAAGCTCATGACCATAGGTGAGGGCAGGAACGTAGATTAACTGGTAAATCAACAGCCTTGCTTTACAGCTCAGCTCCCTCTTCACCACAACAGACCGGTACAACATTCGCATTACTGTAGATGCTGCTCCGATCCATCTGTCAATCTCCCGCTCCAGTCTCCCCTCACTCGTGAATAAGACCCCAACATACTTAAACTCCTCCAACTGGGGCAGGAGCCTGTCCCCAACCCAGAGAGGACAATCCACCTTTTTCCGGCTGAGGATCATGGACTCGGACTTGGAGGTGCTGATTCTCATCCCAGCTGCTTCACACTCGGTAACAAACCATCCCAGTAAGGCCTGTAGGTCATTGCTGGATGAAGCCAACAGGACATCAATTGCAAACAGCAGAGATGAGATCCTGTGGTCACCGAACATGACACCCTCCGTTCCCTGGCTGCTCCTAGGAATCCTGTCCATAAAAATTATGAACCAGATCAGTGACAAAGGGCAGCCCTGGTGGAGTCCAACTTTCACTGGAAACAAGTTTGACTGGGTGTTGGCAATACGACGCAAACTCTTACAATGGTCGTATAGGGACCAGACAGCTCGTAACAACAAGCTTGGTACCTTCTACTCCTGCAGCACCCCCCACAAGAGACCATGAGGAATGCGGTCAAATGATTTCTCCAAATCCACAAAACACATGTGGACTGGTTGGGCAAATTCCCATGAACCCTTGAGGATTCTCCAGAGGGTTAAGAGCTGGTCTGATGTGTCACGGCCAGGACATCATTTCTTTCCGTAGTTATTGTATTCAGAAGATTTAGGGAAAATCTGACCTCTGACCTCAAGGTCATTTGATCAGAACCGAACTGCAATATGCACACCAGAGTATATCAAACCATGATACCAAGTTTCAAAACATTCGGAAAAAAACTGTAGGAGGAGTTGATTTCACAGAAATGGGACAGACGGACAGACAGACTGATCCATAACATAACCTCCCTTCAGTCTTTGCCCAAAGGGGTCAGATAAAAATGGAAAAGGACAAAAAGGATAAAAATGACAAAACGGACAACATTTAGTCAGTCATATAAGTCAAACAACAGCCTACAGATCTATATCATAATCCTCAAATCAACGGTGTGCACAGCACCAGTCTCCCCCATAACGTGGTTCTTTAGCATTTAAAGTGAGTTTTGAGGTTAACAGACTAGACTATATAATCTTTTTTTCCCTTCTCTTGTAATGTAGTCAATTTCTAGATCGGAAAAGTTTCTCTTTTTGCCGTCTCATGTTCCCGTGTCAAAAACTCCGGGACCAAGACGTGGGCGTAGAATTCAAATGACGCCGAGACCCATCCGTCAGATTTATCAATGAGTCAACGATCATACGGTGCGATTGACCAGATACACACGGTTTCATAAATACCACGTAGACCTTTTTGATCGATTATATTTCCAGCCAAATGTGTGCCAATTTCAATGCACTTTTAATAAATGAGGGCCCATGTCTCCAGAGTCCCTCGGAATGTGGTCAAAGTTCTTCTGGAGGTGGGAGTTGAAGACCTCTTGGACAGGGGCCTCAGCCAGACGTTCCCAGCACACCCTCACTATACGTTTGGGTCTACCAGGTCTGAATGGCTTCCTCCCCTGGATCGGATCCAACTCACCATCAGGTGGTGATCAGTTGACAGCTCTGCACCTCTCTTTACCAAGTGTCCAAGACATACGGTCGCAGGTCTGATGACACGATAACAAAATCGATCATTGACCTGTGACCTAGGGTGTCCTGGTGCCAGATGCATATATGGACACCTTTATGCTTGAACATGGTGTTCATTATGGACAAACTGTGGTTGCCACAGAAGTCCAATAACTGAACAAAACTCAGGTTCAGATCGGGCAGGCCGTTCCTCCCAATCACCTCCCTCCAGGTTTCACTGTCATAGCCCACATGTGCACTGAAGTCCCCCAGTAGGACAATAGAGTGTCAAGAGGAGCACCCTCCAGCACCCCGGTCAGAGACTCCAGAAAGGGTGGGTACTCCGAACCATCATTTGATGCATAGGCACAAGTGATGGTCAGGACCCGTTTCCTAACCCGAAGGTGCAGGGAAACTATCCTTTCGTCCACACGGGACAACTCCAATATAGAGGCAGCAAGGTGAGGGGATACAAAAATACCCACCCTGCTCACTGCCTCTCACCTGGGGCAACTCCAGAGTAGGCAAAGGTCCAACCCCTCTCCAGGAAAGTGGTTCCAGAACCAGAGCTGTGCGTTGAGGTGAGCCCAACTACAGCTAGCCAGTATCTCTCATCCTTCTGCACCAGCTCAGGCTCCTCCCTCACCAGAGGGGTGACATTCCATGTCCCAAAAGCCAGTTTAGGAAGCCAGGGATCAGACCACCAAGGGCCTTAAACTGCCACCTGATCCACATAGCACCGGCCCCCCATGGTCCCTCCGGCAGGTGGTGAGCCCATTTGAGGGCGGACTCATGTAGCTCCTTCAGGCTGAGGCATATTGTCCCGGACAACACAGCTCCTGGGATCACTAGAGCACACAACCCCCCCCCCCCCACCCCAATAAGGTGGCAATCCATGTGGGGTTACAAATTCTCGAGACAAAAAAAATTAAAATGGATGAAAAAGCGGCAAATTCACCAAAAAGTAGCAAATTTGAGGGAAAAAGTCACATATTTACAAGAAATAAAGTTACAGATCAAAGAGAGAAAAAATTGCTGCAAATTTACAAGACAAAAGGTGACAATTTTCTGAGAAAAAAAGCTGCAAGTTGAAGGAAAAATTCTCATTTTAACTTCTCCAGACTAAAATGTTGAGGGTTGACTGCAGCTCAGGGCTCTCTGGTGTCAGAGTGGGGCGGAGCATTTGCGTAGTGTGTTTTACAGCCAGAAACGGCTCTGATCCTACGGCAGAAGAAGTTTTCTGACCTTCATGCAGGCCCACAGCCTCACCTGTTGGTGGTTATTTTACACGACTGCTTTTTTCTCTGCTGCTGCTGTCTTAACGCATGGGAGAAATCTTTAAACGGACGTAAACAGCCTCAGCTTTCTGACTCCCTCCCGCCGCCCGTTTACATTCAGAGCGTGTGTGGTCTTCACCCACAAAAATAAAGTCTCCTTCTTCCCAGACACGTCAGTCAGACAAACACCGTCAGCTCTGATGAATCAATTTTGGCCGCGGTCGGATGAAAAAAGCTGTCACCTGCTTAGAATAAAACCTCCTCCAGCTACACAGCCGTCTCCTTTCTGAAACTCCAACCTCTTTGTAAATGCAAACAGGGTTTCATGAAGTATTGATGCGATTCAGAAACAATCTCGCTTCAAGAGGCGCTCGGAATATTAAGTTTGATCCAGCTGTGTTAGAACCGGAGGGCCTGTGGGAGGGAGGGGGACTGCAGGAGAGATGAACGAGATGAAGCACAGACGGGTGACGGCAGCAGATTTAGGGTGAAGGAGGAAACGCCAGTCTCTGCTCTTCATCTTCTTGGGCGATTTGAAAAATGACCTCTGTTGACCTGCCATCCCCACTCATAGGTGCAAAGGGGCGGGGGGGGTTCCATCCCCCAACATTAAAAAAGACAGAACTGTCCATCCCAATATCATCATGAACCTTTTCATATACAACATATATACTGTATATATATTATAGAACCGAATTGCACCAATACACCAATTCTAAGCAGAAATGCAAAAAAAATTTCAGAAATTTGCAATGGTTTTTTTGCATAAATTTGCAACTTTTTCTCCTAAACTTGCAACTTTTTCTCATTAATGTGCAGCTTTTCTCTCAAAAATTTGCATATTTTTTTTTCATAAATTTTGAACTTTGTTCTCAAAAATTTGCAAATCTTTTCTTGTAAAGTGGCAACTTTTTACTAGTAAATTTGAAATTTTTTTCTCATGAATTTGCAACTTTTTCGCAAATATTTGCAACTTTTTTCTCGTAAAATTGCATCTTGTTTCTCATAAATTTGCAACTTTTTTCTTGCAAATATTCAACTTTGTTCTCAAATTTGTAAGTTTTTCTTCTCAATTCACATCTTTTCTTTCCTCACATATTTCAAACTTTTTTCTCATAAACTTACATTTTCTTCAAAGTTTGTACCTTTTTTCTTGCAAATGTGCAGCTGTTTTACTCAAAGTTAGAACTTTTTTCTTGTAAATTTGCAACATTTTTCTCATAAATTAGCACATTCAGCGTTTTCATTGTATATAATTAAATTATAATTGCAACTTGTAATTTTTAAATTTTTAAATTTTCTTCAAAAACTGCAACTTTTTTCTCACAAATTTGCAACTTTTTTCTCAAAGATTAGCATTTTTTTCTCAAATTTTGACATTTTTCTCAAAAATTTGCAATTTTTTTCTTGTAAATTGTCAACTGTTTCCTCATAAATTTGAAATTTTTTTTCTCATGAATGTGCAACTTCTTCCTCAAAGATCTGCAACTTTTTTCTCATAAAATTACAACTTGTTTTTCATAAATTTGCAAAGTTTTTTCTAATACATTTGCAACTTTTTTTGCATAAATTTGCAACTTTTTTCTTGCAAATTTTAAACTTTCTCAAATTTGTAATTTTTTCTTCTCAATTTGCATCTTTTTTCCTCACATATTTCAAATTTTTTCTCATAAACCTGCAACTTTTTCTTCAAAATTTGTAACTTTTTTCTTGCAAATCTGAAACTTTTTTACGCAAATCTGGAACTTTTTTCCTTGTCAACATTTTTCTCATAAATTTGCACATTCATTTGGATGACTTAACATTTTCATTGTATATAATTAAATTATAATTGCAACTTTTTGTAATTTTTAAATTGTAATCACTTATCGTACCTTTGCGCCTTTATTCATGCAAATTTGCACCTAATTTGCACCTAATCAGTCATACTCCCATGCCACAACAGGACTGAATGGTGAAGATGCTCCCATGAGTGAATCAGTCTCCTTAGAAAATCAAGTGCTTCAGTTCCTTAATAATCGAGACATTAAGGTAGAAGCCAATGCAATTTCAGCCTGTTATGCTTTACCGAAGAAAGATCCCAAAACAAAGAAATCAATTGTGATGCGCTTTGTGAACAGAAGGGTAAAGAATGACATACTGAGGCAGGCCAGAAAGCTACGGGGAACTCAAGTTTACCTAAATGAACACCTGACAAAAAAAACCCGCTGAATTAGCACGACAGGCACGGATGCTGAAAAAACAAAATAAGATACAGGCAACCTGGACAAGAAATTGTAGAATTTGGATTAAACTAAATGGAACACCTGAGCAAGCAAGGAGTATAATGATCAGAGATGCTACTGACTTAGATAAATACAGATGAACACCGATTAAGAAAATTATGAGTCAATGATAATCCATATTCATACACACGATAAGAATAGTTCTTTTGATACTCCATGCCAAAGTACTTTAAAAAAAAATAAGCAAAATAAACAAAAACTTATGACCGACTCGAGTAGACATCAATTATCCCCAGTTGGAAGAAGTCATCTGACACAGAGTGAGGAAACTCAAACTCTGAAAATATGCCACTATGCTGAACATAAACCACAAGAGATGGAGAATGATATTGATCCTGATAACCACTTTTTCAATAATATTCATAACCACTGTGAATATTACACTGAAAAGCAATTCAAAAGTCAAGTGCAATTAGATGGTAAACTGTCAATAATACACTTCAACAGCAGAAGTCTTAACAAAAACTTTCCACAGATTCAGGACTACTTAAAACAGTGAGACAGAAAATTTACAGCTATCGCAGTCTCTGAAACCTGGCTTAATGAAGAGCAGGCTCCCCTGATGGCAATAGAGGGATATCAGATGTTTTATATTAACAGATCTCAAAAAAAGGATGGTGGTGTTGCACTGTATATTGATGACCTGTATAGGTGTAAGCTTGTAAATGGAATGTCCTTTGCACTACCAGGGATTTTGGAATGTGTTACTGTTGAGATTGACCTAGACAAAACAAAAAATCTAATCATAAGTTGTATATATAGAACGCCGGGAACTTGCATTGAGACATTCAGAGATAAATTAGTCGAGCTGTACAATAATATTACTAGTGAGAAAATGGTAGCAATTTGTAGAGATTTCAATATTGATTTAATAAATCCACATCAACAAAATGTAGTTACAGAGTTCATGAACTCTATGTACAGCATGAGTCTATATCCCACAATAACACATCCCAGTAGAATCACAGTTCACACTGCTACACTTATTGACAACCTGTTTGTCAATGTTATCGATAAGAAAATAGAAAGTGGATTATTGATAAATGATATAAGTGACCATTTGCCAACCTTTGCACTTATCCATGGCCACACAGGGCCCAATGCAGAAAAAATTTCAAAATCGTTAGGATACAAATCACCAAATGCAATCAATTCTTTTAAAGAGGACTTGCTGAAGCAAGACTGGACAGAAGTCTATGTATCAGATGTAAATGAAGCCTATGACACCTTTATAAACATTGTAACCACTCTTTATGAAAAAAACTGCCCATTAGTAAAAAAAAAGCTTAAACACAAATTTGCTGATAAGCCATGGTTAACCAAAGGACTACAAAAGGCATGTAAAAAGAAAAATTTATTATATAAAGCTTTCCTAAAGAAAAGGACAAAAGAAGCAGAGCAGCGGTATAAAACATACAAAAATAAGTTAACATATATAATAAGATGTAGTAAAAGAGACTATTACAGTAAAGAACTGGAGAAAAACAAAGACAATATTAAAAATACATGGACAATACTCAACAGTATCCTTGGAAATAAAAGCAGAAATACAAGCAACCCAACTAATATTCCAAAAAATAATAAAACGACTCAGGGTGTGAATATAGTTTCACCTGCAGATGAATTTAATAATTTTTTTGTTAACATTGGACCTAATCTGGCCCGAGAAATACCCACTACGGTGCCTACAGGCGATACAATATGCAATAACACTGCTGTAAAAGACTCCATCTTCATAAAGAACACAGACGAAAGAGAGGTCATTGAAATTGTTAAATCGTTCAAAAGTAAAACATCTACGGACTGTGATGGTATTGACATGCTATTAGTCAAAACTGTTATCGAATGCATAGTAAAACCACTGACGTATATCTGTAACCTGTCTCTCCAATCAGGTATATTTCCCAATGCAATGAAAATAGCTAAAGTAATTCCGATATACAAGACGGGCGACAGAGGGGAACTCTCAAACTATAGACCAATTTCACTATTACCGCAATTTTCCAAGATACTTGAAAAAATATTCTATGAGAGAATTGACAACTTCATACTGAAGAATGATTTATTGTGTGAGCAGCAATATGGGTTCAGACACAAGAGGACAACTGCATATGCCCTAATGGAATTTACAGAAAAAATATCAACAGCCATTGAAAATAAAGAGTATTCAGTTGGAGTATTCCTGGATCTTAAAAAAGCATTTGATACAGTAGATCACAATTTATTATTAAAGAAACTACAAAATTGTGGTATTAGAGGGGTAGCACTGTCCTGGTTAAGTAGTTACTTAAAGAATAGATATCAGTATGTATGTGTTAGCAACAAAAACTCACAGTTACTGAAGGTCACCTGTGGAATCCCACAGGGTTCAGTTTTGGGACCATTATTATTCAATATGTATATAAACGATATATGTAAAGTTTCAGAAAAAATGGACTTAATATTGTTTGCCGATGACACTAATCTGTTATGCAGTGGAAACAATTTGGAACAACTTCTGGATACACTCGGAAAGGAATTAGGAAAGCTTAAACTGTGGTTTGATTCAAACAAATTAACACTCAATTTAAGTAAGACAAAATTTATAGTCTTTAACAACCATCACAACAACCCAGTACCCAAACTCAGTGTAAATGGTGTAGAGATTGAAAGGGTATCTGAAACTAAATTTCTTGGAGTAATAATTGATAACAAACTGTGTTGGAAGTCACATATTAATTATATTAAAGGTAAAGTATCCAAATCAATTGCAATATTACACTGAGTGAAATATTTGCTGAATCAACCCACACTATACACCTTGTATCATTCATTAATACTCCCATACATGACATATTGTAATGAAGTATGGGGAAATACATATAAAACAAACATATATCCACTCTTTATGCTTCAAAAGAGAGCTATTAGAATAATAAACAAAGCAGCTTACAGGGAACCAACAAACCCACTTTTTCTTAAACAAAAAACTCTCAAGTTGAAAGATCTGGTTGACTTTAAAACCGCAATAATAATGTTCAAAGTGAAGAATTTATCACTGCCCGCAAATATCCAAAAGTTGTTCCAAACAAGGGAGAAACGATATCACTTCAGAGGAACATGTATATTTCAAAAGCCTACAGTGAGAACAACCACCAAGCAACACTGTATTTCAGTGCAAGGAGTCAGATTATGGAACGATTTTGGACCTGAATTAAAATCATGTACAACGCTTGGACAATTTAAACAAAAACTAAAGGAAGAAATACTCCAAACATATTTACAAGATGACATGTAAAATCACATAAGGATTGACATTTCCAGCCTGTGTTGTAGCTTAGTTTTTTTTTTTGTTTTTTTTTGTTTTTTTTTTCTGTCACATTTTGTCTTAGATTTGTTTTGAATTGTAATCGCTCTTGTCTTGTTTTCTCTTTTTTCTCTTTTGAATTCTTGGATGGAATATGGGTGGGCAATATAAGCTGCGGCTTCAGCCATCACCCATTTCGGATAACTTATGTTGAACTGTATAATCAGAGGAGTCTTTGTCTAATTTGACCTTGTTGTTATATTATTCAGTTTCTTTTAACCTGTACTGTACTATCCGAAATAAATTCATTCATTCATTCATTCATTCATAATTTATGTCTATAAACTTGATAAATTCCCCCATTCCCCTTGTTTAAAAAAATATTTTTTTTCTTACTTTTTTCTTGTAAAACGCCAACTTTTTTCTCACAAATTCGCAACTTTTTTCGTATAAATTTGTCACAAATTTGTCAATTTGTAATTTTTAATAAATCTTTTTAATAAATTTTTAATAAATCCCAGCTTTATTCTGTAGTTGAGTTCTTTGTCAAAGCAGCTCTGCTGTTTTTTTTCCGTGACAGCGGAACCAAAGTTTTGTTAACACACGGCGGAATTGCTCTCCATGCCCTGCAGCTTTGGTTTATTGGACACTGAAATGAAGCAGCAAAGGGAGAATAATGAAGCATCGCTGAGTTCGGCCTCATCACAGCTGTCCGTGGACAGATGGCCGCCGAGTCTAGTCGCCCTGACGACGACGGCAGACATCTGGCAAGATGGCGGCTGAGTCATCCGAACAGGCCAAACCATTAAATTCTGGATTTATTTACGTAGAGAGGGGAACACGTACAAATGCTAAACCAGCATCAGAAAGGCCCGCAGACAAGCTGAACATAAGAGGAATTAATGAAGTCGCTCTGGGCTTATTTGTTTCATCTTGCAGACACACAACACAGGTTCGATTGAAGCAGAAAGAACGGCACTTTCAGCCGATTCTGCTCTTTTTCCACACGCTAACACACTCCCAGATGTGGTGATGAAATGTCTGTGACATGATGTGGTCAGAGTGCCTCAGGGTTTAATTTCTGCAGTACCATTTTACACACGGGGAAGAAGCTCTCCTCAAAACTGGCTGGTTTTATGGTGTGCTGCTTTGAATTTCACCCCACCCCCCCAACTTAAAAAAAAAAACACACAACAGAATTGTCCCTCCTAATATCATCATAAACCTTTCTATATCATATTATAGAACTCCAGTGGATATAAAAAGTCTACACACCCCTGTTCAAATGCCAGGTTTTTGTGATGTAAAAAAATGAGACCAAGATAAATTATTTCGAAACTTTTTCCACCATTAATGTGACCTATAACCTGTGCAACCCAGCTGAAAAACAAACTAAAATCTTTTAAGAGGGAAAAAAAAAACTCACAATAACCTGGTTGCATAAATATGCACACCCATAAACTAATACTTTGTTGCAGCACCTTTCGCTTTCATTACAGCACTCAGTCTTTTTGGGAAAAGTCTATCAGCGTGGCACATCTTGATGTAACAATATTTGCCCACTCTTCTTTGCAAAAATGCTCCAATTCTGTCAGTTTGCGAGGGCATCTGCTGTGCACAGCCCTCTTCAGATCACCCCAAAGATGTTCGATCAGATTCACGTCTGGACTCTGGCTGGGCCTTTCCAAAACCTTAATCTTCTTCTGGTGAAGCCATTCTTTTGTTGATTTGGATGTGTGCTTTGGGTCACTGTCGTGCTGAAAGATGAAAGTTCCTCTTCATCTTCAGCTTTCTAGCAGAAGCTTGAAGGTTTTGTGCCAACACTGACTGGTATTTGGAACCATTCATAATTCCCTTCACCTTGACTAAGGCCCCAGGTCCAGCTGAAGAAAAACAGCCCCAAAGCATGATGCTGCCACCACCATGCTTCACTGTAGGTATGGTGTTCTACTGGTGATGAACAGTGTTGTGTTTGCGCCAAATATACCTTTTGGAATTATGGCCAAAAAGTTCAACCTTGGTTTCATCGGACCATAACACATTTTCCTACATGCGGTTGGGAGATTTCAAATGTGTTTTTGCAAAATGCAGCCAGGCTTGGATGTTTTTCTTTGTAAGATAAGGCTTCCGTCTTGCCACCCTAGACAGGAGATTGTTGTCATATGTACTAAACAGCCAGTACTTGCCAGAAATTCCTGCAGCTCCTTCAGTGTTGCTGTTGGCCTCTTGGCAGCCTCCCTGACCTGTTTTCTTCTTGTATTTTTTTAATTTTGGAGGGACATCCAGTTCTTGGTAATGTCACTGTTGTACCATATTTTCTCCACTTGATGATGACTGTCTTCACTGTGTTCCATGGTATATTTAATGCCTTGGAAATTCTTTTGTACCCTTCTGCTGACTGATACCTTTGAACAGTAAGATCCCTCTGATGCTTTGGAAGTTGTCTGCAGACCATGGCTTGTGCTGTAAGATGCGACTACAAAAATGTCAGGAAAAGCCTACTAGAACAGCTGAACTTTATTTGGGGTTAATCAGAGGCACTTCAGGCTGCTTGTCCACCAAACATGTTTTTTGTCACCCGACTGCCCTGAGCTTTTTTTTTTTCAGCGTTTGTGCGCTGCGCTCTGGGGGGGGAAAAAAAGTGTGTGCCCTGTATCCCAGGGCACACACTCTCACTCTCAGCTCACCACTCTCACTCTCACTCTCAGCTCACCACTTCTACTTTCCTATGGTCAGACTTTCTGATATTTTAATGGCAGTCTCTCAATAACAATGGACAGAAAACGTGTTTTAGCAGCTCTGAATGTGAAATATGATGATACAGAAAGCAGGAGTTTGAGTACAGACTAGTACCGGCGTCCTATGTCCCGCCCACGCAGCAGTTCTGATTGGCTGCTTAGTGACAAGCTCAGCTGCAGTCTCTGAAAATTTGAACTTTTTTCAACTCTGAGCGCTGCGACAAAAAATGGCCCCCGCCAAGAGCGTTTCAGTGCCGAGGGCGCTCAAACGCTGGACTACATAGAGAATGAATGGAAAATAGCCGCCCAGAGTGAAGAAAACACATTTGGTGGAAAAGCAGCCTTAAATGGTGGCAGGTGTGTGCTGACTCCTATTTAACATGAGTTTGAATGTGATTGGTTAATTCTGAACACAGCCACATCACCAGTTATAACAGAGTGTGCATATTTATGCAACCAGGTTATTGTAAGTTATTTTTCCCCTTAAAAGATTTCAGTTTGTTTTTCATTTGGGTTGTACAGGTTATAGGTCACATTAATGGTGGAAAAAGTTTTGAAATGATTTATCTTGGTCTCATTTTTTTACATCACAAAAACCTGGTATTTGAACAGGGGTGTGTAGACTTTATATCCACTGTAAAGAGCACCAATACACCAGTTCTAAGCTGAAATGTAAAAAAAAAAAAAAAAAAAAAAGTCTCAAAATTGCAACTTTATATCAAAAATGTGCAACTTTTTTCTTGTAAATACAGTGGTGTGAAAAGTGTTTGCCCTCTTCCTGATTTCTCATCTCAATCAGATTCAGGTCAGGACTTTGACTAGACCACTCCAAAGTCTTCATGTTGTTTTTCTTAAGCCATTCAGAGGTGGACTTGCTGGTGTGTTTTGGATCATTGTCCTGCTGCAGAAACCAAGTGTGCTTCAGCTTGAGGTCATGAACAGATGGCCAGACATTCTCCTTTAGGATTTTTTGGTAGACAGCAGAATTCATGGTTCTATTTACCACAGCAAGTCTTCCAGGTCCTGAAGCAGCAAAACAGCCCCAGACAAACACACTACCACCACCATATTTTACTGTTGGTATGGTGTTCCTTTTCTGAAATGCTGTGTTACTTTTATGCTGGATGTAATGGGACACACACCTTCCAAAAAGTTCAACTTTTGTCTCGTCAGTCCACAGAGTATTTTCCCAAAAGTCTTGGGGATCATCAAGATGTTTTCTGGCAAAACTCAGATGAGCCTTTATGTTCTTTTTGCTCAGCAGTGGTTTTCGTCTTGGAACTCTGCCATGCAGGCCATTTTTGCCCAGTCTCTTTTCTGATGGTAGAGTCATGAACACTGACCTTAACTGATGCAAGTGAGGCCTGCAGTTCTTTGGATGTTTTTGTGGGATCTTTGGTGACCTCTTGGATGAGTTGTCGCTGCGCTCTTGGGGTAATGTTAGTCGACAGGCCACTCCAGGGAAGGTTCACCACTGTTCCGTGTTATCGCCATTTGTGGATAATGGCTCTCACTGTGGTTCACTGGAGTCCCAAAGCTTGAGAAATGGCTTTATAACCTTTTCCAGACGGAGATCTCAATTACTTTGTTTCTCATTTGTTCCTGAATTTTTTTGGATCACAGCATGATGTCTAGCTTTTGAGGATCTTTTGGTCTACTTCACTTTGTCAGGCAGGTCCTATTTAAGTGATTTCTTGATTGAGAACAGGTGTGGCAGTAATCAGGCCTGGGTGTGGCTAGAAAAATTGAATTTAGCTTTCCAAAGATGTAATAAACCAGTTAATTTATGTTTTAACAGGGGGGCAATCACTTTTTCACACAACCATGTAGGTTTTGGATTTTTTTTTACCCTTAATAATAAACACCTTCATTTAGAAACTGCAAAAGAAACTTTTGTGTTTACTTGTGTTATCTTTGTCTAATATTTAAATTTATTTGATGATCTGAAACATTTAAATGTGACAAACACACAAAAAAAAGGGAATCGGGAAGGGGGCAAACAGTTTTTCACACCACTGTATGCATTTTTTACTCAAATTTTAACCATTTTCATCATAAATTTACAACTTTTTTCTCATAAATTTGGTACTTTTCCTCATTTTTGCTAACTTTTTTCTTGTAAATTTGCAACTTTTTTCTTGAAAATTTGCAACTTTTTTCCCATAAATCAGCCTTTTTCTAAAATCTGCTACTTTTTCCTTGGAAAATTTCAACTCTCTCATAAATTTGAACATTTTCTCATAAATTTGCAATTTTTTCCTCATAAATTTGACACACGCATAAATTTGCTCCTTTTTTCTTGTAAAATTCCAACTTTTTCCTCATACATTGCAACATTTTCTCATAAATTTGCAACTTTCTCTTAAATTTGCAAACTTTTTCTCGCAAAATTCCAACTTTTTCTCATACATTGCAACATTTTCTCATAAATTTGCAACTTTCTCTTAAATTTGCAAACTTTTTCTTGCAAAATTACAACTTTTTCTCATAAATTTGCAACATTTTCTCATAAAATTGCAATATTTTTCCTCTAAATTTGCAACCTTTTTCTTGCAAAACTGAAACTTTTTATCATAAATTTGCACCTTTTTTTCTTGTAAAATTAGAAAAACCAGACCCCTGTGACCTGGAAGTCCCACCCTTGCAAGCATCTGGCTAGCTATTTCCCATCTGTTTACAACAGAACAGACAAGCTAGAGATGGATCTTTTGTCTCGATGAACCGACCATAAACCTTTTGTGGTGATTGACTCCGTTTCATCTGAAAATGCCAAGAAAAAGCGAGAGGACCTGAAGATAGACATCTAAACGGTTCACATGCAGCAGTGGCGGCAGCGGCTCGGAGCCTCCTAACCTGAGCGGACTGCCAAACAGAGGCCACAGCTGTTGCTGCTGTGATAAGAGGCCTCATTTACCAGGCTGCCGATGCGAGCAGCTGCCAGATGAAAAGGATGAAGTGGGAACCCGTGTCCGGCGTCAAACACAAACACGCACTTGGCGGTAAAAACATGAGGCCATTCTGGAGGTGGATGAGACTCGTTAAGCTGACAGAGTGAAGCGGTTCTGCAGTGGAGGAAACATGTTCTTTAAGTGATAACTCTCATTCGTTAAAGACGTGTTTCCATGTTTGGATTCCTAGAAAGGAGGGAGTTCTCCTCCACGGCCAGTTCCAGGATTTTGGACCCGATGGAAGATTGTGTTTGGGGTTCACTGGTATGAAGAAGAGGTCAAACCTTTCAAAACGAAGACAGAAAATTCTCTCCTCACAACAAAGTCATTCAAAAATAATGTTAGGTCTGGATGAACAGAAAAACGTTGCCATTACATAGAATAAATATGACAAGTTGAAAATTTATAACAAAAAAGTTTTATATTTACAATAAAATGTCACAAATTTCAGGAAATCACTGAAAATTTACAAGAAAAAAAGTCAAAAATTAAGAATGAAAAATAAAAAAAGATTAGAATTTATGAGAAAAAAGTTGCAAATTAAAGAAAAAGTTAAATTTACTACAAAAAGTTAAAAATTTACAAGAGTTAAATATTTTTGAAAAAAGTTGCAAAATAGAAAAAAAATTGAAAATTTATGAGGAATTCACATTTTTTTTGAAAAAAATGTTGCAAATTTAAAAGAAAAAAATGAACTTTTTTGAGAGAAAAATCAAATGTACAAAAAAACCCACAACTGAGAAAAAAATTAGAAAATTAGAAGAAGAAATTTAAAAATTATGAGGAAAAAGATGCAAATTTCAAAAAAGTTTAAAATTTTGAGGAAAAAAAATAAAGTTACAAAAAGAAAAAATGCAAATTTAGAAGAAAAATAGAAATTTTTTTATTCTTTTTAAAAAAATTTAATTTGAAAATTTTTAATTCTTTTCAAAAATTTTCAATTTGAAAATTTGCTATTTAAACAAAAAACTTAAATTTTATAGGAAAAAAATGAATTTACAAATTATGAGAATTTTTTTTTTAAATTTACAAGAAAAAAGTAAAAAAAATACAAGGAAAGGGATGCAAATGTAAATTTTGATGAAAAAATAGCAAATTTATGAAAAGAAAAATTGCAAATTTATGAGAAAAAAATGTTGAAATTGTTTTTAAAAAGTTGCAAGAGAAAAAAAAATTGAAAATTTAAAAAAAAAATTGAGTTTACAAAAAACACAAATGTATATGAGAAAATATTTTGAAAACTTACAAAAAAAATTTCAAAAAATATGAAGAAACAAAGGTTAAAATTTTTTGAGGAAAAAGTTGAAAACACATGAAAAAACAGTCACAAATTTATGAGAAAAGTTTAAAATTTACAAGAAAAAAAATCTAAAATTTATGAGAAAAAAGTCACAAATTTATAAAAAAGTTGGCAATTAAAAAAAAAAAAACATCAAAAAAAGGTTGACTGTTTAAAAAAAATTCTATACGCAAAGAAAAAAGTATGAGGAAAAAATATAAAGATTTACAAGAAGAAAGCTTCAAATTTCTGAGAAAAAAGTTGAAGGTAATTTTAATTCCCCCCTAAAGAAAATGTCGAAGGTAAAACTGTATGTTAGGAGCCCCGCTCCCTCCGTCCTACCGTCTCCTCGGCTCGGTCCCCTTTGGTGCTGACGTAGCTGAGGCGGTAATGGCGGACGTTGCTGGCATCGGCGTGCTGCCACGACACCCTCAGACTGTAGGTGGTCTGGTCGTCGATCCTCAAGCCCCGCACACCGTAACGCGGAGCTGAAAATTCAGCAAGGGAAGTACGTCAGGAAACAGTATAAACCCAGAAAATTTACAAAGCAAATAAGTAAATTTATTAGAAAAAAAAAGCAAATTTAGGAGAATATTTATAAGTTTGAAAGAAAAAAACTATACAAAAACAGAAAGCAATACAACTTCATGCAAATTTGCAAGCTAAAATTAATAAATCAAGAAGGAAAAAGGTAGTACATTTACAATTAAAAATACAAATGTATGAGAAAAAACTAGATTGTCACACATGTATGTGAAAAGGTACCCTTTTAATAGAAAACTTTTACAAATTACAACAAAGAAGCTAATTAGAAATGACAGAAAATTTAAATTTGTGAGCTGTAAATTTAGAAGTAAAAAGAAAAAGACAGATTTACAAGAATACAGGTGCAATACAACTTGTGTATGATTTTTCTTCTCCAGAACATTTACAGGTTTTAGGGAAAAAAAAAGAAAATTAAATATGATAAAAGAAACAAAAAATAAATGGAGAGAAGACAAATTTTTACCTGCTGTGGTCGTGGTTGTCGTAGCAATGGTGGTCGTTCTCTCCACTGAAAATCAAAGAAAATATGTAAATATAGTTAATTCATGTGCATAATAAAAACAAAGCTCAAAGCTTGATGTTTCTGATGTAGTGAAAACATAAATTCTACAACAGTTGGTTCCAACCAGAGGCACTGCATGCTGGCAGGCAAGGCAGGCAAGTGCTTGGGGACCCAAAGGGCTGACCAACTTTGAATAATGACAGCAGTGACAATGTGGAGAGTTTGGAATGATGGTGGTAGGCTGGCGCAGAACTCCATAAAGGGCACTCACCCCCACCTCTCACTCGAATGAGTACCAGTGCACGTCTTATGTAAACAAACGAGAGTGGTTGTATCAAAATGAAGCAAAGTTATCCGTCTGGTTTTTGTTGCTTTTCAGAAATTCTTTTTAATGTAATGTACATATTATTCTTTTGAGAAGATGCTAATGTACACTTTTCAAAGAAAACATGTTTACATCAGAGTTAGATTATTTATTATAAAAGGGTGATGAATGCTGGTTGGAGGGAGCCCCCTGTATATTTTTGTCTGGAGCTGCAAGAGACTCTGTTCCAACTGAGCAATCTGATTGGACAATAGTGATTCCAGGAGTTTCTATATTCCCAAACGTTTCACCGAATATGTATCATTCCATTTCAGCTGTGGTCTAATAATCTTTAAATTATAGTTAATATCGGTGCCTTCTATTGTAACACACTGTTGGATATCTTAATTTCCACAGGGAGGAGCTGTTGGAAAAGAGACGGCCCTAAAGTCCAGACCCCCCCCACGACCTGGAAGTGCTGCCCTTGCAAGCACCTGGCTAGATACTTCATGTCTGTTTAAAGCTGAACAGAAAAGCTAGAGTTGGATTTATTCCCTCAATTAGCTAACCATAATACTGTGATGTTGCAGCGGTTCACACAAGGAGAGATGACTGACGAAACAGGCTTTATTCTCCACACATTCATGACACAGAACGGAGGGGAGGTCATTTACACAGACCCTTATCTCACTCATGGTGACAAAGACACGTGATTTGTCACATACAGGGAAAACAATGCTATCACAACTGGTTTTATTACACAGTTATAATGGCATGGCAATAACACTTAGAACACACGGATAACAGTCTCTGAATCCCCTGCAGCTCAAAGCATGCCGGGAGAATCCCTGCCCCTTCCTCACAGCCCTCGATGTTACACTGTCCCCCCATGGACTGGCTTCTGTACCCAGAACAATAAAGTCCAACTCAAAAGTCCAATACAAATCCGTCCAGGTGTTGGGGCGGCCACCGTTGTCAGTGACCAGCACGCACAGGCCCATTAGTGTCCATTCATCTCTCAACCGGGGTATCCGGCCGGGATGAAGCCTCTGGCTCGGCCACCAGTGGGGCAGCTGGTTGGTATGGGGCCAGGCAGTCACGGTGAAGCACCACAACCCGGCTCCTCTTCTGCAGCCTCATCCTGTATACTACATCTGACAGTCTCTGTAGGACCACGCACGGTCTTGACCGATGGCTCGCCAGCTTTGGCGACAGTCCCTTTTTGCGCTCCGGGCAGAAAACCCAGACTCAATCCCCTGGTGCAAAGTCCCTCCCCTGGCAGCGGGAGTTGTACGCTCGTTTCTGCCGACTTCCTGCCGCTGCCAGGGCCTCCCGAGCCAGTTTGGGCACCGTGTGAAGACGTTCTCTCAAGCGAAACAAATAATCCAACTCCGGTTTGCCCTCTACCGGGGTGCGCAGCTCGCGTCCAAACATCAGCGCTGCAGGGGTGCACTGGGTGAATTCCTGAGCTGCCATCCGGTATATCCACAGAACCAAGGGCAGATGCAGGTCCCAGTCTCGCTGTCACTGGTCCACTAGGACGGTGAGCTGAGTGGGCAGAGTCCGGTTAAAACGTTTGACCAGGCCGTCGCTCTGTGGATGCAGCGGGGTGGTTCGGGTCTTCCGGATGCCCAGCCACCTGCAGACCTCCCCGAAGACCTCTGCCTCAAAGTTCCATCCCTGATCGCTGTGCAGCTCCTCCGGCGCGCCGAACAGACAAAACATCTCGTCCACCAGCTTTGATGCTGTGGTGGTGGCACTCTGATCAGGGACCGCATACGCCTCTGGCCATTTGGTGAAGTAATCCAATGCGACCAGCACGTATCGGTTCCCCCGATCTGTGGTCGGGAAAGGGCCCAGAATATCCCGTCCCACCCGCTCCATGGGTGCCCTTACCCGGTACTGCTGCAGGATGGGGTGGGATTGCTGAGTCGGCCCTTTCTGAGCCATGCAAGTGTCACAGCGGTGGACATGGAGCTCTACGGCCTGACGGCACCCCAGCCAGTAGAACTGGGCCCGGAGATGCTGCAGAGTCTTCTTCACTCCAAAGTGGCCTGCCCCACCGGCCTGCAGACCAACTGGAGCACCTTGGGGCAGAGCCGTCGGGGAACCAGCAGCTGCCAGATGTGATGCTGCCCAGCTGGAGCCTGCCACCGCCGGTAAACCACACCTTCATGACAGCAGAGATTGGCCCACTGGGAATGTAGGGCCTTGGTCTCTGGGTCCAGTGTAGACACTGCCTTCCTGGTGGGCTGCTGGCCCATGTCCAACCACTGCTGAACCCGGGAGACGACCGGATCTCCATCCTGTTCATTCTGAAGCTGCTGTGCGCAGAGGGCCTCTGTGACATCATCGCTGGGCGGAGCTGGTTGATTATCTGAGGAGAAGCTGTGCACCACTGCGTTATTCCTGCTCACAGCGGTCTGGAGAGCAGCAGCCCGTGGGCTGACCTAGTCACGATCCTCTACCCGCTGGCAGTGCCGACAGTCGTCTGCAGCACAGGGACGCCGAAACAGTGCGTCAGCGTTGGCATATAGGTGGCCTGCTTGATGCAAAATCTGAAAATCATAATCCTGGGATGTCTCCAGCCATCTCCCTAATTGTCCATCCGGCTCTTTAAAAGTCAGCAGCCGGGTCAGGGAAGCATGATCCGTCCTGAGCTGAAACCTCCCCTGTACACATACAGGTGAAAATGACAAAGCCCCTGGATGACAGCCAACAGCTCTCGGCGAGTGACACAATAATTCCATTCGGCCCTGCTGAGAGTGAGCTGAAAAAAGCAACTGCCTGCTCTCCATGTTCTCCCTGCTGGGATAACACCGCCCTGATGCCCTGGTTGCTGGCATCTGTGTTCACGATGAAAGGGCGGTTCGGGTCGGGATAGTGCAGCACGGGGACTCCGATGAGCGCCGAGTGAAGCCGGGAAAAAAGCAGCAGCACAGTCCTCACTCCACTCAAACATGCGATCCTTCTGTGTCAGCTGATGCAGCAGGCTGACAATGGTGGTGAAATCCTTCACAAACCTCGTATAATATGAAGCCAGTCTGAGAAAACTCCGTAATTCTCCTACGTCCCACAGCACCGGCCAGTTTTTCACTGCTGCCATCCTCTCTGGATCGGTGGTGACTCCTGAAGCGATGAGGACATGGCCCGGGAAGGTAGTTTCTCACCCAAACAAGTGCCATTTACGTGGGTGCAGACGCAGCCCGTCCTGGCAGACGGCGTCTAATACTTCCCGGAGAATGGACGGGGTGCCATCAAAGTCAGCTGCGTGAACCAGCAGGTCATCCAGATAAACGATGCAGCGGCTCTGGGGCACGTGAGCCAGCACTTGCGCCATCCGACAGACGTTCAAAGGTGGCCGGGGGTGTTGCAAAGTCCAGACTGCATCACCTTGAACTGCCACAGTCCCTGCCTGATGGAGAGGGCTGTTTTCTGGCGGGCCTCCAGTGACAGCTCTACCTGCCTATAGCTGCTGCGGAGGTCAGGCGAGCTGAACCAGCTGGAGCCGGTGATGTAATCTAGCATGTCATTGAGTCCTTACAGGTGATGTCATTCAGGCGCCAGTAATCCAGACAGAACCACCACGGACCGTCCTTCTTAACCAGAACCACCAGCGCCACCCAGGGGCTGCTGGAGGGCTCAATAACATCTGCCTCCGGCATTTCCTGTATTTTTTTGTTCTGCCGCCGCCTGCCTCGAAAAAGGCAGACAGCGGGGGAAGAGCCGGGTCGGCCTGGTATCACTGGTGTCACTGCACCAAGCTGGTTCGGGTGCACTCCTCATCCTTGGCAGCAAAGACGTCAATATAGCAGTCCAACAGCTCTCACAGCTGGCGTCTCTGTCCCGATTCTAATCCGATGCAGCTCTGCTGGAACAATTCCTCAACCACCTGCTGTGTTTCTCCTGATGCAGTGACCTGCTCTGCTGTCCCCCCCCACCACCTTGCTGTCTCTGCCCCTGCTGTCTCTAGCAGAGATGGCGCTTCCTCTGCTCACGCTGGTGGCGCTGCTGTGTTCAGTTCTGGAGGTGAGCCACCCAGTTCAGTCTGTTCTGGCGGCCCCTCAATCACGCAGGCCCCCGGGGTTCCTCGTCTGCCTCCCACTGCAGAGCGTGATGGTCCTAGTCCCCAGCAGGAGAGACAAGCTGGTGGTGTTGATCGTTGTTCCCCATGTTGGAAGCAGATCTAGTCCGATGATGCAGGGTCTTGGATGTCAGCCAGCCAGAACGGGTGGTTTGTGTCCTGACTGGCCAACCCCACCACAAGAACACGCTGCCCTCCCAGTCTGGTGTGCTCACCAGTTGCTGTGGGTGATGCAGTGCCCAGTGGGTTCCCACCCCTGTGGTCACGCTTCATCTGTAAGGGGCAGGACTCCAGGTCGGACCAGGGAGATGGTAGAACCGGTGTTGATCAGGGCCCAGATTGGCGTGCTGTCCAAGCTGCACTGCAGGTACATCCCTAGTGAGTGTCCAATTCGGTCCAAACATGGTGATAGTCCATTGGGGAAAATGTCTGTGGGAGGCAGCAGGTCCCCGTCCATGCCACCTCTCTCCAGTTTAACACCGCGAGTGGGCGGTTCGTGGTGGGGTGGGTGCTGGGCAGTAACGCGCGATGTGTCCTGGCTCCCCACAGTGGAAGCATCCCTCCTCGCACCGCTGTTGTCATCCTCTCGTTGGCCGCACTGTTGTGGACTGGCACAGTTCCCAATCCTCCTCCTCACTCTCAGCTGTGGCCTGGAAAGCTCTCTGCCTCAGTGATGACACATCAGCTGCATAATCTATCATCGGCCCCACTTGCTCTGCTTCTGCTATGGCCGTCTCCCAGCTGCTCGCGCCGTGAATCTGGATGTGGTCCTGGAACCAAGCCGGACGGAGCTCCTGGATGAAGTTCTGTAGGGCGAGCTTCTCCACCGCCCCCAGCTCAAAATCCGGGTAGCCACGATGTGTCAGCAGCCTTATGTCCACTGCGTATGCTCCCAGGCTCTCTCGGCTGCCTTGCCGGAGGTTGGTCAGTTGTTCCCGGGCGTGACCAGCATGGGTCTCTCTCCCAAAGCTCCTCCAGAGCACTCCCTGTAGCGCTGACCAGCTGTGACGTTCCTCAGGCCGGAGGTCAGACAGCATACAGAGAGCTCCACCCTCCAGATGCAGCACAACCTGCACAGCGTTCTCTTCAGGCGTCCAGCCATTTACCGCAGCAGCCAGTTCAACCTGGACCAGGTAGTCGTCCAGCAATGTTTCGCTACCAAAGCGGGGAAGTTTGGCCCGTTGGCAGATCAGTGGGACGGTCGCCTCTTGGCCAATCGCCGCCCTCGGTCGCACTGGAATCGCCGGCCAGTCCTGCCTTGAAAAAGGTGGGAAGCGGGGCAGGTTTGCTCAGTTCGGCCCACTCTGCCTTGAGAAAGGCAGAAAGCCCTCTTGGTCCATCGCCACCCCCCAGTCGCAGTGGAATTGCCGACCCACCCTGCCCTGAAAAGGTGGGAAGTGGGGCAGGTTTGCTCTGTTTGGCCCGGTCTGCCTTGAGAAAGGCAGAGGGCGGGGCATGCTGGTCCCGTCTGGTCCGCTGCTCCATTTCTCACAGTGAGCAGCTCCAGGGGCCGGCGTGTCGGGTCTGTCGTCCATCTCCATTTGAGCGATGGGCCGCTCGAGCTGCCGAGTCTCCATCCTGATTCTTGCTTCCATCTCTCTGTTATCCCACTCCTGACACTCGTGTGATGTTGCAGGGGTTCACACAATGAGGAGAGATGACTGTGATGAAACAGGCTTTATTCTACACACACTCATGACACAGAACAGATGGGAGGTCATTTATACAGACTCATCTCACTCATGGTGACACAGACACATGATTTGTCACATACAGGGAAAACAGTGCTATCACAACTGGTCTTATTATACAGTTATAATGGCACGGTAATAACACTTAGAACACACGGATAACAGTCTTTGAATCCCTTGCAGTGCAAAGCATGCCGGGAGAATCCCCGCCCCTTCTTCACAGCCTCCGACGTTACAATACCTTTGTGGTAACTAGGGATGGGCATAATTTACCGATTAACCGATAATTGATCATTAAGAATTTCACCGAGGAAGTTCAGTTTCGTCGACAAACCGTTTTTTTTTTTTTTAAAAACAATCCGAGGTTATTAAGGCCTAGTGCACGGCCGTCCTCAAACAATGCAATGGCAAAATTTGGGCACCAGGGGGCAACATTACACCATTGCCGTACCCTGGCGTGCCTCAGTTGATACATGCGTGCTTCCGTAGGGCAATCGCCAAATCATGAAGCGGTTACGGCGAAGTGTTGCGTGGGACCATTTCAATTTAAAAAATGACCAGGTGTACTGCAATCACTGCAATGCAGCATACAAATATACCTCATCGACAGGGTCCATGGAACACCCTTATTACGCGAAGAACCCGCCAACAGTGGTTGCGCGCTGAGTAATGGCGGTCGTGAAGATTTTTTTTTTTTTCAGAAACTTTATTGAGAAGGTCATGAAGATTCGGTGTACACACGTCGAGGGAAGCTGCAGGAGGCGGCGTAGTGGCTCGACGGGAAGACTATTTCGCACAAAATGGCACAAGTGAACAGCAAAAAGTTCCACGCGGCTAGACTAAGCAATACGAGCGATAGAGCAATGAATGCGGTCTTTGTTTGTTGGGTGGCCGCTCAGCAGGGAGAGAGAGCTGGGTAAAACGTCTCGGCCAATCAGCTTGCGGGGTGAAACGTCTCGGCCAATCAGCTTGTGGGGTGAAACGTCTCGGCCAATCAGCTTGCGAGATTCCCGAGCCGAGCCAACACGACAACAGCGAACAGAGAGAGAGGGATTTGAGAGAGAGAGAGGTGGATTTGAGTTGTGCGGCGCTCCGTGCTGATACCTGATGTTCTAATGTAGTCTACCTGCCTTGTTACCTACCTAAAAATGTTAATGATTAACCGATTATTAATCATTAATTCTCCCGACGATCGGTGAAGAAAATTTCACCGAATGCCCATCCCTAGTGGTGACAGACTCTTTGTGTCATCTGAAAACAGCAAGAAAAGCGAGCAACATGTGCAGAAACTAACACAGAAATGCGGCGAAGCTAAATCACTGGTAGCCACTAACCACTATTACTTCTTGTAATAAAAATGCATAAACTTCCCCTATATTAATGGTTCTGGTATCAAAATATACATTTTGATCTTGCAGAACTGAATTAGAACTGGTTTAGAAGTGAATTGCTGGCTTTCCCCATTCCCAAAAACCTAATTTTAGACACCAAGATCATCCAAATTGGTCAACGTAGTGAGATTCTGCGGTAAAATATATATCAAAATGTAGTGACCATCTTGAAATTGGAAGCTATCTTGAATTTCAAGTCGCCCGCAGGTTTTTTTTAATTTTTTTTCAAAAGAGTAATGTCTAAGGAGTATTTGTGCCAAAATTGGTGCTAGCATCTACTTTTGAAAGACTGCTTCAGTTAGCTGCTGCACTATATACGGTGATAGCATAATCGTGCCTGTGTAACTGACTCCCTCAATCCAGCTAACTAGCCATTGGTGTGAGTTAATATGGCCCAGAAAATCTACTCAACTGGTCAGCAGTGTGTATTCTGAACACAGACTTCTGCACTGGACAATTTTTAATTTGTTTACATGTGTGTGAAAAGACAATAGTCCGATTCTTTTCTATATTATGTTTATTTAGAAGAGACTATTTTTCTTGGCGGTGAAAAAATAACTTTTTAAACAAACAAAAATCATAATATTTTGTCCTGTTTGCTGTCATTTAATAAACTGTGCCATGGTACAGTTGTATAAAAGCAATATTACACTTCCTCTTGTGCAATATTAATTTTTTTTTGGTAATCCATCGATTATGTGATGACAACGTCTTCTCTGCTGTCCTACATCAGTTGCTGTATTGGGGATGTCGCTGGTGGCTGCTTTGATGACTGCGTAGGCCAAACACAGAGGCACACCTGCACCCACAGGTTGGACAAGGAATACAATCTCTGGGTGGAGGGTTGAGCTGCCGCACGTGGCATCAGCGATCCTCCCTGGCATGTGTGCAGCAGTCTTCAAAGAACTGAATGGCTTGCTTGGTGGTAGAGTGCCAGGTGGAACGATCAGCAGCTAACTGTTCCAAGCTGGAAGGCGAGATGTTGCATTTCTACAGTGAAGCCTTGAGGTTATCTTTGAACTGCTTCCACTGACCACTAACTGTACGTCGTCCACTGGAAAGCTCTTAGGATCTTGTGGGGCAACCAATCCTCTGGCATTCTACAGACATGTGTCACCCAACGCAGCTGCGTCTTGATGATCTGTGCCTCAATGCTCACACAACCGGCTGTCTGAAGAATGGTGACGTGGGGGACCATCAGCCCATGTGAGACCGAGAATCTTCTGCAGACATCGGATGAGGAATGCTTCTAGGCACCAGATGTGCATCCTGTAGAGGGTCCAGGCCTCGCAGGCATACACAGAAGTGAGGAGATGACTATGGCCCGGTAGACCACAACCTTCGCAGAGATAGTAATGCCGCAATTCAGGAAAACCCTAGGAGAGAATCTGCCGAAGGCAGTAGCTGCTTGCCTGATCCGGTCTGGACTTCATCATTGATGGAGCAAGATGATGAGATGACCGTACCCAGGTCGGTGAAGTTGTCAAACCGGCGCAGGACATTGTCATCGATCTTGAAGGTAGCTTCAGGGTGGTGGATGGCGTTGGGAGCACACTGGTGAAGGACCTCAGTTTCCTGAGCATTCATGACTAGACCAGCACTGGCACACGTGGAAGCCAAGGAAGAGAGCGTGCACTGGAGACCAGAAGCACTGTGACTAATAAATGTGGCATCATCGGCATACTGTATTTCAAAAACTGAAGCAGACGAGGCCTTGGTGTGTGCCTTAAGCCTCTGGAGATTGAAGACACTCCCGTTGAGGTGATGGCGAAAGGGGATCCCGTCATCAATCTTCAGCTATTGCCTTGAAGGCAAAGTAACTGCCACCAAGTAGATGTTAAAGAGTACAGGAGCAAGAACATACCCCTGTTTCATGCAGACCTTGACCTCAAAGTGGAGAATAGTGATGAAACCAGGGGGACAGCTACATTTGGAAAAGATGGTCCAGAGAAGCTCCTGATTCACCATGTCAAAAGCTTTGGTGAGGTCCACAAATCCAACATAGAGGTTGCGGCGTTGTTCCCTGCACTTTTCTTGAAGGAGGCACAAAACAAAGATCAAATCCGTGGTGCTGCGGTCCTTTCTAAAACCACACTGTAATTCAGGCAGAACAGTGTTGGCAGCTGAGGTCAGGATCCATGTCAGCATGATCTGAGCTAGGACTTTGCCTGCAACCCAAAGTAGCGAGATACCACGGTGGACTTGTCTCCCTTTCTCTTATAGATCATGCTGATGTTCGCATCTTTCCACTGCTGAGGGAGGGACTTTGCTTCCCAGATGTCAAGTATGAACCGATGCAGGCGCTGGAGAAGGATGGCGCCACTGTACTTCAAAATCTCACCTGGGATGTCATCAGGTCTAGCAGCCTTGTTATTCTTCAGGTTCTTGACTGCTCATTGACATTCATCAAAGAATGGAGCCAAGTCAATTTCAGTGATTGTAGGGAGAGATGGTAGGTGGTTGATCACATCTGGGTCAGCAGGATTTATGAGATTTAACAGTTTGCTGAGGTGTCCAGCCCAGTGGGTTAGGAGGCCTTGCAGTTCCTTGATGATTGTGGAGCGGTCAGCTGAGCGCACCAGGACGGCAGAGCCTCTGATTGGTGGTTTTTACTGCATCAAAAAAAAAAAAATGTGGCAGTCGTGGGCATCAGCAAGGCCCTGTATCTCACGGGCCTTGTTCCTCCACCATCCGTTCTGCATCTGTCGAAGACGTGATTGTACAGCTGAATGCAGCTCCGTGAACTGGGAATGCAGTACAGCTGATGACTGATTGCAAACCGCGGCGTCATATGCTGCGTTTTTCTTCTTGAGAAGCTCATGGATCTCACTGTTGCTGTTATCAAACCAGTCTTGATGACAACGCGGCATGTGACCTAGGGCAGATGTGGCAGCATTTATAATGATGGGTGAAAATGTGTCCCATTCGTCCGTCAGAGTTCAGGTGTGGAGATTGTGAGATTCACTGTCCAAAGTGACAGAGATGCCTTGCTGAAGTTCTTGGCATTTCTAAGGATCTCTGAGCACCCTGCAGTTGATGCGTTTCGTGCCCATTCGTCTGCGGACAGAGGGTCGCAGCCTGAAGCAGAGAGTGAAGTGGACAAGGCAGTGGTTGGTCCAACACTCAGCACTGCGTAAGACCCGTGTGATGGTCACGTCATGAAGGTCGACATGCCTGAAGATGATATAGTCCAGCAGGTGCCAATGTTTTGACTGAGGGTGTTGCACATTGTCTTCAGCTTTTTGGGCTGCTGGAATACGGTGTTGGTGATGGTCATGCTTGGTGCAGGTGGTTCTGCAGCCTGATTCTGTTTGAATTGGTAGAGCCGACCCCATGCCTACCAATGACACCACCCCCAAACCGCACAGTTGGAGCCAACGCGTACATTGAAATCGTCCATCAGGACCACTTTGTCAGTCTTAGATATCGAGCTCAGAATCTGGTCAAGCTGGTCATAAAACTTATCCTTGGCGTCTTCGGTGGAGGTGAGGGTAGGGACATATACACTGATAATAGTCATATGCTTCCGTACTGCAAGGGGGACTCGTAGGGTCATTAGTCGCTCGTTGATGCCTACGGGTGTCTCAGGCAGGTATCTAAGGATCGACGACTTGATGGCAAAGCCAACCCCACGTATCCAAGGAGTGTCAGCTGGTAGACTGGTAGACGAAAGTGTACCCTTCTCTGATCTCAGAGAGGGAGTTCTCCTCGGCAAAGCGGGTCTCACAGAGGGCCGCGATATCGATGTTGTAGCGCTTGAGTTCAATGGCGATGAGAGCAGTGCGTCAAGGTGGTTGATCAGCTGAAGACTGGTCTTTGAAGTCTTGCAATGTGCGTATGTTCCATGTTTCTAGTCTGTAGAGATAAGCTGACTTAGTTCTTGATCTTTGGCCGCTTAGAGGGGATGCCCTGACAGGTGCAGCTTCCTGTCCAGGAGAAGTTGGAGAGAGCAATTTTTGGGCCACCTTTTCAAGGCCCATCCTTGAAGGGAGGCAAGCAGTTCAGTCCCTAAAAAGGGCTGCTCAGTCACACGGGTAGCTGTCGAATGGGGACGCCACTCCACCTCAGCCCCAGACGACCATCGCACCTGTACCGCCTGACGTGCGGGGGGTGAGCTAGAGGCCTCCAGTATCATCCAGGACCTGTCCCCATCGCCACAGGATTTAGATGTAGGTTTAGATTTGCAAAGAAGAAAACCTGCGGGGGAAATGATTAGGATGGCAAGAGGGGTGCAGAGTCCTTGATGCCACCATCTTAACCAGGAAACAGCTGTTGGTGGGGTAAGACACAGGCCAAGACATCTGCTGGCTGTGCGTGGCTGCAGGGGGTGACCGGATACGTCTATAGTTGCCCGAGTAACCGCCCTTAGGAGGTGCCTCCCCCAGGGCGCTGCTGGACAGCCCTCGCTGACCAATGTCATGACCTGACCAGGCTTCTGCATGTTGCACGTTAGGAGAAAGTGCAGCAAACCAACCATTTAACCCATGGCTGGGGGATGCACAATGGTGAGGGGAAATGTCCTTCTCCCTGATTGGAATTTTCCACCCAGGTACCCATAAGTTGTTTAGCCAACGGAGCAATGCTATTTCCCGGGTTGTGGCCGCTGCTGTGCCCAAGGCAGCTGCTAGGAGCCAGACTGAGCTGAAGTGGGTGTGGAGACCAGGGTGGTCGAACCACCCGAAGGAATCGGGGCGCTCGTCCTCACACCAAGGTAATACCCCTCCAACCAACCACCATACACCTCAATATTAATTACAGGATGAGGACAAGAAGATGATAAATTTTCTCTACGATAAAAACATCAGCAGTACACTCATTTGGGTCACAGTCAAGGCGTGATTTACCGGTGGACTCCACCAGAATGACTTCATCACTTTCCACCTCATTAGCGTAGACAGCAGCCAGCAGGACTTCGTACTCTGTGGAGGGGGTGAGGTCGTTTATCAGGTAGGTGCCCACATTCCCATTTACCAGAACCTGAAACGAAACAATAGAAATCAGTAGAACTGCCCCTCATAGTCGACTAAGTTTTAGCTAACGGAAAAAACTTTAGATGGCAAAATATTCATTGCTCAATTTCTATTTTTCTATTAAATTTGTCACATTTTCAAACATTTTTGCCTTCTGAATGTGTGACTTTTTGCAGTAAATTTCTGGAAAAACGTCCCCTAATTTCAGACAACTTATCTGTCTTCACTCCGTCTCTGTATAAAAAAAAAAAAAAAAACTCTACTTTAAAACCTCTTAAAATTCTAGTGTTCTGCCAGCGGGAAATTTCAAACTTTCTACTGTCATTTGGTGAACTAATATAGATCACGTAGTGATGCAACCTGGACACATCATCAGTGATGCTACATTGGGTTCTTGAGTGTTTCAGGTCTTTCAAACATCATACACTCTCACCCAAGTAACCCAGCAAGGGGTGATCAAGCCCCTGCTTGTGTCCAGGTATCGCTACCCTACCCGCGGATCTCCTTTTTTGATCCAACGCTACGCCCTCTGCCTCCTGGCTCCTGTGAAGCCCAGCATGTTATAGACCCTGCAGAGGGACTGGCCTGCAAACCCCCCTGCAGCCCACCTCAGTGGGCACGCCTCTTGTGCGCCACCCATTGTGTCAGCATTGCTCCTGCAAATCAGCATATTTGGTCCTCTTCCTCTCATTGGCCTCCTCAATCCAAAATAATATGTGAGAAATATTTTATATATATATATATATATATATATATATATATATATAAATAAAATAATATTTGAGAGAAAAGTAAAAAATTTACAAGAAAAAAGTTGTGAACTTTTGAGAAAAAAACTTGCAAATTAAGAAAAAAAACCCCGCAAATTTGCAGGAAAAAAGTGGCTAATTTTTGAGAAAAAGATCGCAGATTTATAGGAAAAACTTGCAAATATTGGAGAAAAAAGTTAAAAAAATTTACAAGAAAAAAGCAAACTGAGGAGAAAAAAGTTGCAAATTTAACACGTCATTTGTCACAGTTTGCAAAGTTGAACAAAATCAATTAAACTGTGATAAATGTAGATTATGAAGCACTCTTTAACTGAGGAAAGTCTACTGCAGAGGCAGCGGTAAATAAAATATCTGTCAAAATAAAACCTTAAATGTAAACCAAGGCCAGCAAACATTAGAAAACTGATAACAGGGTTGGATTTTTTTTTGCAGATAATCGCCACTGAGAGACTCAGAAGAAAGGAGGAATGGGAGTTTTATCTTCTCTGCCTCTGCTTCAGTCTGGATCTTAATGAAATCGTCTGATTCCTGTTTACTGGGACGGAGATAAAAACTGTGGCCGACTTTTAATCAACAATCAAACTGACTGAAGTAGTTTGGAGTTTGTTCCTAAATCTCTAATACACTAAAGCATGAAAAATACAGTAAATAATAATGGATCAAGCTACAGTATTTCCATTTGTATAGAGGCAGACAACAAAAAAACAGAGCCACTCTCTCCCCTCCGTGTTAAATTAAATGACATCTTCCAACCTGAGTGAAGGTGACTCCCCACCACATGCAAAACTCCACAAAATATTTTCAGTTGTTTGTGCTTCGTTTGTGCCAGTAAAACATTTGTTTGTCCTCTTATGGTTAATTACAAGGGTCACCAACTAAAACTGCAAAAGGTCCAATAAGTCAATCTTCCTCCTAGTTCGAGGTTCGAACTAGGTATGGGAATCTTGAACCTCATGATCCAATTATGATTCAGAATGCCAACTTAATTCTAAAACCACTCATTGCATCTTGATGCATTTTTTTTTCTATTCAGGATTTTTCCCTCCCACTGTGTGACAACTTGGTCCTTTTAAAGTATTTGCAATGACCCATGAATTTACTTCCAACATCTTTTATTAACACAAACGGAAGGAAAATGTGGCCCATGGACAAACTTATCTCAAAATGAGCTGATAAGAACTGTTATCTTTTCATGGGCATTCTTTCAGAAGCTGTTTCCAGACGGGCCAATATCATTCAACTTGCTTTCACACATTGGGCCCTATTTTGATGATCATCTGTGCAGTTCTCTGACAGACCTCACGCCGTACTCCAGTGTTTTTGTTAGTTTCTGTCAGCGTGTTGTCTGTTTTTTATGCCTTGCGTCACGCCATCAAATTACCAGTAGGCAGCATTCCCGCTCTGCACTGGGAGGAGGAGAGTCATTTCAAAGAGGTGTGGCAGAGCACAATCTAATGTGCATTGCTATTATAGTGCATCCCACGAGAATCCACTTTTGATCAGGAAAAGGAGGTCTATCATCAGAAGTGCATTGTTTCATGATATTTCAGTGGTGAGTTTTGACATCGTGCAGCTGCGGAGCTCAGGAGGAGCATGCACTGGGATTTTATTTTAATGGAGAGAGTTGTAACAGTCATCATATAATCGCCCGTTATTTTAATTATATGATGAACACACTAGTTTTTTTTAATTCCATCCACACTCTCATTTTAATTGCGGAATTACCATTGGAGTCTACAGATTAGACATTAATGTAGGATTTTTTTTTTTTTAGGGGAATGAATGCATGAACAGGCAGTGTAATGTGTGGCGTGTGTGTGTGTGTGTGTGGGGGTGTCAGTCGGATGATTTGTATCATTCACATTTTTGTTTCCATCACTGACTTAATAGGCATTAATCTGTTTATTTTTTAGAGGAATAAATCAATGAACAAAGAGTGTGCAGCGCTGTACTTTCACTAACTCCCCACAGAGGCAGGAGATGTATCCACATCTGCCTTGGCTGCATGCCCCAGATTTCCAGCTGGCGCCCACACTGCGCCAAGCATTGGAGTTCTCCGCCACCAAGCTCCCCGACTGCCACCCGTCAGGGGCAGTCAGAAACTGCTGAAAATGGGCTCGCTTCGTGGCTGGGGTCGCCGCGGACGGGAAGCTGCGCCAGATCTCCTCTGCCAGATTTCCGTGCCAGGAAGAAACAATGGCATGAAGCGACATCCACGCCATCATTAATGAAAGTTTATGAAAGTTTGCACAGCCATCATCCTCTTTTCCTCAAGTTTCAAACCCATTCATGCCTGTGTGTTGCATTCATGTGCACTACATTAAACTATTCAGCTGATTTTTCAGTCCATTCTTCCCCGTTTGTTCTTTCTAACATAACTAAACGGGCATCAGCTGTGATTGATGTCTTCCTCATTACCAAGCAGCATTACTATCACGTGCAATTTGGCTCACACACACAGGCTTTGGTCAGCACAAAACCCGTCAAGATCAGAATTCACTTTAGCTTATGTGCCTCTTTGCATTAAAGGGATGGGGAGGAGAGCTTTGGATTGGATTATCCGAAACACACCTCTGAATGATTAGGCAGGCCTCTTTGTGTCATGCGTCAGTGAAAAGTTCGTTTTTACGCCATTGTGATAAGGAAATGAACTTGAAAATGCTAATAAATGCATTCTGCATCATTGACAACTCATCAACTGACCCCGTCGTTGAAATACAGCCCATTATTCTATTAAGCTCATGTTTTAGCTGCTTTAACTCTATAATTTTGAAACCAAAAAAAATATGAATTCCTTGTTCAATTTCAAACAAAACGTAATATGAAATTTTATAATACAGGAGAACATTAAATGTGTTTGTTGACTCCAAATAAATAGGTCTAAAATTCTAAAACCTACTCCTATAAATGTTTTACAGGAGAACACAAACTACACTGTATTGTATTTAAAAAAAAGATTGATATCTAAAAATCTAAATTTCACTAAAAGTCCACTTCTATACAATATTTTCAGTGCAAAAAAAAACTGTTTCAAACTAAGACAAAAAAAAACGGACATAAAATGTAACTCCATACTACAGAATTCCTCCGACATTTTATTTAAATCTCAACAATAAACTCTGTAAACTCAGTAAACTTATTTTCAGTGAGGAAAATAAGTATTGAACACGTAAACATTCTTCTCATTAAACATATTTCTGATGGAGCTACTGACCTGAGATTTTCACCAGATATCAGTAACAACCCAAGTAATCAATACATACAAAGAAATCAAGGCAACTGTGTTCACAAAACAAGTTATATTTAATAAAGCGGAATGACACAGGGAATAAATATTGAACACGCTTGGTGAAATTCATTTAAGATTTCGTAGAAAAGCCTTTGTTGGTAATAACTTCCAGATGCCTCCTGTATGGAGAAACTAGGTGCAGGCATTACTCAGGAATGACTTTAGCCCATTCTTCCACACAAATTGTCTTCAAATCTTGAACGTTCCATGGGTGTCTTCTATGAACTCTGAGCTTCAGTTTGTTCCATAGATATTCAATTGGATTCAGGATAGGTGACTGATTGGGCCATTCTAGCTGCTTTATTTTCATTCTCTGGAGCCAGTTGAGAGTTTCCTTGACTGTGTGTTTGGGATCATTGTCTTCCTGAAATGTCCACCCTTGTTTCATCTTCAGCATCTTGGCAGGTGGCAACAGGTTCTTATCAAGGATGTCTCTGTACATTTGTCCATTCATCTTTCCTTCAATTATATGAAGTCTGCCTGTAACATGTGCTGAAAAACACCCCCACATCATGATGCTCCCACCTCCAAACTTCACTGCTGGTATGGTGTTTTGGGGCTGATGTGCAGTGCCATTTCTCCTCCAAACATGCTGTGTGTTGCGGCATCCAGAAAGTTCAATTTTTATCTGACTAGACTATATTCTCCCAGTATTTTATTTGATTGCCCAAATATTGTGCAGCAAACTTTAGACAAGCCTCAACATGCTTTTTCTTCAGCAATGGAGTCTTGCGAGGTGAGTGGGCATAGAGCCCATGTCAGTTGAGTGCATTATTTATTGTTTTCTTTGAAACAGCAGGACCTGCTAACTCCAGGTCTTTTTGGAGCTCTCCATGAGTGGTCTTTGGCTCTTGGATAACTCTTCTGATAATTCTTTTGACTCTTCTGTCAGAAATCTTGTGAGGCGCTCCTGGTTGTGGCTGGTTTATGGTAAAATGATGTTCTTTCCACATCTGAATGATGGCTCCAACAGTGCTCACTGGAACAATCAGCTGTTTAGAAATGCACCTGTAAACAATGCCATCATTACAGTGCTTCCGGAAGTCTTCACAGCGCTTCACTTTTTCCACATTTTGTTATGTTACAGCCTTGTTCCAAAATGGATTAAATTCATTTTTTCCTTCAAAATGCTACACACAATACCCCATGATGACAATGTGAAAAATGTTTTGGGATTATTGCAAATTTATTAAAAATAATAAACTGAGAAATCACATGTACATAAGTATTCACAGCCTTTGCCATGAAGCTCATAATTGAGCTCAGGTGCATCCTGTTTCCACTGATCATCCTTGAGATATTTCTTCAGCTTTATTGGAATCCACCTGAGATAAATTCAGTTGATTGGACATGATTAGGAAAGGCACACACCTCTCTATATAAGGTCCCACAGTTGACAGTACATGTCAGAGCACAAACCAAGCATGAAGTCAAAGGAATTGTCTGTAGACCTCCGAGACAGGATTGTCTCCAGGCACAAATCTGGGGAAGGGTACAGAAAAACTTCTGCCGCTTTGAAGGTCCTAATGACCACAGTGGTCTCCATCATCCGTAAATGGAAGAAGTTCGGAACCACCAGGACTCTTCCTAGAGCTGGCCAGCAATCTAAACTGAGCAATCAGGGGAGAAGGGCCTTAGTCAGGGAGGTGACCACAAACCCGATGGTCACTCTGTCAGAGCTCCAGTGTTCCTCTGTGGAGAGAGAAGAACCTTCCAGAAGGACAACCATCTCTGCAGCAATCCACCAATCAGGCCTGTATGATAGAGTGGTCAGACGGAAGCCACTTCCTAGTAAAAGGCACTTGGCAGCCCGCCTGGAGTTTGCCAAAAGGCACCTGAAGGACTCTCAGATCATGAGAAACAAAATTCTCTGGTCTGATGAGACAAAGACTGAACTTTTTGACATGAATGCCAGGCGTCATGTTCAGAGGAAACCAGGCACCGCTCATCACCAAGCCAATACCATCCCTACAGTGAAGCATGGTGGTGGCAGCATCATGCTGTGGGGATGTTTTTCAGCAGCAGGAACAGGGAGACTAGTCAGGATAGAGGGAAAGATGAATGCAGCAATGTAGAGAGACATCTTGGATGAAAACCTGCTCCAGAGCGCTATTGACCTCAGACTGGGGCGACAGTTCATCTCTCAGTAGGACAACGACCCTAAGCACACAGCCAAGATATTGAAGGAGTGGCTTCAGGACAACTCTGTGAATGTTCTTGAGTCGCCCTGCCAGAGCCCAGACTTGAATCCAATTGAACATCTCTGGAGACATCTGAAAATGGCTGTGCACCAGCACTTCCCATCCAACCAGAAGGAGTTTGAGAGGTGCTGCAAAGAGGAATGGGCAAAACTGCCCAAAGATAGGTGTGTCAAGCTTGTGACATCATATTCAAAAAGACTTGAGGCTGTAATTGCTGCCAAAGGTGCATCAAGAAAGTATTAAGCAAAGGCTGTGAATACTTACGTACATGTGATTTCTTAGTTTTTTATTTTTAATAAATTTGCAAAAATCTCAAACGTTTTTCACATTGTCATTATGGGGTATTGTGTGTAGAATTTTGAGGAAAAAAAGAAATTTAATCCATTTTGGAATAAGGCTGTAACATAAAATGTGGAAAAAGTGAAGCGCTGTGAATACTTTGTGGATGTTTGTTTTGAAACAATAAGGTTGCAAAGGGCTAGAGAGAGCTCTTTGCTTCTACCCATCATGAGTTCTTTGTGGTGTGACAATCTGATATTCACAGACCTTTTAAAAGGCCGTCAGTCAGGACTTAACCAGCTGAAGTTCATTTGCACTGATGGGGGATGAAATGGCTTCCTAAATTCTGATGGATTTCAGGTTCAGGTTCAGGATACTTTATTTGTACCCGTAGGTAGATTTGTTTTGCAGTCTGGTGACATCCATATTTACAAGCCACTAATTACATTCAACATAGACACAAACACAGGCACACATCTTACAAAATAGGTAAATATAAAATATGTACAATATAATTTTTATAGCTTGTTCAACTCTTTGACAGCAGCAGGGACAAAGCTGTTTTTGTACCGCTGGGTTTTGCGTTTTGGGACAGCAAACCTCCGTCTGGAGGGAAGAAGCTGAAAGTTGCAGTAAAAAGGGTGGGAGTCATCATTTAAAATCGAGTCGGCCATCCTCTGTACTTGTCTGGTGTACAGGGATGTCAGGCTCAGCTGTGACTCACCAAGCAAACGACTGGACCATCTAACTACCTGATCCAAGGATTTCCTCTGTTTCAGTTTTATCTGACCAAACCATGACATTAAAGAAAAGGATAAAACAGATTCAATAAAAGCCCGATAAAACATAGTCATTATGGTTCGGTCAATTTGGAAGTGTGCAAGTTTCCTCAAACAATGCAAATTTTGCTGACCCTTTTTGCACACCCTTTCACAGTTTACTTCAAAGTTTAATTTACTATCAATAATCGTCCCAAGATATTTGTACGATTGTACACATTCGGTGGTCTGGCCTTTTAGTATGGTGACTTTGTGCCAGGGAGTTTTCCTCCTAAAGTCAATAATCATATCTTTCGTTTTTGTTGTATTCAGCTGCAGGTAGGAATCCTCACACCAGTGAACAAAGTCATCAACTACTGGGCCGTGGCCACTCTCACCATCCTGGAGGAGACTGACAATGACTGAGTCATCAGCATACTTTATAATGTGTCTGTTGTCATGTCTACTCCGACACATGTTTGTGTACAGGATGAAGAGTAGTGGTGACAACACACATCCCTGAGGAGAGCCAGTAGAAGAGCACTTTAGGTCAGACAATGTACCATTGACCCTTACTCTCTGCGTCCTGTTGGTTAAGAAATCCAGAATCCAACCCACCAGATTATTGCTCAAATCAAATTGTTGCAGGAGCCTTTCAACTAAAATATGAGGTTGGATTGTATTAAAGGCAGAAGAAAAGTCCACAAATAAAAGCCTGGCGTGTGTCCCATTAAAATCCAGATGTTTAAAAAGCATGTCAAACAGAGTGACAGTGGCATCCTCCACTCCTCTGTGAGGCCTATAGGCAAACTGCAGAGGATCCAATGCATGTTCAGTCTGCCTTAGGACCTCACATCTGACCAGTTTTTCAAAAATTTTCATTAAAATTGAAGTCAAAGCAACTGGTCTAAAGTCATTTACCGTTTTAGGACAGCTGGATTTTGGAACGGGAACAACCACGGCATCTTTCCAGATCTTAGGCACATGTTGTGTCTGTAAGGACTTATTGAAAATGTAATGAAATATAGGACTCAGTTCATGTGCACAGGACTTTACCAGGCACCCACATATATTATCAGGGCCCTGACTTTTGTTCACTTTTACAGCGCGGAACTCCCTTTTAACATCCTGCATCTCAATATTAAAGTGCTGATTGTCTTGGAGTTTCTGTTTCAAATCTTGGATTTCTGTGCTAAAATCAAAGGAGTCAAAACGACCATAAAAACAATTGAGAGCATTAGCCAGCTCTGTGTCTGAACTAAAACCATCTAAAAACACACGATTACTGCGCTCTGTAGGCCTGCAATAGTTTTCATACTGGCTCAGGCTGAACCAAGTTTATTTGCTGCCATCTTGCTTTCCAACTCTGATTTATAATTCTGTTTTGCTCTTAAAATTTCGGCCTTAAGCTCCTTAGTGGCAACCTGCAGCTCAGAAACAGACCCCTGTTTAAAGGCAAGTGCTTTCCTCTGTAAGCAGGATTTAACTGATTTAGTAACCCATGGTTTGTTGTTGGGATATATTTTGACACGTTTACGTGGAACAATCTTATTTTGACAGTAAGCCATGTATGAGCATGTGAGCTCAGCCAGAGAGTCCAAATCATCCCCGCAGGCCATTATGAACATCTTCCAGTCTGTACAGTCAAAGCATTCCTGGAGGCTGTGCTCTGAATCCTCTGTCCACACATCTATGTCTCTGGTCTCCACCTTGCCTCTTCTGAGAGCAGTTTTATACGTATGTGGGCAGCAAATGAACACAGTTGTGATCTGAGGATCCTAAAGGAGGAAGGGGGAGTGATTTATAGGCCCTCTCTATGGATCCATAGCACAGGTCCAATGTCTTTTTTCGCCTGGTTGGGCAGGAGACATACTGATGAAAGTTTTTAAGCGTCTTCTTTAAAGAAACAGCTGGCTTTCAGCTGGCTTCTTTACTTTCTATGCCTTTTTGCACCCCTTTTTCTTCTTGTGTTCAATACTTATTCCCTGTGTCCTTCCACTCTATTAGATATAACTTGTTTTATGAACACAGTTGCCTTGATTTCTTTGTACGTATGCATTACTTGGGTTGTTACTGAATCTGGTGAAAATCTCAGGTCAATGGATCCATCGGAAATATGTTTAATGAGAAAAATGCTTGACGTGCTCAGTTCTTATTTTCCTTGATATAAGTTTGTGACAAAATCACCTGAAAATAAAAGATGAAATATCTTAAAAAAACAAACCAAAAAAAAAACAGCTGCACAAAAACAAAACAGCACAAACGAATCAAATTTAACGGCACAGACCGGCACAAGGGAAGCGCAAACAAATGAGACTGTTCCGGGTCAGTTTGGAGCAGACTCAGGTAACCTTGGAATGACCTATGAAATAATCTAAACAAAAAACAAAAAACAAAAACAAAAATCATCATGGCACAAATGAAAAGTTTTAGCAGCACAAACCAGCACAAACAAAGCACAAATGAATGAGAACACTTTTCTGGAATTTTGCATGGGGTGGGGGCAACTTCATTCGGGTCATATATCAAATTTAACTTTGGCTACTTTTAGCTAAACATTTTTCTGTTCAGAGTCATCTGGTGATTTTTTTTATCCTCAAATTTGCAAAAAAAAAATTTATTTTTCCTGTAAATTTGTGACTTCCTTCTTGCAAACTTGCAATTCTGCCACTCAGTTTTCCCCACTCAGCGTTTGGTTACTGCCATGAGCTCTGTTCTGTGGCATCATTTGCATACCCTCTACACATTTCTTGCATTTCAAGACATGAATTATTTTCTTCCACATTTTAATATTTTATATTTAAGGGTTTTTTTGCTTTAAACTTTCAGTATATTTTAAATGTACTCAAATGTATTCTTAAGGTGTGTTCAGACCAAGCACGGTGTGAATAAATGTAAAGTTAATGTAAACATGCGGAAGACACGCAAAAATGCGTCTTCACGTCCGAGGGGTAGTACTCGTTAGTTATGGCCTTGAGATTCTGCCGTCACTGCAGTCAAACTATCAACATCTTTTGCCCATTTGTACTTTATGCTATTTATTACTGTGCAGCACTTTGGTCAACTTTGTTGTTTTTGAATGTGCTTTATAAATAAATCTGGTATGGTATCATATGGCAACACTGCAGAGTAAACTAGTTTGAAAATGAGGCTGTCACTCACCTGCAGACAGATGGACCGGGGGCTCTGCAGCTGAATCGGAAAGTCAGAGTTATTTCCCTACGGAAAAAAAACTCCATGGACGTGCTAACAAGGCTAGCAGGCTAGCAGTGTAAACAACCATCATCAACATGACGGTGTTTTGGGGATTTCTACAGCAGGTTGAACACAGCTGCAGAAGCAACTCAGACGGTAAAACTCATGTCTGCTCACGTGTTTATATCGAGTTAAAACGTAATCGTGCCGTGCGAAAAATTTGCCCATTCGTGTTTGGTCTGAACACATCTTTGGTCTGGTTTTGGGGGAAGGAAAGCCCGCGCAGGAATGGACCGGATACCAAGATTTATTTCAATTTTTTCAAAAGAATTCTTTCCTTACATTGGTATCTGGTGTGCAGATTTGGTATTGGGATATTCACTTTTCCTTTTTGATTAAAATAAAGGTGAATACAAATTCTTCTATGTGAAATTTGTTTTAAATTTGCAAATTAAGGAGCAAAATCTCACAAATTTCCAATAAAAAAGATCAACTTGAAAACATCTTAAAACTTTCCAAAAAAAAAAATCACTAATTACTTATGAAAAACACTCAAAGTTACATGACAAAAAATGCTAATTTATGAGGAAAAAATGCCAAATTCATCTGAAAAGCTGCAAAGTTAGATGAAATTTACCAGGAAAATTTATAGTCAAACTACATTTTTATACAAAAACAAAGTTGTACATTTACAAAAAAAAAAATGCATTAAAAAGCTGTAAAATTATGACAAATAATCTTGGTTTTCTGGGTTGTTGTTAGTCTAAACGTGGATCATCAACGGTCATGAAGTCAGACCTCACTGCTGTCGCCTCCATCTGTGGGCATCCAGATGAGTCGGTATAAAACCACGTCGGACGCCGGGTGTTTCCATGACACCCTGAAGCTGCTGTCGGAGACATCGCTGCTCCTCAGATCCACAGGGTCAGGAACGGTGGCTGAAACAAACACGTACAGTTAGTGCAAGGGTCCAAAACCTGTGGCTCCCTGTACAGTATATACAGTATATAGTTATGACAATAAAATCACAAACCTTCAAGAAATAGTCTCAAGTTTAGATCCAAGTTTACATGAGAAATACTGGATACTTACAAGGAAAAATGCTTAAAATTTTTATGAAAAAAGATTTACTAAGGAAAAGTAGCCGTATGTATGAAAAAAGATGCAAATTAAAAAAAAATTGAAGGAAAGAAATTTCAAAAAAGCTGAGAATTTAAGAAAAAAGCTGGAAAAATATGTAGAAAAGTAGATACTGAAAAAAACAGCAAAAAAATGTAAATTTGGCAGGATAAAACTTCAAAAAAATGAGGAAAAAAGTTACAAATTTAAAGAAAAAACTGGCACATTTATGAGGAAAAAGTGTAAAATTTAATGCAAATTTATGAAAAAGATTCAAATTTACCACTAAAAATGCACACAATTACAAGAAAATTATACAGTGGGGTAAAAAAGTATTTAGTCAGCCACCAATTGTGCAAGTTCTCCCACTTAAAAGATGACAGAGGTCTCCAATTTTCATCATAGGTATACCTCAACTATGAGAGACAAAATGAGAAAAAAAAATCCAGAAAATCACCTTGAAGGATTTTTAATGAATTCATTAGTAAATTCCTCGGTAAAAAGTATTTGGTCAATAACAAAAGTTCATCTCAATACTTTGTTATATACCCTTTGTTGGCAATGACAGAGGTCAAACGTTTTCTGTAAGTCTTCACAAGATTTTCACACACTGTTGCTGGTATTTTGGCCCATTCCTCCATGCAGATCTCCTCTAGAGCAATGATGTTTTGGGGCTGTCGCTGGGCAACACAGACTTTCAACACCCTCCGAAGATTTTCTATGGGGTTGAGATCTGGAGACTGGTTAGGCCACTCCAGGACCTTGAAATGCTTCTTACGAAGCCACTCCTTCGTTGCCTGGGCGGTGTGTTTGGGATCATTGTCATGCTGAAAGACCAAGCCACGTTTCATCTTCAATGCCCTTGCTGGTGGAAGGAGGTTTTCACTCAAAATCTCACGATACATGGCCCCATTCATTTTTTCCTTTACATGGATCAGTCATCCTGGTCCCTTTGCAGAAAAACAGCCCCAAAGTATGATGTTTCCACCCCCATGCTTCACAGTAGGTATGGTGTTCCTTCTCCTCCAAACACGACAAGTTGAGTTTTTACCAAAAAGTTCTATTTTGGTTTCATCTGACCATATGACATTCTCCCAATCCTCTTCTGGATCATCCAAATGCTCTCTAGCAAACTTCAGACGGGCCTGGACATGTACTGGCTTAAGCAGGGGGACACGTCTGGCACTGCAGGATTTGAGTCCCTGGCGGCGTAGTGTATTTCTGATGTAGCCTTTGTTACTTTGGTCCCAGCTCTCTGCAGGTCATTCATTAGGTCCCCCCATGTGGTTCTGGGATTTTTGCTCACTGTTCTCGTGATCATTTTGACCCCATGGGGTGAGATCTTGCGTGGAGCCCCAGATCATGGGAGATTATCAGTGGTCTTATATGTCTTTCATTTTCTAATAATTGCTCCCCCAGTTGATTTCTTCACACCAAGCTGCTTACTTACTGCAGATTCAGTCTTCCCAGCCTGGTGCAGGTCTACAATTTTGTTTCTGGCGTCCTTTTTTTTTTTTTTTTTTCTTTTTTTTTTGCGCAAGATGGCGCCCACAGTGGTCGCCATGGTGCTTCGCTGCGCCCTTTGTTTGTTTTTGTTTGTCAATTGTGTGTCTGCCTGCTCTTATACCCGTGAAGAGCTTCTAAATATCAGGACTTTCACTCCCACGGACCTACTCCCAGTTTTTTTAGCTCCTGCCGCCGATCTGGTTCATTGCTTGGCTCGAAAAGTGAGACTGTGAAAGAGAGGAAGACGAGCGGGCGCTCTCGTTCGGCTCCGCAGGAGAGGCACGCGTACGGCTTTGCCTGGCATATTTATGTCCAATGCCAATTCTCTCTCTAACAAGGTAGATAAACTGAGACTGCTGATGCGTTTTAAGGACCTCTCTTCCTCGGCTGCCCTCTGTTTTACCGAGACCTGGCTCAGGGACAATACACCGGACAGCGCGCTGCGCCTCGAGGGATTTCAGCTGTTTCGTGCTGATCGTGACACAGAGCTCTCCGGTAAATCCTCAGGAGGAGGAGTCTGCTTTTACATCAACAGCAGCTGGTGCTCTGATGTAACGGTAATTTCCAAACACTGTTCTCCCGCCCTGGAATTTCTTTTTATTAACTGCAAGCCATTTTATTCCCCGCGGGAGTTCGCTTCATTCATCCTCGCCGCTGTGTACGTCCCTCCCGACGCGGACGCGCGCGAAGCTCAGCGCGCGCTCGCGGATAACATCCAACATACGGAGCGGACTTTTCCGGACTCTCTGGTTATTGTGGTTGGCGACTTTAACCAGAGCAATCTGAGCCACGATCTCCCCCGCTACAAACAGTTTATTAAATGCCCCACCAGAGGAAAAAACACGCTGGATCACTGTTACACTACAGTGAAGGACGCGTATCGCGCTGTTCCCCGCGCTGCGCTCGGACTATCTGATCACGTGATGGTCCACCTCATTCCCACATACAGACAGAGATTGAAGCTCACTAAACCTGTTGTGAGCACTACGAAGAAATGGACCAGTGAAGCTGAGGAGAAGCTGGAAACGTGCATGGAAATAACTGATTGGGGCATATTTAAAGGAGCCACGCATGATTTGGATGAGTACACGGAAACTGTGAACTCATATATCCACTTTTGTGAGGAGAGCATTCTTCCATCGCGCACCAGGGTGAGGTACTCTAATTACAAGCCCTGGTTCACTGCTAAGCTCAGACAGATCAGGAAGGAGAAGGAAGCAGCGCTGAAAAGTGGAGACAGGGGCTGCTACAGGGAGGTTAAATATCGGTTTAACAGAGAGCTGAGGAGAGCTAAATCTGTGTATTCTGAGAGACTCCAGCAGCAGTTCACTGCTAACGACTCGGCTTCTGTGTGGAGAGGACTGAGGCAAATCACCAATTATCGGCCTCAGGCTCCTAAAGGTCAGGATGACAAAGCCCTTTGTCAAAGACTGTCCCAACACTATGCCCGTTTTGACACCTCGTCAACTGTGTCCAACTCCCCCCCTCCCTCCAGCTCCACAGCCTCCACGATCCCTACTTCATCAAAGGCGCGCCCCCCCTCCTCCCCCCCTGCCCTTGTCATCAGTGAGCAGGACGTGCTCAAACAGTTCTCCAGACTGAACCCGCGCAAGGCCCCCGGTCCGGACGGCGTGTCTCCCTCCACCCTGAGACACTGTGCGAAAGAGCTGGCTCCTGTCTTCACAGACATTTTTAACACCTCCCTTAAGCTATGCCACGTGCCGACCTGCCTCAAATCCTCCACCATCATCCCTGTCCCCAAGAAGCCACGGATCACTGGACTTAACGACTACAGACCTGTAGCGCTCACCTCTGTAGTCATGAAGTCCTTTGAGCGCCTGGTCCTGCCCCACCTCAAGTCCATCACCACTCCCCTCCTGGACCCGCTGCAGTTTGCCTACCGAGCCAACAGGTCTGTACACGACGCAGTCAACCTGGCCCTCCACTCCATCCTGCAGTACCTGGACTCCCCGGGAACCTACGCCAGGATCCTGTTTGTGGACTTCAGCTCCGCATTCAACACCATCCGCCCCGCTCTGCTCCGGGACAAGCTGTCCCTGCTCAACGTGCCTGACTCCCTCTGCAGGTGGATCACCGACTTCCTGACGGACCGGAGGCAGCATGTGCGGCTGGGAAAGACTGTCTCAGACTCTGCTAGCATCAGCACCGGATCACCCCAGGGCTGTGTACTTTCCCCCCTACTCTTCTCCCTTTATACCAACTCCTGCACCTCCAGCCACCAGTCTGTCAAGCTGATCAAGTTTGCAGACGACACCACCCTCATCGGGCTCATCTCCAACGGCGACGAGTCCGCCTACAGGAGAGAGGTGGCCCAGCTGGCGTCCTGGTGCAACAACAACAACCTGCAGCTGAACGCTCTGAAGACAGTGGAGATGATTGTGGACTTCAGGAAAGTCACAACCCCTCCACCCCCCCTCACCCTCTCAGGCTCTCCCATCACCACTGCTGATTCCTTCCGCTTCCTAGGCACCACCATCACCAGGGACCTCAAGTGGGAGCGGACCATCAGCTCCCTCATCAAAAAGGCCCAGCAGAGGATGTTCTTCCTGCGGCAGCTGAGGAAGCTCAAGCTACCCACCAAGATGTTAGTGCAGTTCTACACAGCCATCATCGAGTCCATCCTCACCACCTCCATAACCGTGTGGTACGCAGGAGCCACTGCCAGGGACAGACTAAGGCTGCAGCGCATCGTGCGCACTGCTGAGAAGGTGATCGGCTGCAAGCTCCCATCTCTCCAGGACCTGTACATCTCCAGGACCCGGAGGCGTGCTGGCCGGATCATAGCCGATCCCTCACACCCTGGTCACGTACTGTTTGCTCCTCTCCCCTCAGGTAGAAGACTTCGGTCCATTGAGACTAAAACCTCCCATCACATGAACAGCTTCTTCCCCTCTGCTATCAGACTGCTGAACACTAAGTGACTTATTGACTCTCGTGCACTATGTACAGCAGCTCAACCAGACTCATGTCAATCATCACTGTTTTCTTCTTGCATTACCGACTGCACTATATGGTTCTCCACATTATGAGATGAGATGAGATTCAACTTTATTGTCATTACACATGTATGAATACAAGGTAACGAAACGTGACTTGGCATTTGGGCACGCTCTGCAGAGCGCACCCAAGGCCGGGGCAGCCGCTAGGCACCAGTCATAATCATCATAATTATCTGCTGCTCGCTAATATATTTAAACTGCTGACTAGTATTACTCATTCTTATTCTACACTTTATTGCATGTATAGTTTATTTGTTTTATTTTATCATGTTTAATGCTGCAGCATTGCACCGAGACAAATTCCTAGTTTGTGTACTACATGAACAATGGCAATAAATCTGATTCTGATTCTGATTCTTTGACAGCTCTTTGGTCTTGGCCATAGTGGAGTTTGGAGTCTGACTGTTTGAGGTTGTGGACAGGTGTCTTTTATACTGATAATGAGTTCAAACAGGTGCCATTAATACAGGTAACGAGTGGAGGACAGAGGAGCTTCTTAAAGAAGAAGTTACAGGTCTGTGAGAGCCAGAAATCTTGCTTGTTTGTAGGTGACCAAATACTTATTTTACTGAGGAATTTACCAATTAATTCATTAAAAATCCTTCAATGTGATTTTCTGGATTGTTTTTTCTCATTTTGTCTCTCATAGTTGAGGTGTACCTATGATGAAAATTGGAGACCTCTCTCATCTTTTAAGTGGGAGAACTTGCACAATTGGTGGCTGACTAAATACTTTTTTGACCCACTGTACATAAGTATCCGGAAAGAAATTGTGAGAGAAAAGTTTGAAGTTTTTGGAAAAATCTGCCAATTTATAAGAAATCTGAATAAAATTAAAGAACACTAAGCAATTTTGAAAAAAAAAAAAAATAATGTCAAATGTATGATTAAAACATAAGAATATATAAGATTAAACTCACATATGTGAGGAAAAAAATGAATTTTCAATTAAAATGGAAATTTAGAATAATCTTAAAAATGAAGAAAAATATTTACTTGGGGGGGGGGGGGAAGTCAAACTTAGAACAAAAAATTTTTCAAATTTCTAAGAAAAATTCAATATTTTATTGTGTGTTTTTTTTTTCAGTATACTTTATTAATCCCCAGAGGGAAATTCAGGGCATCCACCTGGATGGATGAGGCAGCCGCGGTGTGGTGCCAATCCCTTCACCATTCACACCTAGAGCTACTTTAGAGTCTCCAGTTAACCTAACCTGCATGTTTTTGGCCTGTGGAAGGAAACTGTAATACCCGGGGTAAACCCACGCAGACACGGGGTGAACATGCAAACTCCACACAGAAGGGTCACCGATGGTCAGGGGGTGGGATCGAACCCCCGATGGTCAGGGATGGAATTGATCCCATCAAGTAAATGCAGCCTTAGTATGAGATGAAGGTCCTGGAGAGACTGGTCTTAGCTCACCTGAGGCTGCAGGTGATGATGTGGCTGGACCCTCTGCTATTTGCATATCAGCCCCATTTAGGAGTTGAAGATGCTGTCATCTCACTGCTAGAACAAGCCCATCTGCGCCTGGATGGCGGAGAAGACACTGTGAGAATCATGTTCTTTGATTTCTCCAGTGTGTTTAACACCATCCAGCCACTGCTGTTGCGTGAAAAGCTGCGGGTGATGGGGGTCGACAGCTCTGTGATCTCCTGGATTACTGACTATTTGTCAGGCAGGCCAAAGTTTGTCCGGCTGGGCAGTGTCTTGTCTGATGTGGTGGTTAGTGATACAGGAGTTCCACAGGGGACTGTGCCCTCTCCTTTTCTCTTCACCTTATACACCACTGACTTTCAGTGCAACACTGAGAAATGCCACCTGCAGAAATTCTCTGACGACTCAGCTGTTGTTGGGTGTATAAGAGGGGGAGAGGAGGGGGAGTACAGGGCACTGGTAGACAGATTTGTGGAGTGGACAGAGCAGAATCACCTGAGGTTGAATGTTAGCAAGACCAGAAAGATGGTGATTGACTTCAGGAAGAAGAGGACAACTTCACAGCCATTGCAGATTAGGGGGGAGGATGTGGAGGTAGCTGAAGACTACAAATACCTGGGTGTTGTGATCAGCAGTGGGCTGGACTGGAAATCTAACACCGATGCTACGTACAAGAAGGGGATGAGCAGACTCTACTTCCTGAGGAAGCCAAGATCCTTCACTGTGTGCAACAAGATGTTGGGAGCTTTTCTACCAGGCTGTTGTCGCCAGCGCCATCTTCTTTGTTGCTGTCTGTAGGGGTAGCAGTATCAGAGCCAGCAACACCAACAGACTTGACAAGATTATCAAGAGAGCTGGCTCTGTAATTGGTCTCAGGCCGGAGACCTTTGAAAATGTGATGGAGGGGAGGACACTGAACAAACCACGATCCATCATGGACAATCCTGATCACCCCCTCCACCACACACTGGACAGACAGCGGAGCACTTTCTCCAGCAGACTGCTACAGCTTCGCTGTTGAACAGTTAGGTACAGGAAATCTTTCCTGCTGTACGCCATTTCACTGTACAATAACGCACTCTGATGTTGTATTCTGGTCACAACTATGCTGCCATACTGCACCTTGCAGTCTAATTGGTGCCTCACATCTCCCCCTGCACCTGATAGTCCTGCACTGTACAGTGGGTATGATGTATCTATCTATACGGATCATCATCTGCGATGTATGTAAAGTTACGTAGGCAGGTGGAGGCAATGAAAAAATTGTGAAAAATAGTAAATTACAAGTATTGAAAAATGATAAAAAATAAAAATTTGAAAAAAGTTTAAAATTTATGAGGGAAAGTTGCATATTTACAGCTGGAAATTTAAGAGAAAATAAAGTAAATTTATTTGAGTAAATAAGTAAATAAAGAAAAAAATAGAGAAAAACAGCAAATTACAAGATAAAAATGATAAATTTCTTCTTGAAGAGTAGGAGAAAAAAAATCACCAATATACACCAACAACGCTCAAATTCGTAATAAAAACTCCTTAAAACCTATGACAAAAGTTGCAAATTGACTGTTTTTGCAAATATATAAATTAAAAAGGATGTGCTAATTAACAAGCTAAGTCACCCCTGTGTGGTCAGACACATAAGATAAGCCTTTATTAGTCCCACAGTGGGGAAATTGCAGGCAAATTCCCTGGTAAATAGCAGATACAATTTCAGGCGTTTACTGGTAGTGAAGGTGTCGGTGATGACTTCAGCCTCTCCCTCGTCATAGAGAGCGAAGACGCCGACCGTGTACTCGGTCAGGGACGTCAGGTTCTTCAGCAGCCAGGACGTCACACGGCCGACATCCACCTGCAAACACAACGCTCAGACGTTTACATTTTACACGGTTATTCTGGACTTCATGCAGAGGTGGAAGCACCTGGTCACAGTTACTCAGCTGTTATTCACAAAGTTAAAATTAAGGATGAATATATAAATGTAAATAAACCACAGATATATGATAAAAGATGCCAATTAACAAGTTTACAAAGTTGCAAATTACAGTTAAATTACATGATTAAAAATGTAACCAGCATCTTTATGAATGTGGCAAGTTTACGAGAAACAGTAAAGAATTTGAAAGGATTTTCTGTAAAATTTGCATCTTTAATAAAGAGCCTAAGTCCCGCCCCCTTTACTTTGGAAAAAGGGTGATGTGGGATGATGGGACATGTTGTCCACCAAGCGTTTTCACAAAAACTAAATATTACTCTGTTATTATATGACAGCCGACAACTTTAATTACATAGAAAAATTATCTTTTAAATTGACAAACATCATATGTGTAACTCATGGCAAAATTTGATCGGGATCAAAAGAAAATGTTCCTCTTGCCCTTCATTACAGCTGAGGTTTTTTCTGATTTAAGATCCCATGTGTGGAAGTAGAGGGGGCGGGGCTTAGGGTCTGACCGCTGGCTTACTACTGTAATCGCTCTGTTTATCATTTTTATGCCAAAACTGTCACATTTTTGAGGTCCTTGACATTAATGAAAATTCACCATTTTTTTTTCAGGAACACCAAATCTGGCGAAAATTTTGTATTTTAAGGAAAATATGGGGCTCTTTAAAAAAATTGGCTCCTCTAGGGCCCGTAAAGGTCAATGAAGTCGGAAAATTTAATTTCACGTAGAAAGACGAAAATTGCCACAAATGTTAGTCAAGTCAACTCATGAAAAAATAATTATTGGTGTCATGAGCCACACCCAATAGGAAGTCCGTGATCTTCACTCAAAGCGGTGACTGTGCCAACTTCACTGATTTAAGATGAGATAAGCATTTATTACGTCATATGCCAAGACAGACGGGCAGTATGGGCCACATGCTACATCCAGCGGACAGTAGGGGTCATATGTTAAGACCAGCGGGCTGTATGGGCCACATGCTACAAACAACAGGCTGTAAGGGCCACATGATACGACTGACGGGAAGTAGGTCATATTCCAAGACCGACGGGCAGTAGGAGCCACATGCTATGACTGATGGGCAGTAGGTCATATGCTAGGACCGACAGGCAATAGGGGCCATATGCTATGCTACAGCGTGCACATGCAAGGGCCTAATTATCACTGCTTGAAGCTTTAATTTTCTTTTTTTCCCTGCAAATTTGTGATAAAACAGCAAGCCTCGTCTAGCTCCGGAGCCACAGGTTGCAGACCTCTGATCCTGAATAAAGACAGTTAACAGGTTTAGCGTGGTTTCACTCTGGTCTCACCTCGCTGGTCTGGACACCGTTGGTCTTCACGTACATGACGCGGTAGCCATTGACCTTCCTGGAGGCGGAGTCCCAGCTGAGGCGGGCGGAGCTGTGGTCAGTGTCGGAGAACCGGAGGTTCCTTGCTGGGGTCAGCGGCACTGAGGATGACAGAGCAGATACAGTATAGGTCAAGTTTGACTATATCAGGTGGAAAAAAAAACAAAAAAAAAGAGAAACAGAACAGGTGCTTTCTATGCCACAATCTGACACTATTTTCAGTTTCAGTTCGGTGGTGCAGTGGTTAGCACTGTGGCTCCACAGCAAGAAGGTCACGGGATCGATTCCACCCCTGACCATCAGTGACCCTTCTGTGTGGAGTTTGCATGTTCTCCCCGTGTCTGCGCGGGTTTACTCTGGGTACTCCGGTTTCCTCCCACAGGCCAACAACATGCAAGTTAGGTTGACTGGAGACTCTAAAGTGGCCCCCGGTGTGAATGTGTGTGCGAATGGTGAAGGGACTGGCACCGCACCGGGGCTGCCTCATCCTTCCAGGTGGATGTCCTCAATTTCTCTCTGGGATGATTAAAGTATACTAAAAAAAAACCAAAAACGGATTCACTTTTAGATTTAAAAACTGCCATGGTTTTTATTCTGTGTTTGGGTTTATTCTCATTAATTCCATAATTTAAAAGTGAATATAAAACAAAAATATTTCATGATAGATTAGTATACTCTGGACCAGATGCCGACTCGATCAGCATTGGTTAGCTGGTGTTAGCAGAGTTCGCTGTTCACTCCTTCAGGGTTGTTTCTGACCTTATTACCAGTAGGTGACTTGAGGGGGGATGAGGGGGGGATGCTACCCCCTTCGGAAGCAAAATGACCCCAAATCAACCACCGTGTTAACTCCCCCCCCCCCATCCCCATTCATAGGTGTAAATGAAGGGGGGGCATTGCCCCTGCAACCTGGAAAAAAGAGAGGATTGCCCCCGCCCCCCCATGTCCTCATAAACCTTTCTATATTGTGCTACATAACTGAATAACAAGACTCTGAATGGCCAGTTATAAGCAGAAATGTTTTAGAATGCCTAATAAATTTTCATTTTTTTGTCATAGATTTGTAGCTTTTTTTTTTTAAAGATTTGTGACTTTTTTCCATAAATTTGCAAAAATTCTCATAATTTACATTTTTTTTCTTGTAAATTTGCACCTTTTTCATAAGTTTGCAAGATTTTCTTACAAACTGTGACTTTTTCCTCAAATTTGCTTTTTTCTTTTAAATTTGTAAGTTTTTTCAAAAATTTACTAAATTTTTCTCAAAAATTTGTGACTTTTCTTGTAAGTTGACTTTTGACTCAGAATTTTGCAACTTTTTCCTCAGATATTTCTGATTTTTTTTTTTTTTTCCAGGTAAATTTGCCACCTTTCTTGTCAGTTTGCTAGCTCAACAAAATGTACAGGTGATGACTTTCCTGCTTGGCTTCTTAGCTTGCTGCACCTCCTCCGGTGCCCTTCAGGTCAGCTGCAGGGTCGTCAGCTGGAGCCACCGATCACTGATGTTTGGCCCCCTATCCAGCACATCTCCCGGTGGGGGGACCCGTGGTCGAATGGGGATGTCTCCCTCCCACCCCCTGCAACTGACCCTACTAGGGTGCTTTACCCCATGTGCCATCACTCCTCCAAAGCCACAGCCAGTAACTTACCTTCTCAGCCTCTTTCAACAGTTCTTTGATGGCCCTCTGAAACCTTTCCCCTCAGACCAACTTCCCGCAGGAGACGAATCACTGACTTTCCCACAAGACCCCTACATCCAACTTCCACTGGGTGGACTGTTGCAGCCCAGCCTACTTCCCTACACTCTGCTGCTAGCTCCATGGATTTAAGCCACTTACTCTCGTTAGCTGCTGGTATCACCTCCTCCCAAGGGACAGTGAGTTTGATGATGGTAACCTTGCGTATAGCTGAGGACCACATGACATAGTCTGGTCTGAGCGTAGTCTCGATAAACTCTGATGGAAAAACCAGTTGTCTGTCCAGGTCAACCTTCATCTCCCATGCCTTTCCAGGGGTGAGCAATGATGTTTCTCCTTTTCCTGGCTTCTGATGGACCTCCCTTGCTCTTACAAAGTGCACAAGCTTTTGCTGGACTGCTGTGGCATTTGCAGTAACCCTGCTCTTCTCCAGGAATTCCACTAGCTTCAACAGCACCTGGTTATGTCTTCACCTGTAGCGGCCCTGTGTCAACGCCACCTTACACCCTGACAGAATGTGTTGGAGTCCTGTGCCGATGACACTGCACAAGGGACACTTGTCCTCACTTCCGTACCAGCAGGAGAAGTTGCGGGGGCATGTTAAAGTGTAAGCTGCTCTTATCATGAAGCTCAGCCGTGCCTGAGGAGTTTGCCAGATGTCTGCCCAGCTGATGGCTCTTGTTGCTACGACCTCCCACCTCTTGCTGGCTTTGGGCCACCACCTTACTGTAAAGGCACCTTTATTCTGCCTGCGTCACCTCTTTCACCACCATTTGTTTTCTCTGCTCCCTTGTAGCTTTCGACCAGAACAGTGTCATCCTTCCCCACCCCAAGCCTACCCAGTTACTTTGCACCTTGCTGAGGATCTCCTTCTGCTGCAACCTGCTTATAACTTGGTCCACCTCTGTCTCTGCTCTCCACCTTTGTCCTGTGCATACCTCTACCCCTCCTCCTCTCACCAGCCTGTCCTTTGACTCACGCAACTCCAGTACTAGGCGTGTCTTCTCCTATTTGTACCCAAGACTGACAGACTGGGCTTCACTCCTTTCTTCACACTCAATGAAATATTTTTGCTGGTCATTAACATCTGTTTGTTCTCTCCCATAGATTGAGTCCCCATCATGCTGTTTGCTCTCTACATGTCTGCTCTTTTCTTCTTCTTCTTCTCTATCCCCTCACCCCCAGCCAGTCGCAGCAGATGACTGCCCCTCTCTGAGCCTGGTTCTGCTGGAGGTTTCTTCCTGTTAAAAGGGAGCTTTTCCTCTCCACCGTTGCCAAGTGCTTGCTCACAGGGGATCGCCTGACTGCTGGGGTGTTTCTGCAATTTTGTGGGGGTTCCCCCTACAGTTGAAAGTGCCATGAGATGACTGTTGTTGTGAAATGGCGCTATGTAAATAAAGTTGAATTGAACTGAATTGAACTTTAGTGGAAGCTGCAATATGTTGTTGTCAAAGAGGCCATTTGTTGATCTGAGAGCTCTGCTGTATACCCTTTCCCCAGATTCCGGATCGGTTTGTCTGCCAAACACGGAATCTCTTCCCCTCCTACCACAAACACCACACTGTTGTTCCTCACTCCTTTCCGGAGAGATAGACTCTGGGACTTTGAGGGCTTGATCTTTACATGCTACCAACTCATCAAGCTATTTCAGTAGTCTTGATGTGCAAGGGGCAGTCTGCCAGATGATGGTTGTGTCCTCCATGTAGTTTCTCAGAGTTGGGAGTCATTCTCCATTTGGTAACTTCAGACCTCTTGCCATTTGTTTTGCTCCAATAAGGATGACCTTGAATGTGATGACAAACAATACTGGTGAGATGGAGCAACCCATCACAATGCCAACTTCTAGCTGTTGCTGTCCCGTTGTGAAGCCTTTAGTTGCAAAGCACAGATGTAATTTACTGAAGTACTTAGCAATGATGTTGATAATGCATGTTGGAATGTGAAAGAACTCCAGGGCAAACTTGATCAGCCTATGTGGTACAGACCCATAGGCATTCGCCAGGTCAAGCCACACCACATGTAGGTCACCCTTTTCCCTTCTGGCGTGCTGTGTCTGCTCCCAGATCATAGCTGAATGTTCAGTGCAACCTGGGAAGCCTGGAAGGCCAGCCTTCTGGCATGTAGTATCGATGTAGTTGTTGTTCCTAAGGAAGCTGGTTATCCTTCTGACCAGGACTGTGAAGAAGCTTTTATGTTCAATGTTCAGTAGTGCGATGCTCCTGAACTGATTGATGGAGGTGGAGTTTTGTTCCTTGGGTACAAAGACCCCGATCGCCTGCTGCCACTCCGATGGGATAACCTGATTCTTCCACACCATCCTAATGAGCTTCCATAGAATCCGCACTACCGGGGGCCAGTTCTTATACAGCCTATATGGGATTCCATTGGGTCCTGGTGCTGACGTTGCTCTGGCCCCTCTGATGGCACCTTTGACCTCCTGTAACCTTGGTGTGGAGGTGTCGAACGAGACATCTGGTGGTGCTGGATGTGGTACATACCCTGGTGAGCCTAGTACCGTTTCTCTAGCCTCATCATAATATTGGATCTCCATGTATTTCTCCAGTTCTTCCTTAGAAATATCCAGAGTGCTGCTTTGTTTTCTGCCAAGCAGCTGACGTGCATACCTGAATGGGTCCTTGAAGAAATAGCTCCTCTCCTTTTCCTTCCTCCTCCTCCTGATCCGGTCTGCTCTGTGCAGCTTGCTGAGCCTTTGCTCAAGTTTGTCCCACAACAATAAATTTTTATTCTGTGTAATTAAACTGCAATTTGTTGCTTTTTCAATTTTCACATTGGCATCTTTTTTATCATGTCTTTGCACGTTTATTCTTGCAAATTTGTACTGTACATTAACAACAGGAAACACTGAAAAGGCTTAATCAGAGCTGCTGTTTTTCAGGGGTTAAATTATCACTAATACAATCAACCAACCAACCTTTATTCAGGACACTAAATATATGGCCCTACATTCATGGAATATAAAAAAGGCTCATAGAGGGGTGCCGTTTTAATTATAACCAGAACAGAAGTACATTACATCAGTCCTGCCCAAACCTCCTCTGACTCCTCATTTATTCTCTGTCTCTGATTTCCCCCGACACCCACAAGTGTTTGTTTTCTTTCAATAAAAGTTTAAAAAAATCCTGATTGTCTCTACCACTTCTTCACCTCAATCATCCGGCGGGTCAGAATGGAGACAAAAGCAGCAGAGAGAAAGAGGAGCGAGGGAGGAGGGGTGTTCTGCTGCTGCTGATGGTGGTTTCACTGCAGCTTATACAGAGATCAGTGCAGAACTAGCAGGACAGGAAACGTGTCAATACAGATTGTTTACAACATTTAAACAAGAGTTTATGATCATCAAGTGCCGACCATTTTACCTACCGAGGGAAATTACATCGATCCCGCTAGTCGCTGTGTATGCCCCGCCCACTGCCACCACCAGTGAGAGAAGAAAGGCACTAAATGAACTCTGTCAAGCTATAAGGGAGACACAATCAGCACATCCAGATGGATTCCTCATCACAGCAGGAGACTTCAGCTATGCAGATTTAAAGGCCCTCCTACCAAAACTACACCAACATGTGGATTTTCCAACAAGAGGAGACAACTTGCTGGGGACACAGCCTTAAGGGCTGGTGACACTGCAGGACTAACAACAGCTAGAGCCAACCTGTCCCGTGGCATCAAGGAGGCAAAACGACAGTACAGCAAGAAAATATCGGGCCACTTCAGCAACACCAGAGATGCATGTTCTCTCTGGCGTGGCATACAGACCCTCACCAACTACAAACCTCCACTTCGGACCTGTGCGAGTGACACCACACCGCTGAACAACCTAAATGACTTCTTTGGCCACTTTGAAGTACAAAACAGCAGCACAGAAGTCCACTCCTCCTCCAAATGAGCAGGCTATACGGGGGGGGGGGGGGGGGGGGAGATAAGTATTGAACATGTCAACATTTTTCTCATTAAACATATTTCTGATGGAGCACTGACCTCAAATTTTCACCACATATCAGTAACAACCAAAGTAATCCATACAGTGGTGTGAAAAAGTGTTTGCCCCCTTCCTGATTTCTCATTTTTTTTGTATGTTTGTCACACTTAAATGTTTCAGATCATCAAACAAATTTCAATATTAGCCAAAGATAACACAAGTAAACACAAAATTCAGTTTTTAAATGAATGTGTTTATTATTAAAGGCCAAATGTCACGTATTTTTTTTTTCTAAATGACAACGAATTTAGATAAAATACACATAGCTTAAACCAAATATTCATACCGGAGACCATATCACCCACCTGTATTTACATAATTGCACAAAATACACCAGGTGAAGGCCCCACCTTGCTTGCTGGCTTGTGACAGCCAGTCCAGACCACGCCCATGTTTTTGACATCACCAGTTGTACCCTGGCTGCCCTGCCTATCCACATTCACACTTATCAACATTGGACAATCATGATGGAAAGTGACAGCGATTGTGAACAAATTAGTTTAGTTTTGTCTTTTTTTTTTGTCTTTTTTTTGTCAGTGGTTCAGACAGTGACAGAGGCATAGAACCTTACAGGTTCTAGCCGTCCGAGACGGAATCAGATGCTTTGTCTGATGACAACAGTTCCAACGATGACCAGAGAGCAGAACCAGTGGAAAATGTCATTGAACTGGACATTAATCACCTCCAGAATTGCGAAGCCGAAGGGGGTCTGTCGAGGGCGCCCCATAAATATTGATTTTTCGGAAGCCATTATTATTACAGTGGAGGAGAGCCGCTGCTGTCAAGAAATTGACCAGATCAATATGAAAATGGAGGCGCATACCTGTCAAGTGAGACGTTTTCACCGTATTTTGGTGCCAAGCGTGGCTGTGGGGGACGGCGGAGTGGTGGGGGACACTTTTCTGGGAAATGTTTTAAATGTAGTTCGTGTTGTTATTGTCAAATATTTTAAGGAAAATACGGGGAAAATGCAATTTTAGCAAAAACGGGCGTATTGCCATTTCTGTACGCCCAAAAGAAAAATATACGGGAAAAAAAATTGAGTGTCTTGAGGAGCATGTCCTGTGTGTGATCCCCCACAGCTGGTGCTGGCAGATGGCTCAGCCTGAGCTATTCGCACTACAGTGTGGACTTAATCAGTCTGATGGCCGTGGCCGGCAGATGGCTCAGCGGGAGCTATTATCACTACAATGAGAAGTGTGGAGTCAATCATTAGTCTGATTGTCGGGGCGGGCAGATCGCTCAGCGTGAGCTATTCTCACTACAATGAGAAGTCATTAGGACAATGGTTTAACACGTTCAGCTGTGCAGCGGTTGCGGAACAGAGAGATCGCCTTACAAATACAGAATTCTGCTTTTTTTTTATTTTGCGCCGGACGCTGAGTTGTGTTGTTATTGTCAAATATCCATGAATCCTTAAAATATTTGACAATAACAACACGAGTTGCATTTGGGGCATTTCCCAGAGAGGTGTCCCTTGTTGCTCCGCCGTCCCTTATAGCAGCTTTTTACGGTGTTGAAGTACGGCGAAAACGTCTCACTTGACAGGTATGAAAACATTTCCCAGAGAAGTGTCCCTTATTACCCAGCTGTCCCTGATAGTCCCGTTTTAAGGTATGGGTGAAATATCCAATTTTTTTCTTTCTTGTTGCTCACTTCAACCTTCCAGTCTCCATATAAACAATCAATTGAAATACCCCAAGCATCAAACTAGGGTACAATCTATTTCGTCACTTCCGCCTTCTTCCCCAGGCGATTCCAGGGGCCGTGTCAGGCCAAGCGCGGCAGTTTTAAATTAACGAATATTCCGTTGTTACTGAAGCATATGCACCAAGACCCGAACGGATCGGTTCCCTTTTATATCTAGTTTCAAGATATTTAAAGTACCCTGTTACGTGACATTTGGCCTTTAAGGGAAAACAAATCCAAACCTACATGGCCCTGTGTGAAAACGTGACACACACACACCCCACATAAAAGCATCAATTAGGCTAACTGTGGTTTATCACATCTTTGAAAGCTGAGTTCAATTTCTCTAACCACACCCAGGCCTAATTACTGCCACACAACAATGCTCCAGCTCCCATCATTAGGGAACGGCTGCTGGAGGCTGGGGTACCTCAAATGGAGTGGCCTGCACATTCTGCAGACCTGAATCCCATAGAAAACCTATGGGATCAGTTGAGTTGCCGTGTAGAGGCTCGTAACCCCGCACTCCACAACCTCAATGACCTGAGGGCCGCCCTTCAAGAAGTGTGGAATGCCATGCCTCAGCAGACAATAAGTCAACTTGTGAACAGCATGAGACGTTGTTGTCAAGCTGGAATTGATGCTCAAGGGCATATGACAAGTTATTGAGACACTGACATTTTTTTGTGGTATACCCACCACTGTTGTTGGCTTTTGTTGCAATAAACTGTTTGAGATGAGGAAACCACCATTGCATGCTTCTACTTAAATGTCCTACTTTCATGATATTATATCGCTGTAGTGTGAACTTTTTACATTTTCCATAAATTTCACCCGAAAGGCACATATACCTAACTTTTGGTGAATAGTTTATATTGCGCACACCACTAAGAGAGAGAGAAATGGCATTTCAATTCTCCTGTACATATAGAAGTATTGACAAATAAAAATCTTTGAATAAGAAGAACTGTTTAGAAGATGCAGCAGCTCAGTGGTGCTCTAATACTTAATAAAAATACTGAAATGTTCACATTAAAGAGTTTTTTTCATCATTGCTGCCAACATTTTAATCACAATGATTCACCACAGTCTGGTGTCCACATTTGTAACTGTTTCCTACACAAATTAAAGTAAAAATAGGCAATATTAGACCAGGAGCACGGCATCCTGAAGATAACACCACAGTAACAGCTTTGTCATTTTACACCTATTGTGGCGTAACCCCCACAACAGACTGGGTCAGGCACAGCGCTCAGCTAGAGCAATTAACAGAACAGTGAAATGTGTGTATTAATGTCAACAGGCAGCCCCGCTTCTTCTGGCTTTTTCCGGCTCAGTACTGTGATGTTAATGTGCCATTCATGCATTGTTCATGCCTCCTGCCCTTACTGTGATCCAATGACTGATAACAATATGTAGATGTGCCTTGTAACCTCTTTTGTTCTACAGCTCTGGAGAGGGGAATTACGGCCAGCAATCTCCTTATTGTTATGTGTGTCTCTCAAATGCAAATGCCCATACCTACTGCTGTGAATGCCTTTCATGTATTGTCTATAGTTGGGTATATAAGCTGCATTATTTTGTAAATCTCTCTCTCATTCCTTCAAATGCTTGCTGACTAGAGCCACTGGGCTCGCTCCTACGCACGCTCACAGCGCAGGGCGAGTTTCGCCGCTTATTATTTCACCATCGCTGCACCTATCTTCAATTAAATTTGCCACTGGTATTGCTATTGCCGAAGAGACCTCAGATGTGAACTGGAAAAGCACTCAGAGTGCATACCTCCACCAAGGCTCCTTCCCTCCCTCCCATTTTCCAGCCGTCTGTACCGCCCTGCCTTCATCCCTCCATACATTGCAAGACAGGGCCTTGGTGGGGGTTTGCACTCATGGGTTTGTGTATAGCCCAAGAGCCACCTCTGGTGAAAATTGCATCAATCTCTGTCCAGTAGTTTTAGAGTGTTCTTGCTAACAGGCTGTGAGAAGATAAGAGCCTTGGTGGAGGTATACATTCTCGGATCATCAACAAACTGTAACGACTTCCTCTGTAGCCCAAGGGCCACCTCTGGTGAAAATTCCATCCAAATCCATCCAGTAGTTTTTATGTAATCCTGCTACACAAATACAAGCAAGGGCCTTGGTAGAGGTATGCACTCTCAGATCATCACCAAAATCTAACAGGTTCCTCTCTAGGCCAAGGGCCACATTTGGTGAAAATTTCATCCAAATCTGCCCAGTAGGTTTTGCGTAATGCTGCTGACAGACAGACAAACAAACAAACCAACATGGATGAAAACTTTAGCTCCTGGGTGGAGGTAATTAGCCTGGAGCTATAATCTGGTGCAGTGCATCAAATGGCATAAACCCCTAACTGGCTAGCTAGCTAGTTTTCTCCCCCTCTCAGTTATTACCTCTGCCAAGGAAAGACGGAGGTAATTTTCTTAGTGGCTTTGGTTGGTTTGTCTGTTGGTTGGCTGGTTGGTTTGTCTGTTAGCAACATAACTCAAAAAGTTATTAATGGATTTTGATGAAATTTTCAGGAAAGGTGTGCAATGGCACAGGAAACAGATTATTAGATTTTGGTGGTGATTAGGATCACGATGAGGATGCAGGAATTTTTTTGAACATTTTTATATATTAATATGGCGCTTTTCACATACTGCCCCTTTAAGATGTGTTCACTGAGTTAAGTGCATGGTCACACCATAGCGCCATGCACCTCGGCAACCCAGAAGCCAAACACTGCAGAATAAGTATTAAGGTGCCTTCACACCAAATGCGTGCGGGTGGTGCGAATCTATACAAAGTCAATGGAAAGAGGTGAGCACATGCGAAATTGCGCATTCGCATGTTCACGTGCGGGGGAATATCGCTAGCTTTGAGATTCTGCCATCACCGGAGTAAAAATATCAACACTGGAGAGTAAACTTGTTTGAAAATGAGAGTGCCACTCACTTGGAGATAGAAGGACCAGGAGCTCTTCAGCCGAATTGGCATGTCGGAGTTATTTACCCACAGAATCCTGCCACGGACTTGCTAACAAGGCTAGCAAGCTAGCAACGGAAACACCTATCATCTTGTAAAGTTTTGGAGACAGGAACAACTTTTTCAGGTGAGCCCCCCATCGGATAATGTAAACCTAAAGCATGACGTTATTTTGGGGATTTCTACAGTAGGTTGAACACTGCCCGCTGCAGAAGTCATAAAGGCAACTTCGTCTGTCTGCATCTCACTCAGATGGTGAATTCATGTGTATTTGTGTGTTTAAATTCAGTTAATGCAATCGTGCTGCATGAAAAAGTCCCCCGTTCGCATTTGGTGTGAAAGCACCTTTGGGGGGGGGGGGGTGTCCACCAAACTCATTTTTTCTGCTGTGGGTGACTATTTTCTATTCATTCTCTCTGTAGTCCAGCATCTACCGTGCTGAGTGCCCTCAGCTTTGAAACACTGAGCGGTGGCCGCTTTCTCAAGGTGCTCAGGGCTGAAAAAAAGTTCAACTTGTCAGACTACTGTACAGCTGCGCTCGTCAATATCAGACCTTTCTAAGCAGCCAATCAGATTTAAGGAAGGGTGGGGCACAGGACAGCGATACAGGAAGACGACAACAGTAGGTGACGTATGATGGAAGATGAACTTTGCTGCATCAAACAATCCGGTACTCTTTGATCTGACACAAAAAGGATATCATGATCAAAAGTTGAAAGCAGACGCTTGGAGGAACATGTCCACATCTTGTTATTAATAACAGTCTTGTTACTATTATAATGTAGTTATATTGTTTTTTCTGTCATTTCGGTCTGATAATAATAATGGCTTTCATTTATATAGCGCCTTTCATTCAAATTTTAAGAAAAGGTGTGTAATGGCACACTGAACACATGATTAGATTTTGGTGATTATCTCAAAATGCATACCTCCACCAAGGCTCTTATCTTCTTACAGAGTGTTAGCAACAATACTCCAAAACTACTGGATGGATTTGGATGAAGTTTTCACCAGAGGTGGCCCTTGGCCTAATGATGAACTCATTAGATGTTGGAGGTGATCCGTGAGTGCATACGCACGGAGCATTCCCTCCTCGAGGCGTACAAGAGGGCCTTGGACGAGCCCGGACAGTTCGGTGCTTAACTTCCAGGCTAAGGAGGATGTTAGCGGGAGTTCCTGGCTGGACAGTCAGTGAATGCATCACGCTCGATTGAGGATGCTCAGGTTTTCCTCTTGTAGCGCAGGAAGTGACTCTGGTTGAAAGAATTGTATTGCTTCTTTCCCTTATGTGCTTTTTCAGGGTATTCATGCTATATATAATATTTATTGTGGGGTAGTCTCTTATCTTGGGCACTTTGGGAATGTATGTTTGGTCTCTATGAGAGTGTATGACTTCAAAAAAGATGGCTGCCACCGGAGTAAGGAGTGGTCTGATGGGACACTTTCTGCCTATATACTTATTCTTATTACTGTCTTTGTGTCTCTGTAACTGCAACAAGAAGGGTTTTCCGGCCAACTCAACTAAAGGTGAAGCTAAAAAGTTTTATTTATATGGATTTGGACATGGACATTTCACCCTGTACTCTATCTGGTCTGCAAAAGCCCTGAGAAAACGCTCCCAAAACAAGGCAAACATGATGGGTAAGCAAATATCACAATATGGCAGAGGCTATACAGTTAAAGTACTGTTAGCACTGCTACTTCTGGCAGGGGATATTCACCTTAACCCTGGACCTGCCACTATTAAAAAGCAGACCACTGGGTTAGTACAAACATCTGAGCCGGCGGATTGGTTGTTTCTATCTACGGCCCCTCATAGCGAGTCGGGTGAGTCGAATTGCACTGAACAGACTCACATGTCTGATCCTGCTGTAAACAGCTGCGCAACGTCCAAACTTTTGGAAACAGGAGCGGTTAAACAAATTGCAAATGAGGCGAGATCCGAAAACCGTGCTGTTCAAAAGCAAAAACAACATCTATTTTTCCAAACTGTTAATCATGCACGAGTTCTTTGGGACGCAAAGGCTAAACCAAAGGGGATCCTCGGCGGACATCTAAACATACGAAGCATAATCCCCAAAAGAGATGAGATTTCGGTGTTGCTGTCTGACTCAAATCTGGACTATCTTTGTCTCTCAGAAAGCTGGCTACACAGGAACATAGACACTAATATGATCGATATTGTGGGCTATCAGTGTTTTAGAAAAGACAGGCAGCCAGGGAGGGGAGGGGGTGTTTTAATTTACATCAAAGAGAAATTTAAATGTCAATTGGTTGATTTGAATACTTCACTTGAATGTTTAGCAGTTAATGTATGCCTCTCACCGGTAATGAATTTCAACATTGCAGTATTGTACAACCCACCCTCACACAATTCTTCATTTTATAATGAATTAAGTGATCTGGTTAAACAACTTGAGAGGAGCAGAGAAACCATATTTTATGGTGATTTCAATATCAACTGGTCTGATAATAAGGAAAAACAGAAACTGAAAAGCCTCATGACTAAATTTAATAACAAACAAATGATCAAAGGACCCACCAGGATAACCAAACAATCTAGAACACTTATTGACATGGTATTTGCTAATAAACAAGAACGAATAACCAGAACCTATAATCTTGTAACTGGTCTCTCAGATCATAACATGGTTCTTGCTGTCAGAAAACTCACTAAAAAGTGACTACAGTATTTTGGAGGAGTCGATATTGACAAACCAAATTTTATTATTCCCAAATCAAAAAATGAGGAGTTTGAACATTACTTAGAGAATCAAAACTGGGAGCAGCTCATGTCAATAAACGAAGCAGATGATTGTTGTAATTTTATAACTGCAACAATTACTAAGTCCATAGAAAAATTTACAAAGCAAATTAAAAGTAGACAACAGAAGATTAACCTACCATGGTTAAATAATGAAATAAGAAAACTTATGAAGAGGCGAGACTCTGCATTGAAAACATCATTAACCTCTAAACTGCAAAATGATCACCTTGTGTACAAAAGTTTAAGAAATAAAGTGGTACAAGAGCTGCGAAAATCAAAAGTATCTTATTACAATAAACTGATAGATCATGCAAAGGGTAACAACAGTTCCCTATGGAGGCATTTAAATAACTTAACTAATAAAAAAAATGTTCAGAAGGGGGAAAAGGAACTTAGAATCAATGGCAAGACCATCAGTGACGAGGCTATATTGGCAAATGAATTTAATTCATATTTTGTGGGCTCTGTGGAAGACTTGACAAAAAACTTTGTGCCGCCAAATGTGCTCAACAACACAAATTCAATACTTCCAACAGATTCTTTTCACATCGATGAGGTAAATGAGGAGTTAATTGCTGGTATTGTTAAAACACTGTCAAACTCAAAAACTAATGATATCTACAACATGAGCACCTCCTTTCTCAAAACGCACAGCAAAATATTAATCAAACCACTGACTCATCTCATTAATCTCTCCATTAGGTCTAGTACATTTCCATCTGGCTGGAAAAAAGCTGTCGTCATACCAGTTCATAAATCAGGCAGTAAAGACGATATATGCAATTACCGCCCAATCTCTATTTTACCAGTCCTGTCTAAGGTTCTTGAAAAAGTTGTAGCTACACAGCTGACAGACTACTTACAAGACAGTCAACTTCTTCATCCACATCAATTTGGTTTTAGACCAGGATACTCAACAGAAACAGCAAATTGTTGCCTTATTGAAAATGTCAAACAGTCCTTGGACAGGGGTAATGTGGTAGGAGCTGTTTTTCTAGATCTCAAAAAGGCTTTCAATACTGTAAACCACAGTTTGCTTTTATCCAAAATGGTATCTTTTAACTTCTCTCCAGACACATTAGACTGGTTTGCATCTTATCTCCAGAATAGAGAACAGTGTGTAAAAGTTCACCAGGATAAATCCTCACTTTTAAATAACCGTATGGGTATCCCACAAGGGTCCGTTCTTGGTCCTTTACTTTTCAGCATTTTTATTAATGACTTGCCGCTACACTGCTCTGCTGCAACATGCCAACTTTATGCAGATGATGCAGTTATTTACACAGCTGCCAAGACTCCAGCACAGGCTGCAGATGTACTGTCTACAAGTATGGTTGATGTCCAAGAGTGGCTCCTCAAGAACCATCTATTGCTGAACCTTCAGAAAACAGTCTCAATGTGCTTTTCAATCAAAAAATGTAACCTGCAACATTTTAAAGTTAATATACATGATCATGACATCAGTTTAGCTACAGAATTCAAATACCTTGGCATTGTACTAGATCCTCAACTCAAATTTAATCTTCATATCAAGAAAATTTCAAAAACAGTAAAAAAAAAATCTGAACTGCTTTAAATTAATTAGATATTACATACCTTACGAAGCAGCTGCACTGTATATGCATTCTATGGTTTTTTTCTCATATATCATACTGTTTGACAGTCTGGGCTCAAGCAGCCCCTTCCACAATAAGACACATAGATTCATTATATAATCAAACCCTAAAAATCTTGGACAAAAAGCCCATTAGGTGGCATCACTGTAATGTTTTAAAAAAATACAACCTATTGAGTTTTGAGAGCTTCATTGACCTCTGTCTTCTGAAATTAACGTTCAAATGTTTCCATAAATCAGCACCCGAGCCACTTGCTGGTTTCGTCCAAAGACAGGACAGCAGCAGAGCCACCAGGAGTTCTGTTAACAATAACTGTAAAATATTCCACCGCAGAACCACATTTGGACAAACAGCTTTCTCTATAAAGGGCAGTCACATCTGGAACACAATGCCAAATGAAATTAAAATAATAACGGACTTTAAAACATTCACTAAAAATGTTAAAAACTGGCTGAAAAATAAACAAGAATGTACTCATGTATGAATTATTTGTCTGCAAAGTGAGAGTGAATGAAGGGAAGGAATAAATGTGTTTGTTTATAGTGAGTGACGGAGGGAGGAAGGCCTGAAATAGGCAAATGTGAGTTATGTTATATGTGTTAAATGTGAGTCAGGCTGTTATATTTGTGTATTTATAATATTTATGTTAAAGGTGAGTCAGGCTGTTATATTTGTGTATTTATAATATTTATAATATTTATAATTGTGTATTTATAATTTTTCTGCATTGATGTATGTGGTTATTGTGTATATTTTTATCTTGATTCTTTTTTCTAAAGCCCATCCAGGGACAAGAGTTGCAAATTAGCTAATAGCTATACACTCTATGTGCAACACATCAGATTGATTGTCTTTGATTAATTGTCTATGTTTATTGCACTGTCCCTGTCAAATAAACTAATCTACTACTACTGCTGGACTTCTGCAGCGGCTATTGGCAGGTAGAACTGTTACCAGAGGCTCGTCAGAAAACAGCCTTCCCCATCAGGCAGGGACTGTGGCAATTCAAGGTGATGCTGTTTGGACTTTGCAACGCCCCGGCCACCTTTGAACGTCTGATGGAGCGAGTGATGGCTCATGTGCCCCAGAGCCACTGCATTGTTTATCTGGATGACCTGCTGGTTCATGCAGCTGATTTTGACAGCGCCCTGTCCAGCCTCCAGGAAGAACTAGACGCCATCCGACGGGCCGGGCTGCGGCTGCACCGATGTAAATGCCACTTATTTCAGCGAGAAACGACCTTCCTGGGCCACATCGTCACTGCAGTGGGAGTCGCCACCGATCAGAGATAGTGGCAGCGGTGAAAAACTGGCCGGTGCCGCGGGACGTGCGCGAGTTGTGGAGTTTTCTCAGACTGGCCTCCTATTATAGGAGGTTTGTGAAGGATTTCACCACCATCGCCAGCCCACTGCATCAGCTGACGCAGAAGGGCCGAACGTTTGAGTGGAGTGAGGACTGTGCTGCTGCTTTTACCTGGCTTCTTTTGGCACTCATTGGAGCCCCCATCCTGCAGTATCCTGACCTGAACCGCCCTTTCATCGTGGACACAGACGCCAGCAACCAGGGCATCGGGGCGGTGTTATCCCAGCAGGGAGAACATGGAGAGCAGGCAGTTGCTTTTTTCAGCCGCACTCTCAGCAGAGCCAAAAGGAATTATTGCGTTACTCGCAGAGAGCTGTTGGCTGTCATCCAGGGGCTTCGCCACTTTCGCCCGTATGTGTACAGGGGGAGGTTCCAGCTCAGGACGGATCATGTTTCCCTGACCTGGCTGCTGAACTTTAAAGAGCCGGATGAACAGTTGGTGAGATGGCTGGAGGCACTGCAGGATTATGATTTTCAGATTGTGCATTGGGCAGGCCGCCTCCATGCCAACGCTGACATGCTGTCTCGGTGTCCCTGTGCTGTGGAAGACTGTTGGCACTGCCAGTAGGCAGAGGACCGAGACCAAGCCGTCCCATGGGCTGCTGCTCTCCAGTCCACTGTGAGCAGGAATAACACAGCAGCGCACAGCTCCTCCTTTAGATAATCAGTCAGCTCTCCCCAGCGATGACGTCACAGAGGCCCTCGGCACACAGCAGCTGCAGAGCAAGCAGGACAGAGATCCGGTCGTCTCCTGGGTTCGGCAGTGGTTGGACACGGGCCAACAGCCCGTCTGGGAGGCTGTGTCTGCACTAGACCCAGAGACCAAGGCCCTACACTCCCAGTGGACCAATCTCCACTGTCACGAGGGTGTTGTGTATCAGCAGTGGCAGACTCCAGCTGGGCAGCGTCACGTCTGGCAGCTGCTGGTTCCCCGGCGGCTCTGCCCCAAAGTGCTCCAGTTGGTCCACTGGTCGATGGGGGCGGGCCACTTTGGGGAGATGAAGACTCTGCAGCTTCTTTGGGCCTGGTTCCACTGGCCGGGATGTCGCCAGGACGTAGAGTTCCATGTCCACAGCTGTGGCACCTGTACAGCCCAAAGGGCTGACTCAGCAATCCCATGCCCACTTGCAGCAGTACCGGGTGGGGGCACCCATGGAGCGGGTAGGAGTGGACATTCTGGGCCCTTTCCTGACCATGGATCGGGGGAACCACTACATGCTGGTCGCAATGGATTACTTCACCAAATGGCCAGAGGCGTATGCGGTCCCTGATCAGAACGCTGCCACCACAGCATGAAAGCTGGTGGATGAGATGTTTTGTCGGTTTGGCGTACCAGAGGAGCTGCATAGCGATCAGGGATGGGACTTCGAGGCAGAGGTCTTTGGGGAGGTCTGTAGCTGGCTGGGCATCCGGAAGACCCAGACTACCCCGCTGCATCCACCGAGCAACGGCCTGGTTGAACGTTTCAATCGGACTTTAACCACCCAGCTCGCCGTACTAGTGGACCAGCAACAGCAAGACTGGGACCTGCATCTGCCCTTGGTTCTGTGGGCGTACTGGACGGGAGCTCAGGAATCCACCCGGTGCACTCCTGCAGCGCTGATGTTTGGATGAGAGCCGCACACACCAGTGGATTTGGTGTTACCCCGCCCCCCCCCCCCCCCACTTCCTGGGAGCCGGAGGTGGAGGGCAAACCAGGGTTGGATTATTTGTTTTGCTTGAGAGAATGTCTCCACACGGTGCACGAACTGGCTCGGGAGGCCCTGGCAGTGGCGGGGAGTCGGCAGAAGCGGGCATACAACTCCCGCTGCCAGGGGAGGGACTTTGCACCAGGGGAACAAGTCTGGGTTTTCTGCTCAGAGCGCAAAAAGGGACTGTCGCCAAAACTGGCGAGCCATCGGTGGGGACTGTGCGAGGTCCTACAGAGATTGTCGGATGTGGTGTACAGGGTGAGGCTGCAGAAAAGGGGACATTATTTTTTTTTTTTGTAATTAAAGTTTTTATTGACTTTATACAGGATGGTACTACACATACTGATCTTCCAGGTATCACATCAGTCTCCAAAAAGGGTAAATAAATAGGGAAAAAATATATATATATGTATACATATACTGTATATGTGGCTGATTACAAAGCAAGGATAACCATATCATATCATATCAGTGAGGGAAGGCAATAACCCCGAGAGAAAAAACAGAGAAAGAGAGAAAGACGGGCCTTCATTAAGGGATTGAGTTGTTAGCCAAGGAGATAAAATTCCAAAAGTCTCTCCATATTGGTCCCTTAGTGTGATTTCCATCAGTCCTATTCAACATGGACTCATATGAGGCAGTCTTTATCATATAGCTAACCCATTCTTCCATTCTAGGGGGTTCGATTGATTTCCAGTGAGAAAGTCTAGTTCTGGCTGCTGTAGTTAGTCCAGTCATGACCACTGAGAATTCTTCTTTCAATAAAATAGGTACTTGGGATTTGTCTCCAAGTAGACACATTCTTGGTGACAATGGGAGTGTCTTGCCCAACCACTCACCCATATGTCTGAGACTTTTAGTCCAAAAAGGCCGAACAAGTGGGCAATCCCAAATACAGTGCAAAAAAGTTCCTTTTTCTTTCTTACATTTCCAACATAGATTATTATTTAACAGACTCATCCTATGTAGTCTCGCTGGTGTCCAATAGTATCTATGCATTATTTTATACTGTGTAAGTTTACTTCTGGCTTCCCTTACATATTTCCCACTATCTGACAAAAATGTTTAACCACTCTTCTTCACTCATTATACAATCCAGGTCTTCCTGCCATATTCTTCTCAAGCTGTCACATCCGTTACTAAATAGACCATTAATTAGTCTGTAAAAAGCAGATGCATGAAGACATTCCAATGGTAATTTAAAAAAAAAATCTATTGTGGGGAGACTTGAATAACGAAACCGAATTGTCTTCCATTTCAGTTTATTCAAGAAATCATTCCACTGTCTGCTCTTATTCTTGAGCAGCGAACAAAGAGAGTGAACACACCAAAGTTCTCTCATTTAAACCTTCTCACATCAAACCATTTCCCTCGCGGGGGAAATCACACATCTATATCAAAGTCTCTTTATTCACATTCATTAGCCTTTTATTTACATAACTCCCCCTTCTCTCCTCTCGAGCCTCAGTGGTCAGGAAGTCTTCTGTCCCCTGTCCTCCGCAGGGGGTCCAGGCTCTGTGGCTCCGCACCGCAGGGGGCTGGCTCTCCTTCATCGTGGTTAAATCACATATGCAGTGTCCAACATATACATGTCTCACAACACAGCCATATAACCCCCCCCAAACGATGAAGAACAGACTAATTCCCAAAATTTAATAGCACCTTACTCACTACTGAATAATCAACACCAACATTCAGTCTGTGTGCCGCTTGGGCTTCAGCCGTCTGCCGAATCTGCTGTGCGTTGGCCCCGCCTTGCCTGCGGTGCGTTTCTGCTTCGGGTCTGTTGACTGAGGAAGAGAGTGGTTAATTGCCCTCTGCGGGGGCCTGCCTCGTCGAGGCGCCACCGCGACCGGTACAGAAACGTCCTTCATGACAAAAGCAGGTTTCAGTCTGTCAATGCTGACTGTCTCTTTTCTGTCTCCAAAATCTAGCACAAATTGCTTATCACCTGCCTCCAGCACTCGAAATGGCCCTTCGTAAGGTGGTTTGAGCGTTGCTTTAAGGGCTTCGCGCCTGACAAAAACGAAATCGGCATTTTTCAAAGCCTTGGGGACGAAAACTCGTGGAAAAGCGTGATGAACCGGACCCGGGAGCGTGTCTGCCCCCGTGCCGACTAACGGTCCCAGAGCAGAGAGAGGTGGGGGCTCTGGGTGCTCTGGTAAAAACTCGCCCGGCAGCCTCAGAGTTTGTGCGAATACCAGCTCCGCTGGGGAGGCGTCTAAGTCCTCTTTAGGCGCAGAACGCAACCCTAATAAAACCCATGGGAGTTTATTTACCCAATCTGCATCCGTGAGCGACGCTCTGAGTGCTGCCTTCAAAGACCTATGAAAACGCTCGCATAAACCATTAGCCTGAGGGTGGTAAGCCGTAGTGCGGTGAATTTTGGCTCCTAAGCCGTTGGCCATCGCTGACCACAGCTCAGAGATGAATTGCGGTCCTCTATCGGACGTAATGTCCGACGGAACCCCGAAGCGCGCCACCCAAGCCGTTAAAAAAACGCGAGCCACCTCCGCGGCCGTGGTCGTCGCAAGTGGGACCACTTCCGGCCAACGTGTGGTGCGGTCCACCATTGTCAAAAGATACGTGAACCCCTGTGATGCCGGTAGGGGGCCCACAAGGTCGACGTGCACATGGTCGAACCTTCTGGCCGGAATGCGGAACGGTTCTAACGGGGCTCTTGTGTGCCTGTGAATTTTGGCCCGTTGACAGGAAATGCAGGTTTTTGCCCATTCCTTCACGTGCTTGCGCAGGCACGGCCAAACAAACTTTTCCGCCACTAGTTTCACCGACGCGCGCACCCCCGGGTGCGCCAGTGAGTGGACCGAGTCAAAAACACGGCGGCGCCACGTGGCCGGAACCACCGGACGCGGGCGCCCCGTCGACATGTCGCAGATCAGGGGGGGCATACCGGGTTGTAAACACTTGCTCTCCAGCCTCAACCCTGTTGGTCCAGACTGGAGCGCGCGCACGTCTGCGTCCGCCCCCTGGTCCGCTGCCATGGCTGCGTAATCTATACCCACGTGCACCGGGGCTGCGCGCGCCACCGTGCCGCTCTCCTGCGGCGCGGTCACGGTGGCCCGTTCTGCCTCTGCGCGTGTTGGGGTCGTGAACGCGCGTGAGAGACAATCCGCTACTACATTGAATTTGCCCGCGACGTGCCTAATGTCAGTGGTAAATTCCGAGATTGCGGCCAGCTGCCTCTGCTGCCTGCCGGACCACGGATCTGAAATTTTGGCCATGGCGTATGTGAGCGGCTTGTGGTCCACATAAGCGGTGAAGCACCGTCCTTCCAGCCAGAACTGGAAATGACGAATAGCCAAATGCAGCGCCAACAGTTCTCTGTCAAACGCGCTGTATTTTCGCTCAGCCGCGCTTAAAGATTTGCTAAAGAAAGCCAAAGGCTGCCAAACTCCGGCTACCTGTTGCTCAATAACGGCCCCTATGGCTAAATCTGAAGCGTCTGTCGTCAGCGCGATACGTGCTGCAGGGTCTGGGTGGGCCAGGAGCGCAGCGTCAGCCAAGGCTTTTTTAACCTCTGTGAACGCGCGCTCCCGCTCCGGGGACCATTCGACCGCCTGGGTCGGCTTTTGTTTTTTGAGCGCGGCATATAACGGTTGCATGATTTGAGCTGCGTGGGGCAGGAACCGGTTATAAAAATTCACCATCCCCAAGAATTCCTGTAGTGATTTGACCGTTTGTGGACGGGGAAAATCCGCTACCGCGCGTACTTTCTCTGGTAACGGAACCGCTCCCTCCGGGGAGACGCGGTGACCCAAAAAATCAATCCGCTCAACGCCGAACTGGCACTTGGCTGGGTTAACTATTAAGCCGTGCTCTCCCAGCCTCCTAAAAACTGCTGTGAGGTGCGTTTCGTGTTCGTCCTCTGAAGTACTCGCGACCAAAATGTCGTCGAGGTACACAAACACGAAAGGGAGATCGCGTAACACGGCATCCATCATCCGCTGAAATGTTTGCGCCGCCCCTTTGAGACCAAACGGCATGCGTAAAAATTCGAAAAGTCCGAACGGGGTTATTACCGCTGTTTTAGGAATGTCCTCCGGTTGGACCGGGACTTGGTGATAGCCGCGAACTAGATCAATCTTTGAAAAAATGCGCGCCCCCGCCAGGTGCACCGAAAAATCCTGAATGTGCGGGATGGGATAACGATCGTGTGCCGTAGCGTTGTTTAGCCTGCGGTAATCCCCGCACGGTCTCCAGGAGCCATCGGCTTTCGGTACCATGTGCAGCGGCGAAGCCCACGGGCTCTTCGACCTACGAACGATGCCCAGCCTCTCCAGGCTGGCGAACTCCTCGCGCGCAATGGCGAGCTTAACTGCATCCAAGCGCCGAGCTTTTGCAAACACGGGAGGACCAGAAGTGGGGATAAAGTGTTTCACCCCGTGCTTCGCGACCGTCGCTGAAAAAGTGGGCACAGTGAGCGCTGGAAATTGGGTGAGGAGTGTGTGAAACTTACCACCTGCTGTAGCGACGTGGGTCTGTACTGGTGGCGGGGACACTCGAGCTGAACAGGGGAGAGAGTAAAAAGAGAGTGCATTTACCAGCCGTCTATTAGCAAGATCAACTAACAGATTGTGTGAACACAAAAAATCCGCGCCCAACATGTTGAAACTCACCGCCGCTATTACAAAAGTCCATTCATATGTGCGGCCATGTAAGCATAAAGGCAAGGTCCTTCTCCCGTAGGTGTTGATGTTCGAGCCATTTGCCGCTGTAGCTCCGTCACCGTGGGGTCCAGCCACCCGGTCCGCGTATGTTGGGGTGATGAAGCTCACTTGTGCTCCGGTGTCAATGAGGAACACTCGTCCGGAGCGCGCATCCGTGATGTAGAGCAGCTTGTTGCGTTCTCCGAGGGTCGAAGCTGCTAGCGACCCCCGGTCTTGCCGTTTCCCGAACTCCTGAAGATGCAGGGCGGCACACACCTGCGTGCCTTCTCTGCGAACCTCCGATGGTAAAAGCAGAGATCTTCTCCTCCGCTGTGTCGTGCCCGCGCCTCTGCCGCCGGGCTATTGGCTCCCCCTCGTCGCGGCCGTGTTGCCGCCGTCGTCGGCCAGTCTGGTTCTGCCGCCTCTGGCTCCCCGCTGTCTCGGGTCGCTGCTGTGGTTGCTTGCCCGCCGCAGGCGTCCAGGATCCCGTCTGCCTCCTGGGCCAGCTCCCGGAACTCCTCCAGGGTGTGACACTTTTTGCCGGCCAGCGTGCTTCTCGCATGCGCCGGGAGGTTGGAGAGGAAGATGAACTGAAAAATGAAATCATCGTTGTCCAAACCTCTCAGCTGTATCATCTCCTCCATCAGGGCGCTCGGCCTGTGTCCACCTTGGTCTAGCAAAGACAGGATCCTCCTCGCCCTCACTTCAGCCGAGGGGGTGAAAAACTTGATGAGGGTGGATTTCAGCTTGCCGTACCTGTCGGTCGCGGGTGGCTGCTCCACCAAGCTTTGCACGCACCGAGCTGTGCTGTTGTCCAGTTTAGCGATGACATGGTGGAACTTAGTGTCATCCACCGTTACTCCTGCGAGCGCGAACTGCGACTCTGCTTGCAGAAACCAAGACCGTGGGTTATCCTGCCAGAAATCAGGCAGCTTAACGGCCACTGCGCTCGCCAGCTCTGAGCGCTGTGAGTCCGGGACCCTGAGAATTTCTTCGTTCATTCTCAACGTCGTCAGTCACCAATGTGGGGAGACTTGAATAACGAAACCGAATTGTCTTCCATTTCAGTTTATTCAAGAAATCATTCCACTGTCTGCTCTTATTCTTGAGCAGCGAACAAAGAGAGTGAACACACCAAAGTTCTCTCATTTAAACCTTCTCACATCAAACCATTTCCCTCGCGGGGGAAATCACACATCTATATCAAAGTCTCTTTATTCACATTCATTAGCCTTTTATTTACATAACTCCCCCTTCTCTCCTCTCGAGCCTCAGTGGTCAGGAAGTCTTCTGTCCCCTGTCCTCCGCAGGGGGTCCAGGCTCTGTGGCTCCGCACCGCAGGGGGCTGGCTCTCCTTCATCGTGGTTAAATCACATATGCAGTGTCCAACATATACATGTCTCACAACACAGCCATATCTATGATAGGGTTACAGTCCTTACACTGATTCATTGATGTCAGACAGCTCCTAATTTGGAGATACTTCCAAAAGTGACCTTTCCCTGTAAGAGTGTATTTCTTGAGCAAGTCTGTATAAGACAAACACACCATCTTGGTACAGGTCATTCACCTGGCGTATGCCACCAAGGTGCCACGTTTTCCAGTGTAATGGTGTTTTCCCAATAATAATTGCTGGATTATACCATAAAGATGAATAGGACTGGCTAAGGTGTGGGATCTTTAAACATCCTACGTATTCTGATCCAGACCTCTTTTGAATGAGATAAGACAGGGTTCAGGGATCTATGCTGGGACTGGGAAAAACTATCTATAGGAGTAAATGGACAACACATTTCAGCTTCAATGTCAACCCAATCCAATTTACTGTCTGCCTAAGTGTTTTGCTAATTTGGTCATTCCAAATGAGATACGATATAGCCTCAGGTTTGGTAACCCCAGGCCTCCTTTATCCTTTGGCCAACACAGTTTGTTCATTCCGATGAAAAGGGGACATTATTATTCTGGGGACAGAAACCAGTCCGGGGGGGACAGTGTCACGTCGGGGCTGTGATAAAGGGGTGGAAATTTCCCGGCATGCTTGCGCCACGGAGGATTCAAAGACCGTATCTGTGTGTTCTCAGCATTGCTCGTGTGTGCCATTATAACTGTGTAGTAAGACCAGTTGTGATAATGTTTTCCCTATATGTGCCAAATCATGCATCTGTGTCACCATGAGCAAAATGAGGGTCTGTGTAAATGACCCCCCCGCCGTTCTGTGTTGCGAGTGTGTGTAGGAATAAAGCCTGTTTCGTCACAGCCACCTCTCCTTATTGTGTGAACTCTTGCAACGTCACAATACTTTTACTCCGGTGACGGCAGAATCTCAAGGCGAGCATTCACTAAGGAAGGTTCTGTATCTAATGTTACATGTACATGTTCATAGCACAGGCTTGGTTGGCTTGGTTGACATGTACGGAACACCGACAGAACATTCCGTACCGTTCATTCCGTGTTTTAGTAGGCACCAAAATACATTATACACACATACTTTAATGCTTAATTTGATTTTTTTGCCACTAAATTAAAAAAAAAAATCAATTTAAAGTTCCTACATCCATCAAAGTCACTAAAACTCAGCTTTAATCTTCGATATAAAGAAAAATCAAAACCCATTTTCATGTGCGACAGCCTCGTTTCACGGCGCCGATCATCAAAGCACATTTAGTCCCAACAATAGAGCAGACACAGTTAGAGGAGGGAGCCTGAATGAGGAAGAGCAAACGTCACATCACACTTGTCATCTGCTTTGTCTGTGCGCATCATCTAGTCCGTGTTCTTCCTCTGCAGACGGCACATTACCGGGAATTATCACGACGCCTCATCTCCGTTCCTGCTGCAATCACTGCGGGACATGAACTTGTCAGCAAAGAAGTGAAGTGACTGTCAGACGTTTAGATGTTGAAAACTGTTGGATTACAATTTAACCCCTTAGAATTCCAGCCAATTTGTCTAAATTTAGCATAAAGAAAATCAAATTCTTTCTTCACTGAGTAGAGGCAGAAAATCTGAAACGTCCCCCTAGTGGAACACTGGAACTTTGAGATGTTAATTTTGCAATTTTTTTCTTGTAATTTTTTAAAAACTTTTTCTCCAGTATTTGTAACTTTTTCCAATAAATTTGCAGCCCTTTTCATGTAAATTTCCATTTTTTGTCTTGCAAATTTGTAAAATTTTTCTGAAAAATTAGCAGTTTTTCCTATAAATTTGAAGCTTTTTTCTTGTAGATTTTTAACTTTTCGTTTAACTCCTTAACATTCCAGCCAATTTCTGTAAATTTAACATAGACAAAGAAAATCAAATTCTTTCTTCAGTGAGTGGCAGTTGAACATTTGAAACGGCCCGTTGGCAAAACACCAGAATTGTAAGAGTTTAAATTTCAAACTATTTTTATCCTCAATTTGCAATTTTTTCCCTTTTTTTTTTTTTTTTACTTTTTCTCCAAAATTTGTATTTTTTTTTTCCTGTAAATTTGCAACATTTTTTCTTCTTAATTTGCAGTTTTTTCTTGTAAATTTTCACTTTTTTCTCAAAAATTTTTTAACTTTTATCTTGGAATTTTTTTTTACTTCTTTCTCAAATATTTGTAATGTCTGCAATAAATTTGCAAGCTTTTTTCTTCAAAAATTTGCAACTTTCTTCACGTAAATTTTTACTTTTCTCACATATTTGCAACTTTTGCTATAAATCTGCAACCTTTTGTTTCAAAAATTAGCATTTATTTCTAGTAAATTTGCAACTTTTTTCTCAAAAGTGTGCAACTTTTGCTTTCAATTTGCAGCCTTTTTTCTTCAAAAATTAGCAACTTTTGTCCTGTAAATTTGCAACTTTTTCCACAAAAAATTTATTTTTTTTCTTGTATAAAGTGGAATGACACAGAGAATAAGTAGTGAACACATCAGAATCAGAATAAACTTTGTCCTTCACGTGAAATTTGTCTTGGATGACAGTGCCACATGATGCTGCATTCACCTTCAGTCACAATTTAAAACACACAGTCACCAACAATGTTTATAGACAAGAATGAACATAAAAGGTAATAATAGCAATCAATCATATTCCACAATAAAAGCAATAAAAAAAAACATGAAAAAAAAAAAAGAGTAGCAAGAAGGCGTAGAAAGCCAAGAAACCAGCTGAAATCCATCAGAATTTAGGAAGCCATTCCATCCCCATCAGTGCAAATTAATTCCAGCTGGTTAAGTCCTGACTGATAGCCTTGAAAAATGTCTGAATATCAGATTGTCACACCACAAAGAACTCATGATGGGTAGAAGCAAATAGCTCTCTCTAGACCAGGGGTGTCCAATCATGTGCCATGGAGGGCCAAGACCCTGCAGGCTTTACCTCCAACCAGTGCCTTCAACAGCAGATTCCACTGAATTTCTTCCCAGTGATTGCTGATCAGTGAAAACACCTGTTGAAGAGACTGGGTAGAAGAGAAAACCTGCAGGGTCTTGGCCCTCCATGGTACATGATTGGACACCCCTGCTCTAGACCTTTGCAACCTTATTGTTGCAAAACATAATGATGGCATTGGTTACAGGTGCATTTCTAAGCTGCTGAATGTTCCAGTGAGCACTATTGGAGCCATCATTCGGAAGTGGAAAGAACATAATTTTACCATAAACCGGCCATGACCAGGAGCTCCTCACAAGATTTCTGACAGAAGAGTCAAAAGAATTATCAGAAGAGTTATCCAAGAGCCAAAGACCACTGGTGGAGAGCTCCAGAAAGACCTGGAGTTAGCAGGTACTGCTGTTTCAAAGAAAAAATAAGTAATGCACTCAACCAACATGGGCTCTATGCCCGCTCACCTTGCAAGACTCCATTGCTGAAGAAAAAGCATGGTGAAGATTGTTTAAAGTTTGCTGTACAAAATTTGGGCAAGCCAGTAAAATACTGGGAGAATATAGTCGAGTCATATGAGACCAAAATTGAACTTTTTGGATGCCACAACACGCAGTATGTTTGGAGGAGAAATGGCACTGCACATCCCATCATGGTGTGTGTGTGTGGGGGGGGGGGGGGGGGGGGGTTCAGCATGTGGTACAGGCAGACTTCATATACGTAAATGAAAGAAAGATGAATGGACAAATGTACAGAGACATCCTTGATAAGAACCTGTTGCCACCTGCCAAGATGCTGAAGATGAAACAAGGGTGAACATTTCAGGAAGACAATGATCCCAAACACACAGCCAAGGAAACTCAGCTGGCTCCAGAGAAGGAAAATTAAACTGCTAGAATGGCCCAGTCACCTGACCTGAATCCAATTGATAATCTATGGAACAAACTGAAGCTCAGAGTTCATAGAAGACACCAATGGAACCTTCAAAATTTGACAGTTTGTGTGGAAGAATGGGCTAAAATCACTCCTGAGTAATGCCTGCACCTAGTTTCTCCATACAGGAGTCGTCTGGAAGCTGTGATTACCAACAAAGGCTTTTCTACTAAACCTTAAATGAATTTTACCAAGCGTGTTCAATACTTATTCCCTGTGTCATTCCACTTTATTAAATATAACTTGTTTTGTGAACACAGTTGCCTTGATTTCTTTGTATGTATTGATTACTTGGTTGTTACTGATATCTGGTGAAAATCTCAGGTCAATGGCTCCATCAAAAATATGTTTAATGAGAAAAATGTTGACGTGTTCAATACTTATTTTCCCCGCTGAAAATACAGTAAAATAAAACAAATTAAACCAAAAAAAAAATAACCCCCCTTCCCCCTACCTAAAGGCCTGTCTAAACAATAGTGTTTTAATTTGCTTCCTAAAAATAACCTCAGAGTCAGTCAAATGTACTGAATGGGGCAAAGATTTCCACAATTTTGGTGCTACAGCTTGAAAACTTGATCACCACGTGTTTTTAAATTCAGTCTGAGGTACCGCTAATAAGAGCTGACCAGAGGACCTGAGGGGCCAACAGGAGGAGTATGACTGAATGAGGTCTACACTGCTGGGAGGTGAGGGGCCATGCAAGGCTCTAAAAGTTAAAACCAGAATTTTAAACTGAATTGTAAAATTAACAGGGAGCCAGTGAAGATTAGATGGGGGTCATGTGAGATCTCTTGTTAACTTTAGTTGAAAGCCTTGCAGCAGCATTTTGAACCATCTGGAGCTGATTATGGAAGTTTTGTTAAGAACATTAAAAAGTGAATTACAATAGTCTAAACGAGAAGAGAGAAAAGCATTAATAACCATTTCCAACTGAGCCATAGACACCATGCCTCTCAGTTTGGAAATGTTTCTTCGGTGAAAAAAAGTAGAGCGAGTCAGCTGATTTACATGAATATCTAGGGATAAAGAGTTGTCAAGAACTACTCCAACATTACATACAGACAATTTGATGGAGGAACTGAGTGGCTCGAGAGATTCTTGAATATTGTAAAGAGCGAATATCAAAGTCTCTGTTTTAAGGTAACTAGCACATACCTGTGCATGCCCGTAGAAACCAAGTATAAGCAAGTATTTCTGCATGCCTGTAGAAAGCAGGTATAAGCAAGGGTGTAAGCAAGCACGTCAGCACTCGTTCAGTGATGCCTGCCTTTGATGATGTCATAGCAAGTCCTATGATCGTGAGTGATGACTGCCTTTGATCTCTGATGTCATAGTGAGTCCTATGATCTTTGATGATGGCATAGCGAGTCCTACGATGCCTGCATTTGCTCTTTGATGATGACATAGCAAGTCCTAAGATCTTTGATGATGTCATAGTGAGTCCTATGATCATGAGTGATGCCTGTGTTTGATCTTTGATGATGTCATAGCGAGTCCTATGATCGTGAATGATGCCTGCCTTTGATCTTTGATATCCTATGATCGTGAGTGAGTGTGAGTGATGCCTGCCTTTGATCTTTGATGATGCCTGAGTGATGCCTGCCTTTGGTCTTTGATGTCCTGTGAGCGTGAGTGATGCCTGCCTTTGATCTTTGATGATATAGCGAGTCTTATGATCGTGAGTGATGCCTGCTGTTGATCTTTGATGTCCTATGATCGTGAGTGAGCGTGAGTGATGCCTGCCTTTGATCTTTGATGATGTTATAGCGAGTCCTATCAATGTGAGTGATGCCTGCCTTTGATCTTTGATGTCCTATGATCGTGAGTGATGCCTGCCTTTGATCACACAGATTTTCTTGAATCACTCTATACTATGGTGTCTATATAATGTCATATAGACCTCATGGGCGATCCTATGATCTTTTAGCGAGTCCTATGGTTGTGACAGACACACAGAGATTTCTTGAATTATATATCGTGATATATAGAGTGATTTAACTGTAAATAGTCTGAAGGAGAGTGAAGTACGTGACTGACAGCAGTGGTGCAGCATAAATCCAGCTTGAAAGAAGAATATAGAGTCATGATTTAGAGTGAAGTACGTGGCGGTAATGCACCTGTAAGCTGGCTGCCAACCGCCTATCAAATATAAAAGAAGAAGAAAAAGAAGAAGAAATAGTTTGCAGGAATGAGAGTGATGTCTGAATAGAGTAGAGTGATGTCTGAAGATAAAGTAGGTGGTGGTAATGCACCTGTAAGCTGGTTGCCAACCACCAATCAAATCTAAAAGAAGAAGAGCAAGAAAGTCTGCAGATAGCCAGTTCTTTACACCAGTTATACAATCTGATAAAGCTGAAAGTTTATGAAGTTCTTGTGGTCTAAAAGAAAAATACAGCTGAATAACATCAGCATAAAAATGATAACAAATATCATTAAAAGTATCAATTAACTGACCAAGTGGAAGCAGGTATAAGGAAAATAAAATACGACCCAAGAGTGAGCCCTGAGGAACCCCACATGACAAGGCTGCAGTATCAGACATAAACTGGTTCACAGAGACAGAAAAAACATCAGTTAAGTATGAAGAAAACCAGTTCAGAGCAGTTCCACTAACACCCACAGAGTGGTGTCATCTGTCAATATGAATTTTATGGTCAACTGTATCAAAAGCAGACCCAAGATCCAATAAAACCAAACCAGTAAAAACCAGCATCAGCAGCTATTAAAATGTCATTAGTAACTTTAAGGAAAGACATTTCAGTGGAATACATTTTATGAAAACCAGACTGAAATTTATTTAAAAGATTATGTCTCCAAAAATGACAAAAGCTGATTAACAACTACCTTCTCCAGAACCTTTGATAAAAAAAGGACACTTGGAAATAAGGCTTATAATTATCTGGCAAAGATGGCTCATGACTGGGGTTTTTAAAAGGGGTTTGACAATGACATGTTTAAAATATTTAGGAACACAACCACCTAAAAGTGACAAATTTATCAGTCTAACAACACTAGGCCCAATGGAGTTAAAAACGTTTTTTTGGAAAAAAGTAGCCGGTCAAATATCTAAAGGACTGGATGAAGATTTAGATTTATTTAAGAGGTCATTTATGTCATCTAATGAGACTGGACAAAATGAATCAAAAACTATATCATGGTGTGAGCCAGGAAAAGGAGGATTAGATGGAGATAAAATGCTAGAACAAAGTTTACTTTATCAATAAAATGAAGTTGTTGCAATCATTTTTTCAATATTGTGAATGATTTTCATCGCTCATCTGGATGCTAATTAAATTGTTATTCTATGTAATTAAATTGTAATTTGCAACAGATGGCCTATACAGAGAAAATGCAACCAGTTACACATAATAAAAATTAAACCATTGTCCATATGAATGTTGCATGTTTTGAAGAAAAAAGTGACAAATTTACAAGAAAACAATTGCAGATTTATGACAAAAAAAGTTGTGAATTTAAGAAGAAAAAAAAATGAGCAAATTCATGAGGAAAAAAATGTGCAAATTTACAAGAACAAATTTACAGATTTAAAAGAAAAAGTTGCAAATTCATGAAAAAAGTTTTAAATGCATGAGAAAAAAGTTGCCAATTTACAAGAAAAAAAGTTGCAAATTTATGCTGAAGAAGTTGCAAATTTTTAAGAAAAAAAGTTGCATTTCTAAAAAAAAGAACCTGGAAATATGTGAGAAAAAAGTTTTAAATATCATGAAAAAACTTGCCAACTCACAAGAAAAAAGTTGTAGACATAAAAAAGTGCAGATTTAAAAGAAAACAGCTGCAAATTTATGAGAAACAGTTTTAAATTTACGAGTAAAAAGTTTTAGATTTATAAAAAGTTAGGAAATTTACAAAAAAAATACTGCAAATTCATGAAAAAAGTTGCAAATTTGCAACAAAAAAGTTGTGGAATCAAAGAAAAAATACATTACATATTTATGAGAAAAAATTACAAATTTACAAGAAAAAGAAGCAAATTTATGAGGAAAATAAGTGTAGATCTATTTTTTTTCTTTTTTTTAAAGTGGCAAAATTACAAGAAAAAAGTTGCAGAATTAAAATTCCCGCTTCAGATGCATTTTATTCTGGTACGTCACATGATATAAAAAAAGTTTTATAATGAATTGTCTGTTTTTGCAGGGTAGGGGGGTCATGTTCCTGGGGCGGGGGGGGGGGGGGGGGTGTCTTGCAGACGTGGAAAATCGCACAGAACGTGAAGCGCTCCTTGCTGACTGACTGAAACGTGCCGTCTCCTGCAGCGACATGCCCGCACGGAGCAGCGAGAGTTAATTCGCCATGAAAAGAACTCCAAAAAAGACGCACGCAGCCGTCCCTCCGCAGCATCCCAGCCCGGCCTGCATCAAAGCCTCGCGCTGATCATGAAGAAATAAACATGGCCCGGGCTAAAGCCGCAGGCCTGAAGGGGAACGCCATAAAGCCGTAATTAGTCGGCACGGCAGGCATTTACGGGGGAGGCCGAGCGGGAGCCGAAAACTCCCAAGAATGAAAGTGAAGCGGAGAAAATAGCAGCAGGAGCCGCTGGAAAGCGCCAGCGTCCCGGGAGTCTGGCTTCGCTCCCAGATGTACGTGCCGAGACACGACGGCAGGACTGAAGGCTGGAAAACAACCGGAGATGTTCCCTCATCAGAAACATCTAACAGCATGTTATTAAGACTTTGAAGCACCGATGCTAAATGCAAAAACAAGGCTTGTAAATTTGAAACTTTTCTTTTAAATCTGAAACTTTTTTCCTCATAAATTTGCATCTTTTTCTTATAAATGTTAAACTTTTTTTCATAAATTTGCTACTTTTTTCTTCTAAATACTTTTTTCCCTTCATAAATACAAAACTTTTTTCTCATCAGTTTGGAACTTTTTCTCTTAAATTTCCAACTTTTCCTCAGAGTTTGCATATCAGCCCCATTTAGGAGTTGAAGACACCGTCATCGGTCTGCTGCAACGAGCCCATCTGCACCTGGATGGCAGAGGAGACACTGTGAGAATCATCCATCCATCCATCTTCTTCTGCTTAATCCTTTTCAGGTGGGGGTGGGGGGGGTGGAGCCTATCCCAGCATCTTTGGGTGAGAGGCAGGGTCCACCCTGGACAGATCACCAGTCCATCGCAGGGCCAACACAGAGAGACAGACAACCATTCACTCTCAGTCATACCTAAGGACAATTTCGAATCCCCAGTTTGATGCCAGTTAACCTAACTTGCATGTTTTTGGCATGTGGGAGGAAACCCACGCAGACACGGGGAGAACATGCAAACTCCACACAGATCACTGTTGGCTGGGGGCTGGGGCTTTTGGGGCTTTTTGAACATATACAAAAAGAAAAACTTACATAAACAACCCCCCCACCCCCATCCCTCAAGACTTAAAAAAGGGAACAGGGTTGTCCTGCTGTATTTTAACTTGACTCAAACGACACACATTTATAATCACCTTACAGTTTTCCAACTAGACATTCATGGGTTATAGACATCATTTTCAGCAAAAAGTGAAGCCCTCAACGTAATCTATAAAGGGACTCCAGGTCGAGACAAAGTTCCTGCGAGTTCTACAGACCTTCTGTCTAAGCTTTTCTAGTGGTAGAAAGGAAAGCACCTCCTTCAACCAATGCGAAAAAGATGGAGCGTTATTTGACTTCCACTTAAAGAGAATGAGCCTGTGAGCAAGTAAAGAGGCGAATGCCAAAGCGTTACCCTGATGACTTGGGAGTTTGCAGTCTGGGGGTAATGTGCCAAAAATGGCTGTATGAAAGTTGGGAGTTATTTCTTGTTTGCAAATATGTGAGAAAACCTCAATTATAGGTCCCCAGAAGTTTGTGAGAGCAGGCAACAGCCAAAACACGTTTCCTACTGAGGCTGGGGTGTGACCACATCTTGGACAACTGGGGTCAATGGTGGGGAAAGTCTTAGCAAGCTTATCTTTTAATAGTGGAGATGGTGAAGCACCTTGAATTGAATAAACCGTGACGGACACACAACGAAGTATGTATGCATGTCAGACTGTGGCGCCACTGTCCTTCCAAAAGCTTCACCCCTAAGTCTCTCCCATTCTGCTTTCGTCTTGTCCCACAATATAACAGCTAAATTTTGTATCATCACATAGGTCATAAAAATAGGTTTCTTGGCACAGGGGTCCAGGTCTAGGATTTCATCTAATTGGTTTGTCGGTATCAAGAGGAGAAAAGAGGGAAACACTTTTTTTTTTTTTTTTTTTTTAACAAAACTATGGATTTGAAGATATCTGAAAAAATGAGATCTGGGTATGTCATAATGTTTTATGAACATATTAAAAGAGGAGAAGGTGTTTCCTGGAAATAAATCTTTTAAAAAAACGAATCCCTGTCTGCGCCACAGGTGAAAAGCATCATCGAGCACAGAGGGTGTGAAAAACTGGTTATTTGCTATTGGACAAAACCTGCTGGCCGAACTAACTCAAAGTGCCTTCTAAATTGGAGCCAATTTTTAGAGAGGATCTAACCACCGGGTTCAGCAGCTGTATGCCACGGGCATATGGCAACGGTGAGGACAGGATGGGTAGTGGGTTAGACAGGAGTTCCATCTGAACCCAACCTAAACCCTCCTTATTCCTGTATGTGGAGATCCAGTGGAGGAATTTCACTATATTTGCTGCCCAGTAGTAAAACATAAAATTAGGTAGCCCCAGACCTCCTGCTTCCTTTGGTACCTCCAAGTATTTCCTCTTCATCCTAGGGTTAGTACTGTTCCAAATAAATGATGAGATCAGCCTGTCTAATTGTTGAAAGGCTGTTTTAGGTATAAATATAGGTGTAGAGGATGTGCTCGAATGATGAGGCTGAGTTTAGTTCGTAAATCAGCTTTATTGACAGAACACATCGTCTAGCATTCTCAAAGCAGGAAAGAGAAAGAATCGTATCTCATCACCCTTTTATATGTTTCCAGCATCAGAATTCAAGTCACATGGTGTTTTCAGTAAACATACAGTCACAAAGCATCCCTTTGAACCTTCACCATTGTCTCTCATTTCTTGATGAACCGGAAATCTCTCCGGGGCATCTTCTGTGGGACAAAAAGACCAATCTCACACCTCCTCGTTATCTTCTGCAGATTCGAGTCCTTTGTCCTTCCAGACATGACACCCTCAATACACATGCAGTCATGTCTCTGTGGAAATGTGAGCCCACAATGTGTGTCGCCCACACTAACCCCCCCCCCAAACGTCTAGTAAGGGCAAAACCTGCATGGCATAAAAAAAGAAAAACACAAAACACTCCATATATCGCTAATCAATCCACCAACTGCCTAGGTTTTAACTTTCTGCCGAATCTGCTGCAACCTGGCTTTGCTGCCCCTGCAACATCTCTCTGCATCTGTGGATTAAAGCTGTTAGCACCTTTCTGTGAAGATTCTGGAGAATGTCCTCTCGGCGGCCTGCCACGGCGGGGGGGCCTCGCAAGCTGCACTTCCTCATCAGCCAAAACAAAAGCGGGTTTGAGCCTGTTTATGCAAATCAACTCCCTTCTGCCCCTAAATCTAGCAGAAAATGCTTCTGCCCAGTCTCCAGCACTCTGAACGGTCCGTCATAAAACGACCGCAAACTTGGACACTGAGCATCATGTTTAACAAAAATGAACTCTGCATTTTTTAAAGCCTTTGGCACAAAAACGTGTGGTAAACTGTGATGGACCGGGCCAGGGAGCGTGTTTGCTCCCGAGTCGCTCTGCCACGGCTGAGCAGGGGGGCCATTTGGTGCGGGATTATTGGGGAGAAATTCCCCCGGCAAACGGAGAGGTTGTGCAAAAACTAATTCAGCCGGGGAAGCATGTAAATCTTCCTTAGGTGCAGAACGCAACCCTAATAAAACCCATGGGCTGCACGGTGGCGCAGTGGTTTAGCACTGTGGCAGCACAGTTTTACCCTCGGCCGGGGGATTGCGGGGATCATGAGATCGTGGGTTCGATCCCAGCCCCCGACCAACAGTGAGCTGTGTGGAGTTTGCATGTTCTCCCCGTGTTGCGCGGGTTTACTCCGGGATTTCTCCGGTTTCCTCCCGCACACCAAAAACATGTAGGTTTAGGGCGCTCGCGCACGCAGCGACCAGCAGCCAGTGGCTTGTCACCAGACTGCAAACCAAATCTACCTACGGGTACAAATTAGTAACAAAAAAAATAAATAAATAAAAAAAAAAATGGAAGTTTGTCCACCCAATTTGTATCTGTCAGCGACGCTCTGAGGGCTGCTTTCAATGACCTGTGAAAGCGTTCGCATAAACCATTAGCCTGGGGGTCATACGCGGTAGTGCGATGAATCTTCACCCCCAAGCTGCAGGCCATCGATGACCATAGTTCCGAAATAAATTGGGGACCCCTGTCGGACGTTATGTCCGACGGTACACCGAAACGCGCAACCCACGCTGCTAAAAATGCTCGCGCAACTTCTTCCGCTGTGGTTGATGTCAGAGGAATCGCCTCTGGCCAACGCGTGGTGCGATCCACCATCGTCAAAAGATGTGTGTGCCCGTGTGATAATGGGAGCGGGCCCACCAAATCAACATGCACGTGATCAAAACGCTTAGCGGGGATGTGAAAAGGTTCCAACGGGGCCTTAGTGTGTCTGTGTATTTTGGCTCGCTGACACGCTACGCAGGCTGCCGCCCATTCCTTGACCTGTTTGCGCAACCCGGGCCAAACAAATTTCTCCCCCACCAACTTAATCGATGCGCGCACCCCTGGGTGCGCGAGAGAATGGACCGAGTCAAAAACGCGGCGACGCCACGCGGCTGGCACCACGGGGCGGGGCTGTCCCGTGGAGACATCGCAGATTAGTGGGGGCATACCACTTTGTTGCTCCCTGTGCTCCAGCCTTAACCCTGTTGGTCCAGACTGGAGCGCGCGCACGTCCGCGTCGTTAACCTGCTCCGCAGCCATGGCTGCATAATCTAACCCTACACAGACCGGGGCTGCGCGCGCTCCCGCGTCGCTGCCCGGGCCCGCGGCCACGGCTACAGAGTCTGCCCCCATGGGGCTTGGTGGTGCTACCGCACGCGAGAGGCAGTCTGCCACAACATTGTGTTTACCCGCAACATGCTGAATATCAGTAGTGAACTCCGATATTGCGGCTAGTTGCCTTTGTTGTCGGCCTGACCAGGGTTCTGAAATTTTGGCCATCGCAAACGTTAGCGGTTTATGATCCACAAACGCGGTGAAACGTCGCCCCTCTAACCAGAACTGAAAATGGCAGATGGCCAGGTGTAGGGCCAAAAGCTCCCTGTCAAACGCACTATATTTACGCTCACTATCGCGCAAAGTCCTGCTGAAAAACGCGAGGGGTTGCCAGGTACCTGCTACAAACTGTTCAACTACCGCCCCCACCGCTACATCGGAAGCGTCAGTGGTGAGCGCCATGCGGGCCGTTGGAACTGGGTGCGCTAACAAAACTGCGTTTGCCAGGGCTGATTTTACCTGGGCAAAAGCGCGCTCCCGCTCCGGAGACCATTCAACTTTATTTGCGGGCTTTTGTTTTTTTTAACGCGGTGTACAATGGCTGCATGAGCCGTGCTGCGCTTGGGAGGAACCGGCTGTAAAAATTAACCATCCCTAGAAACTCCTGAAGCACCTTGACCGTTTGAGGTTGTGGAAAATCCGTTATGGCACGCACTTTATCTGGAAGAGGAACCGCTCCTTCTGCCGAAACGCGATGTCCCAAAAAATCAATCTGCGCCACCCCAAACTGGCACTTCGCTGGGTTAACTATTAACCCGTGCTCTGCCAGCCTCCAAAAAACTGCTGTGAGGTGTTTTTCGTGCTCACCCTCAGACGCGCTGGCTACCAAAATATCGTCCAAATAAATGAACACGAAAGGGAGGTCGCGTAAAACTGCATCCATCATGCGTTGGAAAGTCTGCGCGGCCCCCTTGAGGCCAAAAGGCATGCGCAAAAATTCAAAAAGGCCGAAAGGAGTTATGACCGCTGTTTTGGGTACATCTTGCGCGCGCACTGGAACCTGGTGGTAACCGCGCACCAAGTCTATTTTAGAAAAAATGCGCGCCCCCGCCAAATGAACAGAAAAATCCTGAATGTGCGGAATCGGGTAGCAGTCATGAGCTGAAACGTTGTTCAACCTGCGGAAATCGCCGCAAGGTCGCCACGAGCCGTCAGCCTTTGGGACCATGTGTAGCGGCGAAGCCCAAGAGCTCTTGGAGCGTCTAACAATGCCCAGTTTTTCCAGATTAGTGAACTCCTCGCGCGCGATGGCCAGTTTAGCTGGGTCCAAGCGCCGAGCTTTTGCAAAAACGGGAGGGCCGGTGGTGGTTATAAAATGTTCCACCCCATGTTTAGCCACCGTCGCCGAAAACGTGGGGATTGTGAGTGCTGGGAACTGAGTAAGCAATGTGTGAAACTTACCACCCGCAGCTGAGACGCTGGCATGTGCAGTCGGCGGGGCCACCCGAGCTGTGCAGGGAAAAGAATGAAAGGACAGTGCATTAATCAGACGTCTATTAGCAAGGTCAACCAATAAACCATGTGAGCACAAAAAATCAGCCCCTAACATGTTGAAACTGACTGCTGCTACAATAATTGTCCACTCAAATGAACGGCCCTGTATGGACAGAAGCATGGTCCTCTCACCGAACGTTTTAATCGCAGAGCCGTTCGCTGCTGACACTGACACCCAGGGAGCTTTAGACGGCATCAGCCGTTCTGCGTAGGTGGGTGTGACGAAACTCAGCTGGGAGCCCGTGTCCACGAGGAACTGTTTCCCCGAGTGTGCATCCGTCAGGTAAAGCAGCTTGTTCTCGTCGCCGAGGGTCGCAGCTGCTACCGGCCCTCGGTCTTGGCGTTTCCCTGGCGCTTGAAGTTGCACGGCGGGACGCACCTGTGCGCTTTCTCTGCAAAACGACGGTGGTAGAAACATTGGCCGTCCTCCGCTCCGCGTCGTCTGGCCCCCATCGCCGCCGTCGTTGGTGCGTCTGGCGCCTCGGCCGCTGGACCTGCGCTGTCTCCGGACGCCGTTCCTGGCCTAGCAGCTGCGGCCGAAACCGCGTTCCGCTTGTGGGCGTCGACAAGCCGCTGCGCCTCTTTGCTCAGCCCATGGTAGTCTCGCCTGGCCAATCGGGGTGACTCTGCCAGGGCCACTCTTACTGCTGGCGGCAGGGTCCGAAGGAAAAGGTGGGCGAAAATGAATTCGCCATCCTCAGAGTCTTTGAGCCTCAGCATCTTCACCATCAGGTCCGCAGCTCTCTCGTTCTCTGACTCAGTCAACGTCAGGAGCCCCTCTGCTCATTGTTGGACTGAAGGGGTGAAATGGCTGATCAGCGCGTCCTTCAATGCGCTGTACTTGTCGCTGTCTGGTGGATGATTAACCAAATCCTCCACTCTCTGGACCGTGTTGCTGTCCAGCTTCGCTACCACACGGTAGAATTTTGTGTCGTCGTTGGAGATTCTCCGGAGGTTGAACTGCGCCTCGACTGCGCTAAACCATGAGCGTGGGCTGTGTTGCCAGAAATCGGACAGCTGGATCGTGGAGGGGACCATCAGGCTGGCTTCCGCCGAGCCCCGCTCGGGAGAATTCTGTCTGCTCATTTCTTGTCGTAGGTCACCAGTGTAGAAGATGTGCTCGAATGATGAGGCTGAGTTTAGTCGTAAACCAGCTTTATTGACAGAACACATCGTCTAGCATTCTCAAAGCAGGAAAGAGGAAGAATCATATCTCATCACCCTTTTATATGTTTCCAGCATCAGAATTCAAGTCACATGGTGTTTTCAGTAAACATACAGTCACAAAGCAGCCCTTTGAACCTTCACCATTGTCTCTCATTTCTTGATGAACCGGAAATCTCTCCGGGGCATCTTCTGTGGGACAAAAAGACCAATCTCACACCTCCCCGTTATCTTCTGCAGATTCCAGTCCTTTGTCCTTCCAGACGTGACACCCTCAATACACATGCAGTCATGTCTCTGTGGAAATGTGAGCCCACAATGTGTGTCGCCCACATAGGAATCATTTGAAATATACATAAAAATCTAGGCAGGATTGTCATTTTTACTATATTAATGTGGCCTACTAATGAAATGGGTAAATTCGACCATTTTTTTAGTGTCTTGTGCTGTCCGTTCAAGTAATTTTCTAAAATTATGATTATACAGTCCACCCACTGAATGAGTGATCTTAATGCCTAGGTACGTGAATGTATTCTTCTCAAGTTTAAATGAAAACCCAGAGTAGTCACCATCTACGTTGGTGATGGAAAATAGGAAGCTCTTAGAGTAATTAATTTTATAGCCTGAGACATGACCAAAGTTATCTAAAATGTATAATAATTTTGGTATAGTAATCTCTGGGTTGGATACATACAGTAGCAGGTTGTCTGCATACAGCGATACCTTATGGAGTTCACCGCCCCATGAAATACCCCTCGATTCATCTTCCTTTCTAATAGCTGTGGCCAGTGGTTCAATCTAAGTTGAATAGGTGGGGGGGAAAGGCTGTAGCCCTGCCTGCAGCCCCCGTAGAGCCTAAAATAGACAGAGATTGTAGTGTTCGTCCGTACTGCTGCCATGGGTGAACCTTATCATGTTCTAATCCAAGCTAGGAATGACGGGCCAAAACCAAATCTTTCTAAAACAGCAAATAAGTATTGCCACTCGATGCGGTCGAACACCTTTTCAGCATCAATGAAATCACTACCTCTGACTCTTCAGTCGGATGTGGTGTATACAGTATATTCAAAAGGCGGCGCATGTTGTGAAAGGACTGCCGACCGGTTATAAAACCAGTTTGGTCATTATTCATAATCGATGATATAACTGTCTTAATGTGAGTGGCCAAAATTTTTGTGAGGATTTTGGAATCACAATTTAGCAAGCTTATCTGGCGGTATGAGCCGCACAGTGAGGGGTCTATCTTTTTTAAGCCAAACCGATATGATTGCCTGCGTCATGGTCTGTGGTAGTTTCTGTTGAAGGAAGACGTCTTTGTATAATTGTTTAAGAATTGGGGCCAATTTAGATGCAAATTCTTTATAAAATTTGATAGAGAAACCATCAGGGCCTGGGGCTTTATTGCTCTGCACAGATCTTATTGCTTAACGTGAGAGATCACTGGGTGGTTCAGAAGAGTAAAGACGAGCATAAAATTGTGTGAATTGGTCATTTATATCATCTGGGTTGATGGTTTCTACTCCTAATGATGTACAGATTATAGGAATAGTGGTGGCGGCAGCAAATCGTTTGATCTGGTGGACCAGTAATTTCCCCGCTTTCTCTCCATGCTCATAAAATGTCTGTTTAGATTTGAAAAACAGTTGCTCTGCATGCTTAATAGAAATATTACTGAATTGTGTTTATAAAAGTAACTTTTTTTATATAGTTCAGGAGTGGGGGAGACAGCATATAGGCAATCTATTTCCGCTATATTCTGAGATAATTCTGCCATATGTTGTTTATTTTTTTCCTCTCTTATGCAGTATATGAAATTATTTGACCTCTAAGATAAGCCTTAAGTGCTTCCCAGATAGAAAATAATTGCACATCAGGAGTTTGGTTGAGCTCCATAAAAACTGATTTGTTGAGAGGGGAAATTTTTAAAGGAGTTCTTAGAAAGTAGGAGGGGGCCGAACCGCCAGGCACGTCTGGGTCTGGGGCAGTCTGGGAAGCTCATATCCAACTGTACAGGAGTGTGGTCAGAGATAACGATAGCATTGTACTGACACCGTTTAACCATGGAGGAGGTTCTGCCAACTAAAAGAAAAAAGTCTATTCTAAAATAGGAATGATGTACTGGGGAGAAGAAGGAGAATTGTTTCGCAGGATTGGTTTTCCTCCAAGGGTCAAAGAGAGCGTACGAGTCCATAAATGACTGAATGACACTACCTGCCTTTGAAATCTTAGTTATATCTCTTTTTTAGTCTCGCATATTCGGTCGGTAGGAGGTGCGTTTCCTGTAAGAACATAATATCAGAACCAAGAGACTTTAAATGTGCCAAAACTCTGCTACGTTTCAAGGGATTATGAATTCCTTTTACATTCCAACTCAGGAAACAAAGAGAGCTTAAATTATAGGTGTCAGACATTAAACCTTTTGCAAAACAGGAGAAGGAAACGCAAGTGATCCGGTCCCTCAACTACAAACAAAAAAATAAAGCCTTGAAACCTCATGCTGATCCATCAAATCCCTCAGGATCGCATTTCCCTTTACTGGTATAACACAGTCAATACACACAACAAAAAAGAAAAAACTCTTCTGGCGGGCCCTGGCCGGGCCTAACAATCGGCAGGTGAAAAAGATTAGATTACACTTGAAATATGAGACAATATCAGTTTCAACCCCTGAAATATCAATTTCAGCCTGGCTCTCTGAGGGTGAATAAGACTAAGCTAAGTCACCTGTGACGGTGTCTGAATAAAGAAAAGAGGAAAAAAAAGTGTGTGCTTGTGTATATACATCCTTCTGTGCAGATACACATATGTATGTAAACGCACGCACATACTTGCACACACAAACAGACGTATGCACACACCTGCATACACACTACTGCGCGTACACAAACAAAAAAAAAGAAGTGCCACATTTAAAACCACACATAAAAAGATGGAGAAAAAGAGGAAAAAAAGAGGGAAAGAGGAAAAAAAGTGGGGCGGCTTTATCGGCGAAAGATACACTCAGAGGATTAATTCACTCAGCTGGAAAGATATGAAAGTTTTTCGGATGCAAACAGTTTGAACAGCATTACCAGTAAAGCAGCACATTATAAAAATTAAGGAAGACAACTAAATGAAACCATTGTGTGTTTGGTAGCCACTGTCCCATCTGGGCGACCACGTTATTCACTAGCCTTTAGTCGTCTGCGCCCATTAGCTACTCATATCCATTAGCCAATGCCGTTGCTTTGCTAATGTTTCGTGGTGCAGTGTTTTATGGCTGCAGGTTTTTCCGGATATAGTCCATCGCTTGCAGATGGTTCAAAACGTTTATCCTGCCCAGATGGTGAAGCAATGCGAAGGACAGCTGGGAAGAGGACCCCGTACTTGACGCCCCGGCAGCCCCGGAGGAGCCGCTTAGCTTCAGAGAAAGCCACTCTCTTCTTAGCCATGGCAGCGGTATAATCTGGGAAAATCTCACTCTCCTACCATGGAGGGAAAGCAGGGCCGAACGTGTTGCTTTACGGAGAACCTCCTCTCTCTCCTGGAAATAGTGAAATTTTACCACAATGACCTTAGGGAGTTCTCTTTCATTAGGTGCAGAATGTAGACTACTTCCAGTTCTTCCAGGCGGGCCTCTTGTTTTGCTATATCCTCTATGATGTAATCAATTTTTTTGTCTACATTTTTCCTCTTTAGATCTATGTGGGTCAATATCCTGCTTTCGTTGCTTGCAATAGCGGCCATTACCTTGGGCAGATCAGTCAGATCCCCCTCAGAGGCCTTAGTTGAGCCGGAGGCTTTAACGGCCTACTCCTTGCTGAGATTGTTCCTGCTCATGGCGCCTTCAAAAAAGTCATTGGAAAAATATGAAGTTGTGGTTCTGGCACTTAAGCGTTTTAGTCCAATGTATAGTCAGCCCAATTCACCCAGGATTGATCAGAGGAGTTGGAAAATTTGTTAAAAGTTTGCCCTGGTCAGGACCCCAGCAAAAATGCGTCTTCACATGATGCTGCTCACCAGCTCACCAGTGCACCCCCCCCCCCCGAATCATGTTCTTTGATTTCTCCAGTGTGTTTAACACCATCCAGCCACTGCTGTTGGATGAGAAGCTGTGAGTGATGGGAGTCGACAGCTCTGTCTGATCTCTTGGATTACCAACTACCTGACAGGAAGACCACAGTTTGTTCAGCTGGGCAGTGTCTTGTCTGATGTGGTGGTTAGTGATATGGGAGCTCCACAGGGGACTGTGCTCTCTCCTTTTATCTTCACCTTATACACCACTGGCTTTCAGTCCAACACAGACTCATGCCACCTGCAGAAATTCTCTGATGACTCAGCTGTTATTGGGTGGATAAGAGGGTCGAGAGAAGGGGGAGTACAGGGCACTGGTAGATTTGTGGAGTGGACAGAGCAGAATCACCTGAGGCTGAGCACCAGTAAGACCAGAATGATGGTGACTGACTTTAGGAAGAAAAGGACACCTTCACAGCCATTGCAGATTGGGGGGAGGATGTGGAGGTAGTGGAGGACTACAAATACCTGGGTGTCAGGATCAGCAATGGACTGGACTGGAAATCTAACACTGATGCTGCGTACAAGAAGGGGATGAGCAGACTCTACTTCCTGGGGAAGCTGAGATCCTTCAATGTGTGCAACAGGATGCTGGAGCTTTTCTACCAGGCCGTTGTCACCAGTGCCATCTTCTTTGCTGCTGTCTGTTGGGGTAGCAGTATCAGAGCCAGCGACACCAACAGATTTGACAAGATTATCAAGAAGGCTGGCTCTGTGATTGGTCTCAGGCCGGGGACCTTTGAGACGGTGGAGAAGAGAACACTAAACAAACTGTGATCCATCATGGACAATCTTGATCACCCCCTCCACCACACATTGGACAGACAGCGAAGCACTTTCTCCAACAGACTGGTATAGCTTTGCCGCTGAATGGTTAGGTACAGGAAATCTTTCCTGCCACATACCATTTCACTGTACAATAACTCACTCTGATGTTGAATTCTGGTCATAACTATGCTGCCATACTGCACCTTACAGTCTAATTGGTACCTCACATTTCACCCTGCAACTGATAGTCCTGCATTGCACAGCGAGTACGATTCATGTATATACAGGTCACCATCTATTCATCTATGATGTGTATAAGTTATTTAGCCAGTTTTAATCCCTGCATCTATGGTGCTGTGTGTGTTTCTGTCATTTTGGTCATCTACTGTCATGCTGCTGTTACACTGTAATTTCACAGTTTAGGATCAATAGAGTACATCTATCTATCTACATCCATCTACATCTATTTAAATCTAAATATTTTCTCATAAATTTGAAACTTTTTCGTCATAAATTTGCTACTTTTTCTTTTCAAATTTGCAACTGTAAAATCAAACTGACTTTTTTCTTTTAACCCCTTGCACTCTGGTCAATTTCCCTAAAAATGCCAAAAAATAACGTACCCAAAGTAAATCAAAAGCTGTTCTTCAACCCTTTGCAGCATCTTCATGGGGTTGGTCTCATTTAAAAGAAAACACTATGAATTTTTTGGCAAAACAGTCATAATCTCTCTAAGTGCTCCTGCCACTGAGTAACAGTCATCTAAACATACTGAACTTGAAGAAAATAAAGTTTGCCTGGATGTTTTTTTTAGATACAAATGCTTGCAAATAACACACAGCTGTCAGATCCGGGCTGGAAAATGCAACAGAAATGTAGAACCAAGTGTTATCAAGCTGAAGTCAAAATATTGTAACAATACCACAAAAAATGAATATATTACACAGCTTTGTTCTCAGGTAGTTCCCAGGCATTTTTGAACTGTGCCAAATTGTGCCAAATGGCACAGTTTGGAAAAACGTCTATAATTTTTGAATGATTCAACATAGAAGCTTCATCTTGGGCTCTAATGAAAGGTGACACTCAGGGCTGTGTGTGTGTGTGTGTGTGTGGGGGGGGGGTTGTTTATTCATTCATGAATGAATGAATGAACAAACAAGCCCCCCACACACAAAGAAGCATGCCACGTAAAAAATGTGTGGCTTTTTTTTTTTTTTACAAGAAAAAATAACCTACAGTGCACTAAAAATTATACTAAAATATCTGTAATGTAGAGGATAACAACTCCCCCCCCCCCACTACAGAGGAGCTCGGCGCACAAAAAACGGTCCTTCAATGGTCCGTCATGTGGTGATGACGCACCGTTGTAATTACCGATCGGTCAAAAGTAATTTTTATTACTATTTTCAGTGATAAAGAATAATTTAGCTTATAACACTTACCTGTCCACAACAGCAGTGTCACTGGCGAACATCTGTTCCTCATTGTCAGATGAACATGACGCTGGTCCACTTGTTACGACTCGTGGTTCTGGTCACGCGACCCGGTCAAACCATGATTCCATGATTGCGGTTTTGCGCTTCCATGATTGCGGTTTTGGCGAACGATTTTTCAAAACAAATAAGAACAGTAGTAAGAAAAAAAGACTGGCGAACGCTACCGTTACACACAGTGGCTTACACAAAACAGGTTTTATGCACGGGACGCACGCGTTTCAATCGTCGAACTTCTCTGCTTCAATTGGCTCATTGTATTCGCAGTCGTTGGTAGGCGGGTCCTTCTTGATAGGTTTTCAGTCACTGGTTCTTCAAGGTTTCAGAAACCCAATTCAAGGCTCTTATTAGTCGAATGAGAGATCAATCAAATCTAAACAAATCAAAACACTCCTTTGGCTTTCTGTTCGCGGCTGACGGATTCACTGCAGAATTTTACAAGGCCTGTGTTGATGAGCTTTCTCCTTTACTTTTAGAAATGTTTGCGGAATCTTTTGAACAAGGCCGTTTGCCCCCTTCTTTAACAGAGGCTTTCATTTCGCTTATTTTAAAAAGCAATAAAGATCCGTTAGAATGTAAGAATTATAGACCAATTAGCCTTATAAACTGTGACTGTAAAATTCTCTCCAAAATTTTGGCATTAAGATTAGATAAAGTAATGATATCTCTTATAAACCCTGATCAGGTGGGTTTTATTCGTTCCAGGGGGGCGGCAGACAATATTAGGCGATTTATTGATATCATATGGTTAGTTCAAAATGATCCCTCACTTGCACATCTCTCTCCAGTGGCAGCCCTCTCCCTGGATGCTGAAAAAGCATTTGACAGGGTTGAGTGGCAGTATCTCTTTGCAACTCTAGAGACTTTTGGTTTTGGCTCAAAGTTTTTTTCTTGGATTAAATTACTATATAATGAACCTAGAGCTTCAGTGATATCAAATCGAGTTACATCACAGTCTTTTCGACTTTATAGGGGTACGCGCCAGGGCTCCCCTTTAAGTCCCCTGCTTTTCGCTTTGGCATTAGAACCATTAGCTGTTGCTATCCGCAAAGACGGCAATTTTCCAGGTATTCAGGTCCATGGCAGTACCCATAAGATAATGTTGTATGCTGATGATGCATTGGTACTGATTACACAACCTCAAAAATCAATTCCAGCTCTCCTTAAAATTATTAACCAATTTTCACGTTTGTCTGGTTATAGAGTTAACTGGATAAAATCAGAAATTCTCCCTCTAACATCTTATTGCCCTAAAACACTGTTTACATTTGGTCAAAATATAGGCTTCTCTTGGCCAAAATTAGGAATTAAATATCTTGGCATCCTGTTTCCTCACACTTTATCAGATCTGATTCAGATTAATTTTGAGCCCTTGCTTGGAAAATTTAAAATAGACATAGAAAGGTGGTCACCTCTTTTTTTGTCTCTCTGGGGCAAGGTCAATGTTATTAAGATGATTTGTGCACCCCGATTTAATTACCTTCTGCAATCTCTTCCTCTTAGGATTCCAGTTGGTTATTTTCGACAATTTGATAGGTTGTGTAATAAATTTTTATGGAATGGTAAGCGCCCTAGATTAAAGTTGAAAAGATTGCAGAAGTCTATAGATTCAGGAGGTTTGGGGGTCCCAAATTTGGTTTTATATCATTACGCTTTTAGTCTTAGACATTTGATTCATTGGGCTCTCCCCCCTGAGAGAGCTCCCCCTTGGTTTTATTTGGAGAGTTACTTGAGCAGCCCTCTTCCCTTAGTACATCTAATCACAATCAAAGTTTCTTCTGAATTTCAGTCGCATCCCATTATATCCTTTTTACAATACGTTTGGAAGAGAGTTGCTTCTATACTAGAGTTCAGCTCTCATCTTCATTCTATGGCTTCTATTTGGCTTAACCCAAGTCTCCATATTGGAAAATCCCCATTTATGTGGAAAATCTGGGTGAAAAAGGACATCTTGATGTTAAAAGATCTATATGAAGGGGGAGCTCTCAAATCATTTGATGTTCTACGGGCACAGTATGGACTACCACAGAATCAGTTTTGGAAATATTTACAACTTCGACATCTGCTGTGTCAAGTCTTTGGATCTACAACTACCCCTCCTCCTGATGTAGATTGGCTCATCCAGGCTTTGAGTTCCTGTGGCAAAAGATCTAAGGCCTCAAATTTCTATTTAATGCTCCTTAAGAGCTCAAATAAAGATTCTACATTCCTTAAACACGTATGGGGAAAAAGATCTGAATTCACAATTTACTGATGTTGAATGGGCAAATATTTTAAAGAATGGGAAGAAAGTGTCTAGGGAATTGAAAACCAGACTTGTTCAATTTAAAATTTTGAATCGATTTTACTGGACACCTCGTAAAATGTTGAGAGCGAAACTCATTCACTCTTCAAACTGCTGGAGATGTCTACAGGGGGAGGGGACATTAATCCATATGATCTGGAGTTGTTCGGTAATACAGGACTTTTGGTTGCAGATCCATAGACATATTATGACAATTGTTAAGCAAGAAGTGCCATTTACTCAGAGGCTTTTTGTCCTTGGGGATCCATCAATGATTCAGGACCCGATCTCTGATGCCGAGTGGATTCAGACTGCTTTGATGCTGGGCCGAAAGTTGATCACTTTTTACTGGAAATCTTCCTCTGCCCCACCCATAGCTCAATGGCTCAGGGAGTTGGGCAAGCTTGCTGCACTAGAACGCCTTTCATATAAACTTCTGGACAGGATGGACAGCTTCTATAATAAGTGGGGATCCTATCTTACCTTTATAGGTGTAGTAGATTAAGCTAATCATCTTAAGAGTATTAGGGTGGAAATGGAATGTTTTATCCTCTCACTGGGTATACTTGTTTTTTTTTGTTTTTTTTTTTGTTTTGTTTGTTTGTTTCTGTTTTATTTTCTAAATTGAAAACCCAATAAAATTCAAATTACAAAAATACTCCTTTGGCTTTCTGTTCGCGGCTGTGTCTGTAGTGGAAGAACGGAAATGCAGCTTCTTTTTTTTTTTTTCAGTGCGCACTGAGACGCACTAGGAAGCAGAGACGTGACCGCCCGCGATATCCCGGAGTGCAAGAGGTTAAATTTGCTACTTTCCCCCCCTCATAAAAATGAAACGTTTTTCTTATAAATTTGGAACTTTTTTCATAAATTTACATCTTTTTTCTCATAAATTTGGAGCTTCTCATAAATTTGCTACTTTTTTCTTTTAAATTTGAAACTTTTTAAAAATCAAACTGACTTTTTTCTTTTAAATTTGCTTTTTCCCCTCATAAATACGAAACTTTTCCCAACAATTAGTAACTTTTTTCCATAAATTTACATCTTTTTTCTCATAAATGTGCATCTTTTCTCATAAGTTTGCAACTTTTCCTCAAACTTGCAACTTTTCATAAATTTGCATCTTTTTTCTCATCAATTTGCATCTTTTTTCTCATATAGTTGCTACTTTTTTTCTCATAAATTGTCATCCTTTCCCATAAATTTGCTACTTTTTCTTTTAACTCTGCAATGTTTTTCTCAAATTTGTTTCAAAACTTTCTTTTGAATTTAAACCTTTTTAAAATCAAATTGCAACTTTTTTCTTTTAAATTTGTGACTTTTTCCCCTCATAAATACAAAACTTTTTTCTCATCAATTTGCAAAATTTTTTCATGAGCATCTTTTTTTCATAAATTTGCATCTTTTCCTCATAAAGTTGCAAATTTCCCTCATAGATTTGAATCTTTTCACAAAAATTTGTATCTTTTTCTCAAATTTGCTACTTTTTTCCTCATAAATTTGGAACTTGTCTTTTAAATTTGCAACCTTTTAAAAACAAATTATGACTTTTTTCTTTTAAATTTGCTTCTTTTTTTCCATAAATTTGCTATTTTTTCATATAAATTTGCTGCTTTTTATTGTAAAGTTGCAATGTTTTTTAATCAAATTGTGACTTTTTTCTCATAAATCTGCAAGTTTTTTTGTCATAAATTTGGTACTTTTTTGCTGTTGAGTTGCAACTTTTTTTAATCAAATTGTGACTTTTCTCATATATTTATAACTTCTCATAAATTTGTTACTTTTTTCCTCATAAATTTGAAACTTTTTTTCTTTTAATTTTACTAAATTTTTCACAAATTTGATACTTTTTTCTTTTAAATCAAATTGGAACTTCTTTCCTTGTAAATTTGACACTTTTGTCATCATAAATCTGCAACTTGTTTCTCATAAATTTGTGACTTTTTTCCTTTTAAATGTGCAACATTCATATGAATGCTGGTTAAGTTTTTATTCTATGCAACACCTTAAATTTTCTCTCTTCATCTAGACAACTCGTGCAGTGCCTGCATGACGCTCTGTGGACTGGTCAGCCTTACCTCAGATTTTATAAGTGCTTTGCTGGGGTTATGAGGGTGTGCATCCCCGAATTTCAGCCCCCAACTCCCAGCGGTTATACCTTTTCCACCTCTGTGTTCTTTTAATAGCTCCCCTGGGGACGTTCACTAAAGATTTCCCCCCCTAAGCTTCCACATATCCGGGGAGGCTGAAATTTGGGGATGCACACCCTCATAATCTCAGCAAAGCACGTATAGAATCTGAGGTAAGGCTGACAAATGGTTCTAAAGATATGTGAGGAACAGACACATATCTCACATTTCAATAAGATCTTGAAATGCATGGTGAGATTTGCTTATTCACAACCTTGCTCATAAAGTTCCATTTGTTGTTATGGCGATGTATGTATGTATGCGTACATGAGCATCAGGTGCATTAATTAGTTCAGGACGGGACAGGACAAGATAAGCTTTAGGCTTCAAGCCTGTTCCTCCCTGCATTTGGATTTTTTGTTTTTATTCTTTTTTTTTATGTTGTCTTGTTTGAAATCAATAGAATAAATCAATCACTCACTCACTCACTCACTCTCTCTCTCTCTCACACACACACACAAGACAATCTTGCATTGGACCCCGACTACCTATAGGGTCTCCCTCAGTCTTTACTCTGCAGAAAATGTTGTTTATTGCCCCCCCCCACCCACAACATGACTCCACCTATTAGGGGAAGGTTCCTCTCTGCTTATTCATTGACTTGTAATTATGCAGATGTGATGGACAGCAGAGAGAGAGAGAGAGAGAGAGAGAGAAAATGCCGAAGACGGACAGACGTGGAGCTGATGTGAGGAAATGAAAACTGTGCAGAATGGCATCAGAGATGAGAATGACAGTTCAAAGGAGTCAGAAAATCTAGAATTTGTCACACATTTACTAAAGCTCATTGATGTGCGGGTTCATGCTTCTGATCTTTGTGAGGAATAATTTGACTTCCTTTAAAATCCTGACAGCGAAGGCACCGTTTTAAAACGGTTGGGTGGACGGGGTGTTGGGGTCGTCGCTATGGGCTCAGTGGCGTCTGTGCGGCCGTTTTGACAATCCGGTTCGTTTCGCTGGCAACAGAACTGATCAGACTTAACACATGGGGTCAGAGGCATAGCTACCCCGACAGCACACACACATCATCCAGTGTACATCGGGAATACATCTTATAGAGGTCGTTTGATCATTGGCAAGACAATTACGAGAAAAAAAGGTGGAATTTTACACACACAAAAAAAAAAAATCACAAATTTACAACAAAAGTGTTGCAAATTTATGAGAAAAATTTTGCAAATTTATGAGAAAAATGCAATTTTTCAAAAAAGCAATAAATTTACAACAAAGTTGCAAATTTATGAGAAAAATTTTGCAAATTTATGAGAAAAAGTTGCAACTTTTGAAAACAAAATCACAAATCTACAACAAAAATGTTGCAAAAGTAGAGGAAAAAACTGCAAATTTTCGAGACAAAAACTGCAGTTCTACAAAAAAACCAAGAGCACTCTGAGGTGAGTGCAACATCCCCCGCCTCTGTTTTCTTTGAAGATCCCAGTGCTTACTGACAGAGAGCAGGTTTCAACTTTTCAATATAATCACTGTGGCAGAACAAATTATGATAAGCCCATCATCCATGAATAGACAACAACGTATACAACCCATAGTTGTGGGTCAGGATCCTGAGGTGAACCCGTGTAGCAAGTATGGCCACCTTAGCGAGCTTTACACGTTCTATAGTAAGAGATCATAATGAGTGCCAACCTTGATCTTTTGACCCCAAACCTGTAGTCAGAGGTTATGGTCTCAGAGTGAACCTGTGTACCAGGTTTGGTGACCCTAGCTTTCTTTGTTGTTGAGATATACTTTGTAAGGCATTTTGATGTTGACCTTTGACCTTATGATCCCAAAGCCACAGTGACACTTCAGGGTCACGGGGTGAACTTGTGTACCAAGTTTGGAGGCCCTAGCTTTACTCATACAGTAATAAGGCATAAGGAATGTTAACCTTGACCTTTTGACCCCAAACCCATCATCAGAGTTCAAGATCCCAAGGTGAACCTGCCCCGTTGACAGAGCATGCACCCCACAACCGGGAGGTTGGGGGTTCAAGTGCCCACCGGGTCATACCAAAGACCATATGAAAATGATACTTCCCGCCTTCTAGCTTGGTGCACAGCATAATAGAATGGGGGAAGGAGAAGTTGTTTGTGGTGGCGCCTTGCATGGCAGCAGCCCCTCTCATTCTACATGTGATTAACACTGTAGATAGGAGAAACATAATTTCCCTCTACTGTACATGATTGGCTGTATGGACTGAATGACAACAGACACGGCTTCTTCTTCTTCGTCTAGCTTTACTCGTTTTACAGTAATGGTAAATGTAGCATTTACCATAGTGCAACTGCAATGTTAACCTTGAGCCTCTGACCCCTTGACCTCAAACCCGTAGTTAGGTGAGGATGCAAATGGTCCAAGATGTGTATTAGTTACAACCACTGTATCGATTTGAAAAGCCTACATCACTTCTTTCACTAGTTACTGTGTTTAGAAGATTTAGGGAAAAATCTGACCTGACCCTTGACCTCAAGGTCATCCAATGAGAGTGGAATTGCAATATGAGCATCATCAGAGTTCATCAAACCATGGTACCAAGTTTCAAAACAATCGGACCAAAACTGTAGGAGGAGTCGATTTCATAAAAGTGGGACAGACGGATGAACCCATAACATAATCCCCCGCCGGTCTTTGCCCAACGGCTCTTCCATCCCTTTGGGCAAAGACCGGCGGGAGATTAAAAAAAAAAAAAAAATCACAAATCTGCAACAAAAATGTTGCAAATATATATGAAAAAAACTGCTAATTTACAAGAAAAAAGCTGCAATTTTACAATAAAAAAAATCAAGTCTACAACAAAAAAGTTCCAAATTTATGAGAAAAAGTTAAGATTTTGAATTTTTTTTTTTTTGCCAATCTATGAGGAAAAAAAGTGGCAAGTCTGCACCCCCACCCTCACCCACTGATGCTGCCAGCAGAGCAGAGCAGCTCCCTAAAACATACTCCACTCAAGCCCAGACCCTCGTCATTACGGCGCCGCTGACACTCACGTGTGGTCTGCTGGCTGGTCATGGGGTCGCTGGCCTCCTCCCCGTACATGGCGTAAACCGTCACCGTGTACTCGGTGGCCGGGATCAGTCCTTCCAGCTCCACCTCATTCACAGAGCCGTCCACCTTCACCTGAGCACACACAGAAATCACAGATCCATCATGGAAGTCACGTCCACGCACGCGTCACTTTATCCGCAACCTGCAGCTGCGGCTGATGAGCGGCGGCGGCATCTTTGTGGAAGAAAAAGACTCTGATTGGCCCTTTCCGTAGTAATGGCTCTGCTGCAGAATCGGCTGTTGGGCTGATGTCATTTCGCTGCACAGAAAATCAACTGGCGCCGGAATAATCGTCTGCTCTGGGGGCCGTTTTAGCTGAAGCTACAAAGAGTCCCTCTTGTGTTGCACATGTTTCAGTGTTCTCTCGTTCCTGTGGGTCTAATCTGCACTGAAGCACATATCTGCCATCTAAAGACTTTTTAATCCAGTTTGGATGGAAGTCCTCCCTCCTCCAAATGCCGCTGGGCTGGGCCGGACTCTGGCTCCGGCCCCGTCCTCGCCACTGGAAGGCATCCATTCTGACGCTGAACCGTTTTCTCTGCTTCGTGCCTGAAGGGAAACGTGACGGCAGTCTGATGGGAGAACGTTCTTCTTTCAGAACACCAAGCTTGGCGGCCAAAAATGTTTTGGCGTTTTAATTTGTTCCTCAGGTTTGTGATTTCTCACAAATATACGAGGAAAAAAACTGAAAATTGGCAAAAAAGAAAACAACACACAAATATATGAGGAAAAAATAGCAAATTTATGGGAAAAAGATGCAAATTTACAAGTAAAAAGTTGCTAACTTATGAGGAAAAACTGCAATTTTTTCTCAGGAAGAAAAAATTTGTAATTTTTGAGAAAAAAGTTGCCATCTGGATAAAAAAAAATGCAAATCTATGAGAAAAAAAATGCAAATTTACAAGAGTTACAAACTTACAAAAAATGGCTAATTTATGAGGAAAAAGGTGCAGCTTTGCAAAAAAGTCACAAATCTAGGAGAAAAAAGTTGCAGATTTACAAGAGAAAAATCACAAATTTACAGCAAAAATTATAAAATTTACAAAAGAAAATTACTAATTTATCAGAATAAAGGTGCAATTTGGCAAAAAAAAAAAATCACAAATCTGTGAGGAAAAAATTACTAATTTATCAGAAAAAAAGTCGCAAAATTTACCAGAGAAAAATCACAAATTTACAACAAAAGTTCCAAATTTAAAAGAAAAAATTACTAATTTATGAGGAAAAAAAAGATGCAGTTTTGCAAAAAAGTCAGATCTATGACAAAAAAGTTGCAGATTTACAAGAGAAAAATCACAAATTTACAACAAAAATTATAAAATTTACAAGAAAAAATTGCTAATTTATGAGGAAAAAGGTGCAATTCTGAGAAAAGAAAAATGATCAAAAATCTATAAGGAAAAAAAAATAAAATTAGGAGATTTAAGAGGGAAAAAATTTGCACATATATATTTTTTTTTGCATTTCTGCTTGGAGTTGGCCAAAAGTCATGTGATTTAGTTCTGTGACGTGATACAAAAGGTTTATGATGATATTTGGGGGAAGGGGGGCAGTCCTCTCTTTTTCCAGGTTGATTACATCCATCCATCTTCTTCCGCTTAATCCTTTTCGGGTCGCGGGGGGGCTGGAGCCTATCCCAGCATCTTTGGGCGAGAGGCAGGGTCCACCCTGGACACATCGCCAGTCCATCGCAGGGCCAACACAGACAGACAGACAACCATTCACTCTCACAGTCATACCTAAGGAAAATTTAGAATCCCCAGTTTGATGCCAGTTAACCTAACTTGCATGTTTTTGGCATGTGGGAGGAAACCGGAGAAATCCCGGAGTAAACCCATGCAGACACGGGGAGAACATGCAAACTCCACACAGACCACTGTTGGTCGGGGGCTGGGATCGAACCCAGGATCCCCTGGCCAAAGGTGAGTTGCTGTGCTGCCGCAGTGCTAACCACTCCGCCACCGCGCCGCCCGGTTGATTACATACATTTATAAATATTAGTTTATTTGTCAGGGACCATGTACAGAAAAAAAAAACAAACCACTGAACACAGGCTAAAGCTGCTCTGTACCAGATTATAGCCTTCTCACTAATTTCCATCTGTAGTCCGTTCATAAATAAAGTTTCATTTTTTCCAGCAGCAGCGCTGTCATTCTCTTCTCTAACATCTGTTTATTTCTCAAAGCCCTCAGAGTCCCAGATCAAATCGTAGCTTCTTGGCAAATTTAACCAATTTTTACATCCCCCACCACCGCTGTGTATTTGTTGCCTAACCCTCTCATATTCGTTTAATTGTCCCCATGGAGGCTGATGAAACGTAACAGATGAAAAATAAAGAAAAACAAGAGAAACGCCACATGAAAGTCGCTTCTTTACCCTGAAGAGCCTCCATTACAATTACAAAGGCGTCTAAGAAGTCGGCTTCATTCAGTTCAGTTTTAATTAGGAGTTGGTATTGCAGTTGTTAATTAACTAATTAGTTAGGAAGAAGATAGAAAAAAAACTGCACACAACAAACTGAATATACTGTATAGACAACATGCAGACTGTGGACAGTTGCCCGCGTGGATATTCCCTCAGGACCTGTTTAACCTTCAGTTTTTAGCCTCACTCCAACACACAAATACTCACCAACTGTTTCACCTACACACAATACAAATGGACTCAACATCCAGATGGGAGCTGCAGATTTAGGAGATTAAGGCTGAAAGGTTTTGAGAAAAAAGAAATGCAAATTTTTCAGAAAAAAGTTGAAGTTGCAGCTTTATTAGAGCAAAGTTGCAAATTAATGAGGAAAAAAGTTGCAAATTATGAGGAATAAAGATGCAAATTTATAATGAAAAAAGACATTTATGAGGAAAAAAGTTGCACATTTATGAGAAAAAATGCATATTTGAGGAAAAAAGTTGTACATTTATGGGAAAAAAATGCTAATTTATGGGGGGGAAAAATCACAAATTTATGAGGAAAAAAGCTGCAGGCTTATGAGAACAAAGTTGCAAATTATGAGGAATAAAGATGCAAATTTAAAATGAAAAAAGACAAATTTATGAGGGAAAAAGCTGCACATTTATGAGGAAAAAAATGCAAATTTATGAGGAAAAAAGTTGCACATTTATGAGAAAAAATGCATATTTATGAGGAAAAAAGTTGCACATTTATGAGGAAAAAAATGCTAATTTATGGGGGAAAAAATCACAAATTTATGAGGAAAAAAAGCTGCAAATTTTTCACAAAGTTGTAAATTTATGAGACAAAAGCTGCAGGCTTATGAGAACAAAGTTGCAAATTTATAAGAAAAAAATGGCACATTTATGAGAAAATAGATGAACATTTACAGGAAAAAAGTTACAAATTTATGAGGAAAAAAGTTGCAGATTTATGAGAACAAAGTTGCAAATTTATGAGGGGAAAAAGTTCAAAATTTACAATAAAAAATCACAAATTTGTGAGAAAAAGTTTGAAAATTTACAAGAAAAAAAGGCAAATTTACAAGAAAAAAAAAAGTTGCACATTTACAGGGAAAAGTCACAGTTTTTCAAGGAAAACGTTGCTGATTTCTCCTCTCTGACCTCCTTCTCGTCGGCGGGGTCTCCGTTGGTCAGCGGCGCGTAGAGGATCATGTACCCAGAAGCCCCGGCGGCGGCCTTCCAGCGGGCCATCATGGTGCTGTGGGTGACGTCATAGAGCTGCAGGTCGTTGACCATCGGCAGGGCCACTGACGGACACAGAAACACAGACGAGACACTGAGAAATCCAGGATATGTGGGAGAAGACATCGAGTCCCCATTATTTATGGAGCACATCAAAAACAACTGAAGTTCTAAAGAATTTTTTTTTTTTTTTTTTTTTTTTTGTTACTTATTTGTACCCGTAGGTAGACTTGGTTTGCAGTCTGGTGACAAGCCACCGGCTGCTGGTCGCTGCGTGCGCGAGCGCCCTAAACCTACATGTTTTTTGGTATGCGGGAGGAAACCGGAGAAATCCCGGAGTAAACCCACGCAACACGGGGAGAACATGCAAACTCCACACAGCTCACTGTTGGTCGGGGGCTGGGATCGAACCCACGATCTCATGATCCCCGCGGTCCCCCGGCCGAGGGTAAAACTGTGCTGCCACAGTGCTAAACCACTGCGCCACCGTGCAGAATAAAAGCAGACATAACACGTGAGGCAGGGATATTAATTAATAAGATACACCATCAAAAATGCTCAATCTCAAAATGGTTTAAAAGGTTAAGGAATAAAAAAAAAAAAAAAATGTAGTAAAAGTTTCTAGTTTTACTCCTTTTAATTTAAATTTTAATTCCAAGAGTCAAATGGCTCAAAGTACGGCTGGGCAATAAAGAAAAAAGAAAGAATTGCAATACATTTCGAGATACATCGCGATACAAGATATATATTGTGATGTACGATATATATCACGATATGCATTTCATCCACTGAAATTCAAAATTTGGCTTTACTTACATTTTTATTAGGAAAAAAATAAAATTCATATTAATTCCTCCTGTATATATGTATCCATGTAAATTTCTCACACAATTGCTACTTTTTTGGTGATTTTTAAAATTGCTTGCAAAATGTTTTGTGTCTTTTTTCCTTGCAAATTATGTTTCCCTCATTAAACAATTTTTTTTCCAGAATTTCCTATATTTTTGAAATAAATGTGTTTGGCTTTTTTCCCCCTAAATTTGGTACGATTTTCTTTGGAAATGTAATACCTGTTCTCAAGTAAAACTGAAGATGTTTTCCATGTAAAAATGTGACATTTTCCCCAATAAAGTTATAAGCTTTTTCATAAATTGTGATTTTGTTTTTGCATAATCTTCTGCTTTTCTCATAAGATTGTCTTATCTGATTGTTAAGTGAGAGATTCTTTTATTGCATATTTTATAATGACCCTTTGTCTCAGATAAGCCAAGGCCCAGGTGGATTCACACACACAGTGGTCTCTGCTCTTCACTGGAAGCTCCGCCCACAAACACAGATGAGGCTCGTTTTGGAGCTTCCTGGACTCGCCTCACAGCCGGCTGGATGAAAGAAGACTCCCTGACACGCTCAAGAAGAAGCACTTCCGTCTGCTCTGCCAAAATGTATCTTATGTGTCTATCCGATTTTATAAAAAATAAACCAGTAAAATGCACCTCTGGGATTACAGCTTCTTTATTCACTAGATAAAAGGGTTTTTAATAGTAAATACAAAAAAATCCATCAGTTTCCCCTTTTTTTAAAAGATAAAAATGCTGTCTTTTCATAGAAATTTGCAACCATTTTCTAGTAAAATTGTTGGCTTTTCTGGTAAATCTGTGACTCTTCTTGCCAATTTGCATGTTTTTTTCCCTCATGAGACTGCAACATTTTCCCTAAATTTGTTGTATTTTTGGCATAAATTTTCTTTGTAAATTTATTACCTTTCATGGGTAAGACTGCAGCATTTCTTACATAAATTTATTACATTTTTCTCATAAAACTCCAGCTTTTACCAGTAAATTTATGATTTCTTTTCCAGAAATTATGTAACTTTTTTCCTTGCAAATTTGTGGGTACGTTTTCCTCAAAAAACTCCAAAAAAAAATGTGAGGGTTTTTTGTATAAATTTTCAGGTTTTCTCATTTTCTGCTTTTTAGGATATTTTTCTCTTGAATGTTACCACCTTTTATCTTGTAAATTTATTGCTTCTTTTCTTGGAAATTTATGAGGTTTTTTTTTTCCCTCAAGGTTTCAGGGAGCCACCATCTATGGACCAAAGATCCACATTTAGCCCCTGAGCCGCAGGTTGCAGACCCCTGCACTAGCGGGGCATCGTTTTAGTTCACTTATGAAATAACCGCATCATAAAATAAAATGAAAGGCCACCTCAGAGAAAGTTCTTCACAGCTGTAACTGATGAAAGGGTCTTTTTGTCTCCTTGCTTAAAGGTGAACTAGACAGTGTTTTCATGAAACCAAATATTTAACCAACATTAATCCATCAACAAAACATTTATAAAGGTACAGAATTAAAGCCTTTACAGCTCATGGCATGAATTTCTACAAGAATGTTTCTTTTTTGACATATTTTTTGATTCTAATGTCAGTTACTCTTACAAGTCTACTATACACTGCAGACAATTTTTGGACCCTTTGGGGACCCTCAAGGCAAAAATGTACACGCAAAATAAACAAAAAAAAAAAAGTAAAATCATCAGATATCAATATTTCTTTCTGCTTTTTTCTGCATAAATCTCTTGACCCACTTCAGCTCTGCTCAAAACTATCAGAAGTTCATTTTTAGAATTTTAACCCTTTAAATATCAGTTTGAATACATGATGTCACGTGTTTTATGAAAATAACTTGGAATTTAACGGGTTAAAATCCTGAAAAAATGCTGAATATTTGGTAGATTTGAGCAGAGCTAAAGTGTTTTAAGAGATTTATGCAGGAAAAAAACAGAAACGAATATTGATATGATGATTTTACAGCAGTATTTTTGCATGTATGTTTTTGGCTCAAGGGTCCCCAAAGGGTGCAAAATTGTAAAGACCCTGTCACACCATGATGATTTTAGGCAGCGTCTGCCAAACGTATAAAAATTGGTCTAAAATGATGGCATATGCCGAAATTTTCACTTTTGGCCATATGTATTGCGTATCGTAAATCTGTAATTTCCCAGTTTGGAATCAATAAAGTACATCTACTGTATCTATCCATAATAAGCTGGACGTATACATAATGTATTAGCAACTTATATAGAATAGTTCCATAACTTAAACCAACGAATGCTTAGCGTGTTGCTGACGTTCACAAGTAATGTGCAGCAATAGTCTAACTTCTGCATAACTTCTGCATTGCACAGTCATGCCAAACTGCTGTCACCTCCCGATCCATGAATCCTAGGTGTGCGCGAGATCATCTCTGTTCAATCAAAAAGATTCTCCCCTCCAAAGACCATGGCGGGGGGCGTGACTGACCTGGCAGAGCTGTCATATCTGTCAGGATGGGCACACCTAAAACAGCTGATGTGACACGTCACAAACGTCCGATGACAGTTGCTACAATCTGGCTCAAAGGTACGCAAACTGATGGCAATAAAAAAGGTTTATTTTCAATAAAGTGAAAAAACCCCAAGATAATACATGAAGTGTGCTTTTGCCGGGAGCCACAGCCAAGGGACAGCAAAGCAGGATTTATCATGGAAATCAGCTGAGCTCTGTGTTTCGGGCGATCAGCTGATTGGACCCTCCTCCTCCGGTGTTCTGACATTTTGGCATATCTATCAGAATAGCACTGGACAGATGATGGTACACACTTCAGTCAAAGGTTAAAAAAAAAAAAAAACATGGCAAGGAGGCTAAACAGTGATTTGGATCTTTATCCTGTAACTTGAAAGCGTTCACACACATCCCCGACAGGTCCCGTTATAAGAAAAAGTATGTGTTTAGCTCTCTGCGTGTGTGTGTGTGTGTGTGTGTGTGTGTGTGTGTGTGTGTGTGTGTGCGCGCGCGCGTGTGTGTGTGTGCGCTGCAGACAGCAGCTGAGCTCTGTATGGGTTTTTCCTGTGAACCAACAGTGAAAATACTGCTCCATTACAGGGTAGCTGTAAGTTAGAAACCCGCTCAGTAAGTTACACATAGGCTCAAAGAGTGTTACTCATATGTTAGAAATAAGTTTTGGGTATGCTAGACCTTTATCTCAACGTATTTTGATTTATGAGTAACTTGTGAGTTGCTTATAAGTAACATGTGTGAACAAACGCACAACTTCCCTACAACTTATGCCCCGCTCATGCGGGACGTTTTGGCCGCACGCTGGATATGTTGGAAAATTTTCAGAGGCGCTCGCCGTACAATTCTGTATACCAGCCTGCTTCAGCATGCTCTTAATTTATACAAAACTTACCCATAACTGATTCGACGTATGCCAGCGTGTTCTCCAAATTTTTCATACGTTTGGCAAACCCTGCCTAAATTGTCTCGGTGTGACAGAGCCTCATATCTGACAGCACATAAAAAGTAGCAGCAACACTGAGTTCTTTGCATTCGTAATTTTTGACATATCCAAGACTCTAATCACCAGCAACGCCCCACCCCCCACTATTTTATAGAAAAAAAATGTCTTTTTTTCATAACAGTGACATCATGTATTCAAACTGGTATTTAAAGGTTAAAATTCTAAAAACTGATTGAACTTTTGGTAGTTTTGAGCAAAGCTGGAGATTTGTTCAGGGAAAAAAAAAAAAATCACAAAGTATATGTCTGATGATTTTATAGCAGTTTTTTTGAGTGTACATTTTTGGCTCGAGGGTCCCTAAAGGGAAGTAACAATGAGGGGTCCCTAAGGATTAATATATTGATTAAAAAACTACTTTAAACATTTTTTACGGGTAATAATCAAATCCGTCTGGAAGACCTGGACCACCCCGCTGCACCCACAGAGCGACGGCCTGGTTGAACGCATTAACTGGACCCTGACCACCCAGCTCGCCATCCTTGTGGACCAGCAACAGCGAGACTGGGACCTGCACCTGGTTCTGTGGGCATACCGGACAGCAGTTCAAGAATCCACCCCGGCAGCGCTGATGTTTGGATGCAAGCTGCGCACCCTGGTGGACTTTGTGTTCGTCCCTCCCCTGGAGCCAGAGGTGGAGAGCAACCCAGGGTTGGATTTTCTGTTTTGCTTGAGAGAACCTCTTCACACGGTGCACGAACTGGCTCGGAAGGCCCTGGTAGCACCGGGCAGTCGACAGAAGCAAGCGTACAACTCCCGCTGCCAGGGGAGAGACTTTGCACCCGGGGATCAAGTCTGGGTTTTCTGCCCTGAGCAGAAAAATGGACTGTCACCAAAGCTGGCGAGCCACTGGTCAGGACCGTGCGTGGTCCTACAGAGACTGTCGGACATAGTGTACAGGGTAAGGCTGTAGAAGAGGAACCGGGTGGTGGTGCTTCACCGCAACCGCCTCACCCTGTACCAGCAAGCTGCCTCGCGAGTGGCCGAGCCAGAGGCCCCATCTCCACCGGAGACTCCAGTCGAGGCTCGACTGGACAATAACAGGCCCATGCGTGCCAGCAGCCGCCAATGGCTGGCAATGCCTAGACAAGTTTGTATTGGACTTTCGAGTTGGACTTTTATCGTTCTTGGGACAGAAACCAGTCCAGGGTAGGACAGTGTAACGTTGGGGCTGTGATAAGGGGCGAGGGATTCTCCCAGCATGATTTGCACCGTGGAGGATTCATAGACAGTTATAATTCTTGTGCTCTGAACGTTATTGTTGTAGTGTTATAAGCCTGGTTGTGCCGTTTTCCCTGCGTATGAGAGATTGTGTGTCTGGGCCACCGTGAGTGAAGTGAGTGCGTGTGTGGATGACCTTACCTCTGTTCTGCAAAATCAGGGGGTTGAAATAAATGCCTACTACGTTCCAAATCGTCTGTCATTATTGTGTGAACCCTAGAAACGTCACAATATAATCCACCTCATGGACAGAATGTGTCATTTCTGAGTTGCTTATTGTGCAAAAACGTTCTGTTGTGGTGACACCAGCACACGGCGGATGGACATTACCTCACACACAGAAGCAGACAGAGGGGCTGAACAATGGACTGACGGGGGTAGCCTCCCACAGGAGTAATTACACCAGACTTTAAGGCGCCTTCGCCTCCTGCTGCCCAAAACTACAGCACAGGGAGGAGAATGTATTGTAGGAAGGTAACGTGTTATGTTCATCGTGCCACATGGTGCTTTTGTAATGTAATGTGTTGTTATTATAATCTTGCCACTCACGGTCTTTGTCGGACCTCATTTAATATGCGCCAGCCTCAGTTTCTACACGCAGGTCAATAAAGCTTTATAAGAGAGTGCAGAGAAACTGAAGCAGGCCTTTCCAGACTAGGCTCTTCATGACCCCAGCGTCTATGCTGGGGTCACAGGCTGTACATATGATAGAGGGTTCAATAAAGAATCTGTGTCGACCTATGCTCGTGCTTCGCCTCCACATCCTTTCCCTTTCACCCTCTACACTGGCGACCCTTGACGTGAATAGACTGTCTCTCCCTTCTGCCGTGGACTCCTTTTTCTCCACATTGGTCACCTGATGGTAACGGGCAGTCTACTCACTCTCACCGCACTGTGGACTCCGGAGTACCAGGAATCGCCGGCATCTTCTTCAGCCACACTGGAGCGCGCGCGCCCGTTCCTCTCTCCACGATGGTGACCTCAAGGGCCGGAGGGAGAGCGCGGCACGGGGACCGAGACCCATGAGGATCAGCGAGACGAGCACCGCACAGAAACAGCCTGAACGGGGAAGATCGGCACCGTCTGCGTTGATTCCTACCAAGCCCCGACCCTGACTTAACCTCCAGACAGCAGAGTTTCCGCGCACAGAGGCCCCATGCACACACTGCAGGATTACGAGGACAGAGCAACTTCTAGCTATGCGGTCACTGCACCAGAGCGCGCCACGCACCAGGGACAAACCGGCTCCACAGACTTACACAGCAGCCTCCGCCGCTGCACATGCCCGAGGAACACGGCCGATTGCCATCCTTGGAACCTTTAAGACTGCCCTCGCACCTAAAGCAGATGTGCAGCCTCACGCGCAGGACATGTGTTGGTTTCTCAGCCACTGCGCACAACGTGAATTCAGCTGATTGCTTTTCCCATTGCCTTTAGGGCTGCTCCTGCACTTAAAGCAAGATTACCAAGATTACCACTTTCCCTGACACAGCTTCAGTTTTTTTCACAGCGGCTACTCATCCTCGGGGAATTGGGCCTATCACCTTCCCCAGATCCTCGCTGGACCGGACCCGCACAAGGAGTGGTCAGAGACTTCAATTTTTTTCACAGCCGCTGTGGATCACCGTAAGGTTTACTGGGAAAGTCCCTCACCCATGGCTGATCCGCACGCAATTTTTGCGCGGCCCAGACACTTTTGACGTCCCGGGCCGGCACTCAATTGTTTCCCCCCACCTCCCCCTCGTCCTCCACACCGTGCTTCCCGCACCTCTGTCCCAGAGACCTGCCAATCGCCAGCTTTGTTCTTTCAGCGCGACGCGCACCAGCCCCGTGTGCCCACGATCCACGGCCATTCAACGTGTTGCAACTCGGAGTGGAGCAGACTGTGTTTTTCACCCCTCCCCCGTTCCCCCCATGGACTGACATGCCCTCCAACACTCCTCTACAGCAAGACAGTTCTACCGGAGCGGCAACCCCCTCTGCAGCCTCAACAGGCGCCAACTTCAGCCCAAACGACAGGGGGGTCACAGCCTGGTCTGGGTGTTCGGGGGGGGGGGGGGGTGCTGTGTGGTGACACCAGCACATGGCGGATGGACATTATCTCTCACCCAGAAGCAGACAGAGGGGCTGAACAATGGACTGAGGGGGGTAGCACCCCACAGGAGTAATTACACCAGACTTTAAGGCACCTTTGCCTCCTGCTGCTCTAAACTACAGCACAGAGAGGAGAATGTATTGTAGGAAGGTAACATGTGTTATGTTAATCGTGCCACACGGTGCTTTTGTAATGTAACGTGTTATTATAATCTTGCCACTCATGGCCTTTGTCAGACCTCATTTAATATGCGCCAGCCCCAGGTTTTATGCGCAGGTCAATAAAGCTTTATAAGAAAGTGCAGAGAAACTGAGGCAGGCCTTTCCACACTAGGCTCTTCACGACCCCAGCGTGCACGCTGGGGTCACAGGCTGTACATATGATAGAGGATTCAATAAAGAATCTGTGTCGACCCACACTTGTGCCTCGCCTCCACATCCTTTCCCTTTCACCCTCTACACTGTGACCTAAATATTATCCTTCCCCCATTACATTATGCTGAGCACCAAGCTAGTCAGGACACTGTTGGTCAGGGGCTGGGATTGAACCCGGGACCCCCCGGCAAAGAGCGAGTTGCTGTGCTGCCACAGTGCTAACCACTCTGCCACCGTCCTGCCCTATGCTATGCCCTATGCTTAATGCTGGCTAAAAAAAAAACAAAAAAAAACAAAACACCAGTCTCGTTGATAACAGAGTAAACAATGATCTGACTACGGATTTTTGAGCCAGCCTTCAAATAAAGCTGTCACACAGGATTTATTGTGGGCAGCAGTGGCTCAGGAGGTAGAGCAGGTCGTCCAATAACCGGATGCTTGGCGGTTCAAATCCCGCTCTCCCCAGATATCCTGCCGTTGTGTCCCTGAGCAAGACACTTTACCCACCTTGCTTCCAGTATCCATGACACTGGGTATGAATGTGTTTAAATGTTCGGTAGTGGCTGTGGCTACAGAGGTAGCTTACCACTATCAATGTCTGTGGAGTGAATGAATAATGAATCCATTGTAACGCACATATGAAAAGCGCTATATAAATCTGATGCATTATTATTATTATTAACAGTATGAGGGGAAAAAAGTTGCAATTTTGCACTGGGTATGAATGTACGTACTGTATATGAATGTGTATAAATGTTCAGTGGTGGCCAAAGAGGCCGTGGGTGCGGCTTGGCAGCCACATTTCCATTAGCCTGCCCCAGGGCAGCTGTGGCTACAGTAGTAGCCTGCTGCTACCACTGTCTGTCTGGAGTGAATGAATAATGTATCTATTTGTAAAGCGTCTTTGAGTGTCTATGACAAAGCGCTATATAAATCTGATGCATTATTATTATTATGTTTCACTTTTCACATAAGCCAACCATAACCAACAGCTAAACAACGCACCATAACACCTGTGTGGTTCTCCACTGGTTTCCCTCACACCACTGATTCATTTCTGCTGTTCTCAGAATAGACAATCAGATTTTTTTGTAGTATCTATTCACAGAATCATTTTTCAACATTAACTTACTGAGAGTTGCTCTTTAAGCTGATAATAGAAGGCAGGTGATGTTTTGATGGTTTCAGTCTCCTTCTGTTTAACATTTTTGAGAAAAAAGAATTGTGAGGAAAAAAGTTGCAAATTTACAAGAAGAAAGTATTACAATTATGACAGAAATCTCTAAATTGGACAAAAATGAATAGTTTTGTGAAAAAATGCAAATTTATAAGAATGAAGAAGCATAATTATGAGAAAAAAGTTGCAAATTTATTAGAAAAAATGTGTAAATTTATAAAAAAAAAAAAAGTATCAAAATTGTAAGAGTAAAGCTGTAAATTTCTAAGAAAAAAGTTGCAAATTTACCGTATGAGAAAAGTTGAAAGTTTATGAGAAAAAAATGCTAATTTATAAGAAAAAAAAATTGCAAATTTATGGTAAAAGTGTTGAATGTTTATGTGGAAAGAAATTGCAAATTTTAAAGAAAAACAGCAAAATTATGAGGAAAAAAAAGTTAAAAAAAATTGGGGAAAAAAGCTTCTTTGAAGATCTCAGTACTTACTGACAGAGAGCAGATTGACTTTTCAATATAATTACTGTGGCAGAACCAAGTTATGATAAACCCATCATCCACAAATATGCAACAAAGTATACAACCATTTTTCCCCTCTGAAGTGAAGTGTCTTTGAGTGCCTTGGAAAGTGCTACACAAATAAAATGTATTATTATTGTTATTATTATTATTATAGTTGTAGGCCAGGATCCCGAAGTGAAGTTTCAAGTCAGGGTCAAGTTTGGTGACCCGAGAGAGCTTTACATGTTCTATAGTAAGAGTATAGGGAGTGCTAACCTTGACCTTTGACCTTCTGGCCCAAATCTGTAGTCATAGGTCATGGTCTCAGAGTGAACTTGTGTACCAGGTTTGGTGACCCTAGCTTTCTTTGTTGTTGAAATATAGTTTATAAGGCATTTTGATGTTGACCTTTGACCTTGCAATCCCAAAACCATAGTCACACTTCAGGGTCACAGGGTGAACCTGTGTACCAAGTTTGGTGGCCCTAGCTTTATTTGTTGTACAGTAATAAGGCATAGGGAATGTTAACCTTGACCTTTGGACCCCAAATCCATAGTCAGAAGTCAGGATTCCAAGGTGAACCTGTGGACCAGGTTTGGTGGCCCTAGCTCTATTCGTTTTATAATAATAGTAAATGTAGCATTTACCATACTGCAACTACAATATTAACTTTGACCTGTGACCCTTTGACCTCAAACCCATAGTTAGGTGAGGGTGTAAGTCATCCAAGACGTGTCTTAGATACAACTACTGAATCAACTTGAAAAGCCTACATCATTTTTTTCAGTAGCTATTGTGTTTAGAAGATTTAGGGAAAATCTGACCTCTGACCTCAAGGTCATCCAATGAGAGTGAAACTGCAATATGCGCATCATCAGAGTATATCAAACCATGGTACCAAGTTTCAAAACAATGGGAACAAAACTTTAGGAGGAGTTGATTTCACAAAAGTGGGATGGACGGACAGACGGACCCATAACATAATCCCCCTTCGGTCTTCGCCCAAAAGGCTCTTCGACCCCTTTGGGCTTCAACCGGTGGGGGATGAAAAAGCTGTAAATTTATGAAAAAAAACTGCAAAATTATGAAGAAATTTGAAAATTTATGAGGAAAAAATACCAAATTTAGGATAAAATTGCTGTTAATTTATGAGAAAAAAAAGCCTCAAATTTATGAAAAAGTAGAAAAGTTACAAGAAAATTTTTTAAAACTTATCAGAAAAGACTTGCAAGTTTATGAGAAAGAAACGGAAATTCATAATAAAATAACAGCAAATTCTGAGAAAAATGTTGAATATTTATGGGGAAAAAACTTGCAAATTTATAAAAATAAAGCAGCAAATTATGACAAAAGTTGAAAATGTATTGGAAAGTTTAAAAGGTAATTTATAAGAAAAAAGCCACAAATTTATGAAAAAAATGGGAAATTATGAAAAAGCTGTACATTTATGAGGAAAAAAATACCAAAATTAGGAGAAAAAGCTGTAGACTTATGAGAACAAAAGCTACAAATTTATGAAAAAGTAGAAAAATTATGAGGTAAAAAGGTAGAAAATTTACGAGAAAAAAGTTGCAAATTTATGAGAAAATTTTTTTTGCAAGTTTATAAGAAAAAAAGTATCAAATTTATGAGGAAAAAGCGCTGTAAATTTATGAGAAAAAGTAGCAGAATCCCCCCCACCATCATCTCCATTGGTTCTAAACTCCGTCAACTTACGGGTGGTGGCGCTTCCTCTCAGGGCCTCGCTGGCGGAGCTGCGGTAGACGGCGAAAACGGCCACCTGGTACTCTGTCAGCGAGTTGAGGTAGTTGAGCTCCACACTGTTCTCTGACCCGTGGACCACCTAGAAACACAGAAGTTAACAGGAGAACATTTTAATGAAGGGAAAAACACCTGATTAGGAGTATAAACTGCTCTGTCAATAATAGTCAGTAGGTGATGGGGGGGGGGGGGGGGTCATCCCCCTTATTAGCAAACTGACCCAAAACGGTCCCCCTTGTTAAGCTGCCACAACCCCCGCACTTTAGTTCTGCAAATTTGTGATGTCTTCCATCTTGTAAATTTGCAACCCCCCCCCCCCCCAAGGTTTAAGAAATTTGCAACTTTTTCCTCTAGTTTTGCAAATTAACATTTTTTTCCCCCCTTAGTTCCATAAATTTGCGAATTTTCCCCTATTCATTCATCTTCTTCCGCTTAATCCTTTTCGGGTCGCGGGGGGGCTGGAGCCTATCCCAGCATCTTCGGGCGAGAGACAGGGTCCACCCTGGACAGATCGCCAGTCCATCGCAGGGCCAACACAGACAGACAGACAACCATTCACTCTCACAGTCACACCTAAGGACAATTTAGAATCCCCAGTTTGATGCCAATTAACCTAACTTGAATGTTTTTGGCATGTGGGAGGAAACCGGAGAAATCCCGGAGTAAACCTACGCAGACACGGGGAGAACATGCAAACTCCACATAGATCACTGTTGGTCGGGGGCTGGGATCGAACCCAGGATCCCCTGGCCAAGGGTGAGTTACTGTGCTGCCGCAGTGCTAACCACTCCGCCACCGTGCCACCCTTTCATAAATTTGCAACTTTTTCCTCTAGTTCCGTAAATCTGCATCTTTTTCCCCCATTTTGTAAATTTGCGAGATTTTATTCTAGTTCTCTAAATTAGCACATTTTCCCCCTCTAGTTCCGTAAGTTTGCATCTTTTCCCCCCAATTTTGAAATTTGTGACTTTTTCTTTTATTTTCGTAAATTTGCATCTTTCCCCATTTTGTAAATTTGAGACTTTTTTCCTCTAGTTCCGTAAGTTTGCATTTTGTTCCCCCATTTGTTAAATTTGTGACTTTTTCCTATAGTTTCATAAGTTTCCATCTTTTTCTCCTAGTTTTTAAATTTGTGACTTTTTCCTCTAGTTACATAAATTTGCATCTTTTCCCCATTTCGCAAATTTGCAACTTTTTCCTCTAGTTCTGTCAATTAATATTTTTTCCCTCTAGTTCTGTAAATTTGCATCTTTTCCCCATTTTGTAAATTTGCTTCTTTTCCCCATTTCACAACTTTTTCCTTTAGTTCCATAAGTTTGTATCTTTTCCCCTATTTTGTAAATTTGCGACATTTTCCTCTAGTTCTGTAAATTAGTATTTTTCTCCTCTAGTTCCGTAAGTTTGCATCTTTTTCCCCTAGCTTCTAAATTTGTGATTTTTTCCTTTACTTCCGTAAATTTGCATCTTTTCCCCATTTTGTAAATTTGTGACATTTTCCTCTAATTCTCTAAATTAGTATTTTTTTCCTCTAGTTCCGTAAGTTTGCATCTTTTTCCCCAGTTTCTAAATTTGTGACTTTTTCCTTTAGTTCTGTAAGTTTGCATCTTTTCCCCATTTCATAAATTTGCGGCTTTTTCCTTTAGTTCTGTAAATTTGCATCTTTTCCCCATTTCATAAATTTGCGACTTTTTCCTCTAGTTCCGTAAATTTGTAATTTTCCCCCCATTTTGTAAATTTGCGACTTTTTCCTCTAGTTCAGTAAATTTGCATCTTTTCCCTCATTTTGTAAATTTGCGACTTTTTCCTCTAGTTCAGTAAATTTGCATCTTTTCCCCTCATTTTGTAAATTTGCAACTTTTTGCTCTAGTTCCATAAATTTGCATCTTTTTCCCCCATTTTGTAAATTTGCAACTTTTTCCTCTAGTTCCGTAAATTTGTAATTTTCCCCCCATTTCATAAATTTGCGACTTTTTCCTCTAGTTCAGTAAATTTGCATCTTTTTCCCCCATCCATCCATCCATCCATCCATCTTCTACCGCTTTTCCGGAGGTCCGGGTCGCGGAGGCAGCAGTTCAAGCAGAGAAGCCCAGACTTCCCTCTCCCCAGCCACCTGCTCCAGCTCTTCAGAGGGGATACCAAGGCGTTCCCAGGCCAGCTGGGAGACATAGTCTCTCCACCGAGTCCTGGGTCTGCCCCGGGGTCTCCTCCCAGTGGGACGTGCCTGAAACACCTCAAGTGGAAGGCGTCCAGGAGGCATCCTAATCAGATGCCCATACCACCTCAACTGACTCCTTTCAATGTGGAGGAGCAGCGGTTCTACTCTGAGCCTCTCCCGGATGACTGAGCTCAGTCATCTTTTTCCCCCATTTTGTAAATTTGCAACTTTTTGCTCTAGTTCCATAAATTTGCATCTTTTTCCCCCATTTTGTAAATTTGCAACTTTTTGCTCTAGTTCCATAAATTTGCATCTTTTTCCCCCATTTTGTAAATTTGCGACTTTTTCCTCTAGTTCCGTAAATTTGTAATTTTCCCCCCCATTTCATAAATTTGCGACTTTTTCCTCTAGTTCAGTAAATTTGCATCTTTTCCCCTCATTTTGTAAATTTGCAACTTTTTGCTCTAGTTCCATAAATTTGCATCTTTTTCCCCCCATTTTGTAAATTTGCGATGTTTTATTCTAGTTCTCAAATTAGCATTTTTTTTCCTTTACTTCCGTAAGTTTGCATCTTTCCCCCAATTTTTAAATTTGCTACTTTTTCTGTTACTTTCGTAAATTTGCATCTTTTCCCCATTTCGTAAATTTGAGACTTTTTCCTCTAGTTCCGTAAGTTTGCATCTTGTTCTCCCATTTGTTAAATTTGTGACTTTTTCGTATAGTTCCATAAGTTTGCATCTTTTTCCCCTAGTTTTTAATTTTACGACTTTTTCGTTTACTTCCATAAATTTGCATCTTTTCCCTATTTTGTAAATTTGAGACTTTTTCCTCTAGTTCCCTAAATTTGCATCTTTTTCCTCCATTTTGTAAATTTGTGACATTTTATTCTAGTTCTCCAAACTAGTATTTTTTTCCCTCTAGTTCCGTAAGTTTGCATCTTTTTCCCCTAGTTTCTAAATTTGTGACTTTTTCCTTTACTTCCGTAAATTTGCATCTTTTCCCCATTTCATAAATTTGAGACTTTTTTCTCTAGTTCCATAAGTTTGCAGCTTTTCCCACAATTTTTAAATTTGCGACTTTCTTTTACTTTCATAAATTTGCATCTTTGCCCCATTTCATAAATTTGAGACTTTTTCCTCTAGTTCCATAAGTTTGCATCTTTCTCACATTTCGTAAGTTTGTGATTTTTCCGTCTAGTTCTGTAAATTAGTATTTTTTCCTGCAGTTCCATAAATTTGCATCTTCCCCCACCATTTCATAAATAAGCAACTTTTTCCTCTAGTTCCGTAAGTCTGCATCTTTTCCCCTATTTTGTAAATTTGTGACTTTTTCTAGTTCCGTAAATTTGCATCTTTTCCCCATATCGTAAATTTGCAACTTTTTCCTCTAGCTCTGTACGTTAGCATCTCTTTCCCTTAGTTCCGTAAATTTGCCATTTTTTCCCCATCTTGTAAATTTGCAACTTTCCCCCCAGTTTTGTAAATTTGCAACTTTCCCCCCAGTTTTGTAAATTTGCAATTTTCCCAACTTTTTTCATAAATTTGGGACGTGGAAAATGTAAGACTTTAATTAGCATCTTTTATCATATCTTTGGCACCCTTTTCTTAATTCATACCTAATGTACATTTGTACCTTTGTGTCTTATGTTAAATTTGTGAATATCTCCCCATCACCCCCATAATAAACTGCCTACTGATAATAGTCCTATAGTTTTTTTTTTAATTAAATCATCATTATAACTAATTATCTCCTATTTGCCGTCTCTTCGCTGACAGCTCCACTTTATCAAGATTCGCCTTAAAAATCCTCCGTTTACTCGAGGTTAAAAATGCGGCGTGTGTTGCTCATGGGCATCCAGCCCTCTAAAGAGATTTAAACGGCGTGGAAATGGATCGCTTTGGCTTTGATCAAAACTCTCTTCTCCTTTTGGGATAAACTCTTAAAGCTGCGAGTCCTAATTGACATCAAAGATGGAGACGGGATGAAAAATAAGACTGAAAGGAACCAAAGATAAAAGATCAGACTGAAATATGACGGGGCGGCTGGAGGAGTAGAAACACAAACAGAACATGACAGAGCTTTCTGCACCAGATGAAGTGATTTAAACAGGTGTGAACAGCCACATACTGTATGTAATTAACCCTCTCAACCATTATATGGTCAGGAGAACGCCTCTTGTGGAGTTTGCATGTTCTCCCCGTGTCTGCGTGGGTTTACTCCGGGATTTCTCCGGTTTCCTCCCACACGCCAAAAAAAAACCATGCACGTTGGGTTAATTGGCATCAAACTGGGGATTCTAAATTGCCCTTAGGCATGACTGTGAGAGTGAATGGTTGTCTGTCTCTCTGTGTTGGCCCTGTGATGGACTGGCGATCTGTCCAGGGTGGACCCTGCCTCTCGTCCTATGATGCTGGGATAGGCTCCAGCCCCCCCGCGACCCGAAAAGGATTAAGCGGAAGAAAATGGATGAATGGACGGATGGATGGAGAACGCCTCTTGGTTTAATTACTGTAGATTAGTTTATTTGACAGGGACAGTGCAATAAACATAGACAATTAATCAAAGACAATTAATCTGATGTGTTGCACATAGAGTGTATAGCTATTAGCTAATTTGCAACTCTTGTCCCTGGATGGGCTTTAGAAAAAAGAATCAAGATAAAAAATATACACAATAATCACATACATCAATGCAGAAAAATTATAAATACACAATTATAAATATTATATTATAAATACACAAATATAACAGCCTGACTCACATTTAACATAAATATTATAAATATTATAAATACACAAATATAACAGCCTGACTCACATTTAACACATATAACATAACTCACATTTGCCTATTTCAGGCCTTCCTCCCTCCGTCACTCACTATAAACAAACACATTTATTCCTTCCCTTCATTCACTCTCACTTTGCAGACAGTTAATTCATACATGAGTACATTCTTGTTTATTTTTCAGCCAGTTTTTAACATTTTTAGTGAATGTTTTAAAGTCCGTTATTATTTTAATTTCATTTGGCATTGTGTTCCAGATGTGACTGCCCTTTATAGAGAAAGCTGTTTGTCCAAATGTGGTTCTGCTGTGGAATATTTTACAGTTATTGTTAACAGAACTCCTGGTGGCTCTGCTGGTGGATTATGCTCCGTATGTTTAAATGACCGCCGAGGATCCCCTTTGGTTTAGCCTTGGTGTCCCAAAGAACTCGTGCATGATTAACAGTTTGGAAAAATAAATGTTGTTTTTGCTTTTGTACAGCTCGGTTTTGTGCTAACCCAGTGGTCTGCTGTTTAATAGTGGCAGGTCCAGGGTTAAGGTGAATATCTCCTGCCAGAAGTAGCAGAACTAACAGAACTTTAATTGTATATCCTCTGCCATATTGTGATTTTTGCTTAACAGCCATGTTTGCCTTAATTTGGAAGTTTTTGCTCAGGCCTTTTAAAGACCACATAGAGTGTAGGGTGAGATGTCCAAGCCCAAATCCATACAGATAAAACTTTTTAACTTCACCTTTGGTTGAGTTTGTCAGAAAATCCTTCTTGTTGCAGGTCCAGACACACAAAGACAAAACGAAGAGGAAGTAGAGAAGTAGAGAAGGCTTATTAGTGGTGCCCATCAGCCCACTTTTTAATCCGGTGGCAGCCATCTTCGGTCTTTCTTGGAAAGAAGGAAAAAGAAAATCTGTGGATAGTAAAATAAATTCTGCTTATATCGCCAGAATCTGATCCGATCGCCCTCGAATCCAGCTGGGCCTCAGCTAGCCAACTAGCCCCTTCCGTTGCTGGTCTCGTTGCTCATAGTCGCCGTAACTGGTCTCCCATCCTGCTCCTCCAACCGAGTCTCGTCACACACCGCCGCTGCCACCGAGCTCCGCTGAGGTCACGGTAAGTCCTCCGCTAGGCACCGCCACCTACCGTCGTCTGCCTGGGTGAAATCTCTGCTGAGCCCCGTCAACAAATAGCCGCTTGCCTGGTAGTATCTCCGCTGGGCCTCGCAGCTGGGCTTCGATTCAGGCTGGTGTAAGGTGGAATGACTGGCGCCAGCATTAAGCTAACTAGCGTTAGCTTAGCAATCGCTTCAGGTAGGGCACATCAGTGAATCACAAGGAAGCGCTGGAATCGCTGGTCAGTTTACTCACAGTGGCCGGATAAAAGCGATCAAAGGGGTAATCCACCGGAGGTATATCCGATCGCTGTAGGTAGTTATTTAGAGACTGGCGCCAGCATTAAGCTAACTAGCGTTAGCTTAGCAATCGCTTCAGGTAGCATTAAGCTAACTAGTGTTAGCTTAGCAATCGCTTCAGGAAGGCGCAGGAAGTCGCTGGAGAAAGGCTTAGCTTAGCAATCGCTTCGGGTAGTCTCGTCGCACACCGCCGCTGCAGTCACGGTAAGTCCTCCGCTGGGCACCGCCGCCTACCGCCGTCTGCCTGGGTGAAATCTCTGCTGAGCCCCGTCAACAAATAGCCGCCTGCCTGGTAGTATCTCCGCTGGGCCTCGCAGCTGGGCTTTGATTCAGGCTGGTGTTAGGTGGAATGGCTGGCGCCAGCATTAAGCTAACTAGCGTTAGCTTAGCAATCGCTTCAGGTAGGGCACATCAGTGAATCACAAGGAAGCGCTGGAATCGCTGGTCAGTTTACTCACAGTGGCCGGATAAAAGCGATCAAAGGGGTAATCCACCGGAGGTATATCCGATCGCTGTAGGTAGTTATTTAGAGACTGGCGCCAGCATTAAGCTAACTAGCGTTAGCTTAGCAATCGCTTCAGGTAGCATTAAGCTAACTAGTGTTAGCTTAGCAATCGCTTCAGGAAGGCGCAGGAAGTCGCTGGAGAAAGGCGATTAAAGGGCAATCCAACGGAGGTGGCAATTCAGCCCGTGCGTGTTCGCCACGAGCGCCGATCGCTGCAGGCCAGCCACTTTTAATGGCAAAATCAGTGACTTTGTCTCAGCACTGAAAAAGTGTGACCATCCCGGTCGCCATCTTGAGTCCATCTTCGTCCATCGTCTACTGCTGCACCAATTTACTGACAGGGAAGGAGCTCTCCTCAAAACAGGCTGCTTTTAATGCTAACGAGCCCCAGTTCACCCCACCCTCCCTCCTTTATAATCGCTGAGATTTTTGTTTTGACGACTACACTGTGTTTGAGGTGACATTAGCTCTTGCTAGGACTAAGTAACATGCTAACAAATACTGGCTAAATTTTACAATTTAAGAAGCCAAATAAAGCTTTATCAGAGACATATGAGTGGTCCAGCTAATGGCCGGTCCCTGGGGAGTAATAAGCATGGAAAAAACCTTGAATGAGTGAGTCGCTACCTCTGCAAACAGCAGCTAACTGATGCTAATTGAGGAAGTGTTGGTCCAGATTATAATAGACAGATGATCCTGCCAGGAAAATGGGTGTCTAGTGTGGATTGATAGAATATAGAGAAAACAGACAAAAATGAGCTTCTAGTAGCTCATTACTAGGTGGACATTGAAAAGAGAAATCCCAGCTGTAGCCACTCAGACCAGCCAACATTAGCTGCCAAATCTACCCTGCTATCAGTGCCAAAATACAGCAAAATAAGACAGAATGGCCCAAGATGTATGGACTGCGGATTAATGAACGAGCTGGGACCACGGATGTCTGGTGGTGGTGGTGGTGGTGGGGGGGTAGAATCTACAGAGAAGAGCTTGAGGTGCGAGCTAACTCATTAGTTAAGTTAGCTGCACTGTGACAAACTTCCTGTTCTCGTCCTCGTAGAGGGTGTACCAGACTACCCAGGATCAGGTCTGAATCAGTTCTGTTCAAAAATGACGTGATGACCTCTCAGAAGAGAACAGCCAATCAGAACGAGGCGTTTCAGACAGCTCTGTAGTCCTAGCTCTTGTGGGAGAGGACTTTTGCTTTTTTGACTTTACAGAACTGACTAGGATAAAGGGGGAACTCCAGAAAGCTCTGCTGCTTAGTGGCTCCACGCTAATTTTTTTTTGTCCAAATATCGTTTATGTTGACCGTTTGTTATGGATGAGGTTTTTTTTTTTACTCTTGTATTTCTGGGACGTCTCAAAGCAGGTAAACGAAGCAGAAGAAAACTGCTGAACACACCAGACGTGTCCCTGCTTGGGTTTTATGATCTCAAACTGCAAATTCTGCAGAATCGCTGCCATTTATCACACATTTATCACTTGGAGAAATTACCCAACTACATTTGACCCAAAAAGGATTAAAGCTGATCTTAATTAAAATGCTGCAAATAGTTCAGTTGGTTTCTCAGAGGCAGCAGCTCAAGCAGAGAAGCCCAGACTTCCCTCTCCCCGGCCACCTGCTCCAGCTCTTCAGAGAGGATACCAAGGCGTTCCCAGACCAGCTGGGAGACGTAGTCTCTCCAGTGTGTCCTGGGTCTGCCCCAGGGTCTTGTCCTAGTGGGACGTGCCCAAAACACCTCAAGTGGGAGGTGTCCAGGAGACATTCCGATCAGATGCCCAAATCATCTTAACTGGCTCCTTTCAATGTGGAGGTTTGCTTTCGGCTTTAGGAGTGTGACTAGGATTCTTCTTTGACTTGGCACAGAGGCGTCGTCTCTTCGAATTTAGTCTGCTGGTAGGATCATTAGCTTCCCCAGGCGAGCCCGGGTACTGACGGAGGGCGCGACGAGAGCGCTGATCCATTGCCCCCACATAGCCCACATAGCCCACACATCCGGCGAGCAGCATTAACTCAAAGGATGCGCCAAAAAGTTAAAGATTCTCCTCACTTACCAATCCATGCAGATATCTACACCCCACCCACTGCCCGACTTTCATCCAGACGGCCGATTTGGAAAAACCCTCCCCCAGCTGACTTTACCATCCAGACAGCTTGGCAAGAGGAATGGGAGACCAAGGAGGTCCCAAACAAACAGCTGGTGATAAACCCCAACCAACAGGTCCCGGGCACCAACCTCCCAAGGAGACAGTGGTCTACACTCAATCGCTTCAGGACTGGACATGGCCCCTGCTTGGCCAGCCTTCACAGATGGGGCAGTAGCCCTAGCCCACTGTGCGCATGTGGAGAGGAGCAAACAATGGAACACATCATAGAGGCTTGCCCGCTCCAAAGACTGGAAGGAAGATTACACACCCTCCATACAGCAAACCAGGAGGCAACTGCTTGGCTTAAGGACTTTGCATTCGCTAAATAATGTGGAGGTGCAGCGGTTCTACTGTGAGTCTCTCCTGGATGACTGAGCTTCTCACCCTATCTCTGAGGGTGAGTCCAGCAGTCCAAAGGAGAAAGCCTGTATCCGCAATCTCATTCTTTCAGTCAGTACCCAAAGTTCATGACCATAGGTGAAGGCAGGAGCGTAGACTGAACGGTAAATCGAAAACTTTGGCTTAGAGCTCAGCTCCCTCTTCACCACAACAGACCGGTACAGACTGCTCTGATCCAGCTGTCAATCTCCCGCTCCATTCTCCCTTAACTCAAAAAAAAAAAAAAAAAATCCAGGAGAGGACAATCCACTCTGTTCAGGCTGGGGACTCAGACTTAGAGGTACTGCGTCACACTCAGTAGCAAACCATCCTAGTAAGACCTATAGGTGAGTGCTCCATGAAGCCAACAGGACCACATCATCTGTAAACAGCAGACTCCCAAAGCAGCCCCCACAAGAGACCACGAGGGACGCTTTCTTGAATGTTTTTTTCCAAGTCCATAAAACACATGTGGACTTGTTGGGTGAACACAAACCATCAAAGATTCTTGAGAGGCTTAAGAGCTGGTCCAGTGTCCCATGACCTGGATGAAAACAACATGGCTCCTCATTAATGAGGACTCTCCTCCCCAGTAACTTAGCATAGACCTTCTCAGGGGGGCTTCTCTCTAAAATTGGAACACACCCTTCAGTCCTTCTTCTTAAAGAGGGGAACCAACACTCCAGTTTGCCAGCTTCCATGCGATGTTGCAGAAGCGTGTCCACCAGGACAGCCCTACAACATCCAGAGCCTTGAGGTGTTCAGGGTGAATCTCATCCACCCCCGTGACCCCACCACTGAAGACTTCAGCAACGTCAGCTCTAGGGATGGCTGAATCATCCCTCACTCAGACCTGCCAGTGGGATTGAGGAGAAGTATTCCTTCCACTGTCTGACAATGTCCCCCACTCGAAGTCAGCAGTGCCCCATCCTCAGCATACACCGTGTGGACAGGGAGCTGCTTCCCCCTTCTGAGTCACCGGACAGCTTGTCAGAATCTCTTCAGGGCCAACTGAAAGTCTTGTTCCATGGCCTCACTGAAGTCCTCCCACCCCTGAGTTTTTGGTTCCACCAACAACACGAGCCGCTCTCCGTTTGGCCTGTCGGTACAGCTCAGCTGCTTCAGGAGTCCCACAAGCCAACCAAGCCTGATAGGACTCCTCCTTCAGCTCATATTTAAACTCGAACACAAACGACCTCTCTACCTTCTCCTCTGGTGCTCCTCCGCTGGCTGGGTAGTAGACCACGCGGTACTTCTCCACATTATCGGAAGCATGCGTCCACATCACCCGAAAACTGCGAGCCGTGATGTCAGATGTCACCAGGTCACGAGGCGGGGCCACGGCTGACGGCTGAGGGGCCGGGGAGCCACCTGCTGGAGGAAAATGAGGGGAAAAGCAACACATTTGAGAGAAATGGGGCAAATGTTCCAAAATATGAGTGAAAATTTACCAGCAAAAAGCTGCAAATTTATGAGGAAAAAATATTTGAGAAAAGTCTTAATTTTCTAAGAATAATGTTGCACATTAATGACAAAACTTTGAACTTTAATTGAAAATAGTCAATTTAAGAAAACAGAACAAATATACTTGAAACAAAAGTGTGAATTTATACAGGAGGTTTGTAAAATTTTAAAGAGTCACTAGTACATGAGAAAATTATTTCAAATTTAAAAAAAGAAAATCTCAATATCATGAGGAAAACTGGCATAATTTCAAGAAGACTATTGTGAATTAATAAGAAAAAATTTGGTCACTTTAGAGAAAATGAACTGTGAATTTACAAGGCTAGTCTTTAAAAAAATTAACATTTTAAAAGAAAAAACTCAGAAAAAAGTCAAATTCACAAGAAAAAAGTCAAAAATTTTCAAGAAAATTGCTTCAAATTTAATAGTAAAAATGCTGTAGATTAAGGTGAAAATAGGTCCAAATATCTGATTAGAAATATGCAAAAGTATCACTAATTTACATGAATAAAATAATGACAAAAAATTTGCAAGTTTACAAGAAACAAGGTTATATTTTCAGGAATATTGTTGCAAATTTATTAAAAAAAACTGTAAATTTATGTGAAGAAAGATGCAAATTTATAATAGAAAAAATATAAAAAAGTCACTAATTTATGAGAAAATCTTTTAAAAATGTTGAAGAACATTATGCAGTTTTATATGGAAAAATGTGCAAATTAGTGAGGACATTTTCTCATCAATGTGCCATTTTAAAAATAATTTTGTAAACATTTTCCCATAACTATTCCACATTTCTGAGGAAAAAAAAGACCACTTTATTCTTATAATTCAGGTACTTGACTGATTTTTGGGCTAAAAGTAGCTCCCTCCACAGTTTTTCCTCGGACAAACAGGGACTTTTTTGTCGATGTATATTTATTTTTTTTTTCTTTTTACAGAACAACCCAAAAGCACCCCTTGTTAACCTGTTATTTCCATCCCCATGAAGAATGCATATCATTGGGAGAATGGCTGCAAATGTACAAGAAAAAAGTTAGCAAATTCAGAAGAAACAAAAAGTCACAAATGCAAGTTTGCAAAAAAAAAATAAAATTGAAAATTCAAGAGAAAAAAAAAAATCAGAAATTTACAAGAAAAAAGTTGCAAATTTACAAGAAAAAAACTGCTTATTTATGAGAAAAAAGTTACAAAAGTGCAAGACAAAAGTTGCAAATTTATGAGAAAAAAGTGGCAAATTTGCAAGAAAAAAGTTGAAAATTCAAAAGAAAAAAGTTGCAAATATAAAAGAAAAAAGTTTACCAGAAAACATTTGCATGAAAAAATTACAAATTCAGAAGAAAAAAGTCACCACTGTGCAAGAAAAAATTTGAAAATATACAAATAAAATTTGCAAATGTATGAGAAAAAAATATGAAAAAACTGCAAATTCAGAAGAAAAGTCACAAATGTGAATGAAAAAAGTAGCAAATTCATGACAAAAATGTTGCAAATTTGCAAAAGCTGAAAATTCAAGAGAAGAGTCACAAATTTGCAAGAAAAAGGTTGCAAATATAACAGAAAAAAGTTGCAAATTTACAAGAAAAAGCTTAAAATTTTCAAGAAAAAAGTTGATGAGAAAAAAGGTGTAAATTTACAAGAAAGTGTAAATTCATGAGAAAAAGTCACAAATGTGCAAGAGAAAAGTTGCAAATTTATGAAAAAAAAGTGATAAATTTGCAGGAAAAAAAATTAAAATTCAAGAGGAAAAAGTTTCAAATTTAAAAGAAAAATTTGCAAATATAAAAGAAAAAAGTTGCAAATTAATCAGAAAAAAAATACATGAAATTTGCAAAAATTTGAAAATTCAAGAGAAATGTAACACATTTACAAGGAAAAGGTTACAAATATAACAGAAAAAAGTTGCAAATTTACAAATAAAAGTTGCAAATTTATGACAAAAAAATTATATGAAAAAATATGCAAATTTAGAAGAAAAAGTCATATGTGCAAGAAAAAAGTAGCAAATTCACTTGTAAAAAGTAGCAAATTTACAAGAAAAATTTTTTCAAAATGATGAGAAAAAAATGTCACTAATGTGCAAAAAATTTCCACATTTATGCAAAAAAGTTGCAAATTGCAAGAAAAACTCTGAAAATTCAAGAGAAAAAAGACAAATTTACAAGACAAAAAGTTGCCAATTCAGAAGAAAAGTTACAAATGTACAAGAAAAAGTTGGAAAATTTACAAGTAAAAGTTGCAAATTTATGAGAAAAAATTTATATGAAAAAATTTGCAAATTCAGAAGAAAAAAGTCACAAATGTGCAAGAAAAAAGTAGCAAATTCTTGACAAAAATGTTGCAAATTTGCAAAAGTTGAAAATTCAAGAGAAAAGAGCAACAAATTTACAAGAAAAAGGTTGCAAATATAACAGAAAAGTTGCAAATTTACAAGAAAAAGCTTAAAATTTTCAAGAAAAAAGTTGCAAATTTATGAGAAAGTGGTAAATTTGCAAGAAAAAAAATGAAAATTCAAGAGAAAGTCTCATTTAAAAGAAAAAAGTTGCAAATTAACCAGAAAAAAATACAAGAAATTTGAAAAAAAGTTGAAAATTCAAGAGAATTGTCACAAATTTACAAGAAAAAGGTTACAAATATAACAGAAAAAAGTTGAAAATTTACAGGTAGAAGTTGCAAATTTATGAGAAAAAATTTATATGAAAAAATTTGCAAATTCAGAAGAAAAAAAGTCACAAATGTGCAAGAAAAAAGTAGCAAATTTACTTGTAAAAAGTAGTAAATTTACAAGAAAAAAATTTGTCAAATTGACGAGAAAAAAATGTCACTAATGTGCAAAAAAAATTCCAAATTTATGCAAAAAAAGCTGCAAATTTGCATGAAAAACTCTGAAAATTCAAGAGGAAAAAAAGTCAACTTTCCAAGACAAACAGTTGCAAATATTGCAAGTTTATTTTTATGCTCCACCTCTGATCTGCTGGTCCAGCTGCTCCACCCGCTCACACACCGTCCGGGTCAGCCCCTCCACGATGTCGCTCATGCCGCCGAAGTCAGCCACGTTGTAGACGTGCGTCTGCTCCGGGGGAGACGCGATGGCCTTCAGCTCGTTCTCGTCGGCGTTCTTCACACCTGGAGGGGGCGAGCGGAGGGATTGGGGGGGGGGTGAGACGTCACGCATGAAAAGGCTCTGAAATGACTCTGTGATGATGAAAGCCGCAGCTGAAAACACGACAGGATTTATTCCGCCGACCGGGACGGATTACTGGTCCAGACTCTGAAAATGGGGTTTTATTTCTTCTGCTGAGTGTCTGAACAGCCTGAAAAGCAGATAAATCACAGACTGGAGCCGTGAACGATGAGCTCATGAACCGCAAAACAACCACAGCACATCCATCATCATGACTGACACTTCCTGTCACTGTTGGGGGGTCAGTGAGCAGAACATTTTCTCCAAAGTAAATACTGAGGCGGACACTTTCTGGACCACTGTAGTCAGGGCCGTTTCTAGATTTTTGGGGGCAAAGGAAAGTTTGTGTTTGGGGGGCTATTTATGAGCCCCCCCCCACACACACACACACACACAGAGACACGCACACAAAATTAAAAAAAAATAATCTCGCTCCTCAAAAAGGAAAAAAAAAGCCCAAAATTTGTGGGAAAAAAAATACAAAATTATTAGGAAAAAGTTGCAAATCTACAGAAAAAAAAAAGTTGAACATTTACAGGAAACATAAACCCAAATTTGCAAGAAAAAATCTGGAATTTCCCCATTGTGGGACTAATAAAGGCTGATCTTACCTTAAAAAATTCTAATTTTTGAGAAAAAAGCTGAAAATTTACAGGAAAGAAGTTGCAAATTTGTCAGAAACACATTACAAATTTATGAGTGGAGGCCTAGAGGTAGAGCATCCGCCCCACAACCGGGAGGTCAGGGTTCAAGTCCCGGCCGGGTCATGCCAAGGACCATGTAAAAATGGAACTTCCTGCAGTCCAGCTTGGTGCTCAGCAAAAATGGAACAGAGGAAGGAAATGTGAGCGGCTCAGGAGGCAGAGTGGGTCGTTTAATAACCGGAGGGTTGGCGGTTCGAATCCCGCTCTCCCCAGCCATCCTGCCATTGTGTCCCTGAGCAAGACACTTTACCCACCTTTCCTCTAGTGTCCATGACACTGGGTATGAATGTGTTTAAATGTTCGGTAGTGGTTGTGGCTACAGAGGTAGCTTACCACTATCAATGTCTGTGGAGTGAATGAATAATGAATCCATTGTAAAGCACCTATGAAAAGCGCTATATAAATCTGATGCATTATTATTAACAGCATGAGGGGAAAAAAGTTGCAATTTTGCAAGAAGTCACAAATTTATAAGAAAAAAAGTTGCAGTTTTATGAGAAAGAAGGTGCAAATTGAGAAAAATTTTGCAAATTTAGGAGGAAAAAGGTCACAAAATTATGAGGGAAAAAGTTGTAATTTTGCAAAAAGTCACAAATATATAAAAAATGTGCAAATTTATTAGAAAAAAGTTGCAATTTTATTGAGAAAAAGATGAAATTTTAATAAATTTAAATTTGCAAGAAAAAATTTCAAATTTCTAAAAAAATGTTGCAAATTTGAGCAAAAAAAGTCAAATTTATAAGGGAAAAAAGTTGCGATTTTGCAAAAAGTCAAATTTATAAGAAAAATTTGCAAATTCACAAGAAAAAAGTTGCAATTTTATGAGAAAAAGGTACCAATTTACTAGAAAAAAAGGTGTAAATTTATGAGAAAAATATGAAAATTTACAGGAAAAAAAAGTTGCAAAATTGTGAGAAAAGTTGAAAATTTATGAGAAAAAAAAAGTCAGAAATTTCTGAGGAAAAATTGCAAATGTTTGAGAAAATAGTCACAAATTTATGAGAAAAAAAAGTTGAATTGAGGAAATTGAGACAAATTCCTAGTTTGTGTACTACATGAACAATGGCAATAAACCTGATTCTGATTCTGATTCAAAAGGTCCAAATTTACAGAAAAAGGGTGTAAATTTATAAGGAAAAAAGTTGCAAATTTATGAGGAAGAAAAGTAAAATTTTTACAAAAAGTAACAAATTTATAAGAAAAATGTGCAAAGTTGCAATTTTATGAGAAAAAAGATACAAATTTACCAGAAAAGAAAGGCATTTTTGACTCCGCACCACATTTCTTCACCAGATTCACGAGGATTCATTCAGATTTTTTTTAATATAAAAAAAATCCACTACAAAAGTCATTTGTGGCATTTCAAACCAGCTACATATCCCAAAAATCAACTGTGGGAATAACGGGTTCTAAGTATAAAGTGCATGGAACATCTGTCAATGAAGAAAATCCAAGTTATCAACTGGTGCTGAGAGAGAATTTGTCAGGATGGTCACGAGTTGACCCAGAGTCACCAAATAAAAGCAGGTATGAAATGAACTGTCGCAAGGAAAAAGTCTTCACTCAAGAATCGACACCTTAAGGCTAAGCTAAAGTTTTCGGCCCAAAAAAAGGCCTTGTGAAAGAAAAGTTCTGTGATTGGATCAAACAAAATTGAGTTATATGGCTGTGCTGTAGGAAAGACCACACAGAGACCAGAGTGATACCAGAGTGTACAAAGACCAAGATTTAGGCATCAAGACCAATTTAAAACCAAGATCACTGTGTATGTAGCTCTTGGCGTCAACTTGGTCTTGACCCTATACAGTCTTGGACTTGGGAGGCTCTGGTCACCATACCCATTGTCAAGCATGGTGATGGTGGTATCATGCTCTGGGGCCGTTTCGGTCACCAGAATATAAAATTGATGGAATAATGAACATGGAGGATTATATCCAAGTTATTCAGGAAAACCTCCAAACATCAGCTATAAGGTTGGGTCTTCCTACAAGATAATGACCTTAAGGAGACATCAAAAATGGGAAAAGTCAGACTACAACTGAGGTTTTAGACTTAAACCCCCACTGAGAACCCATGGACTGTGTTGAAAAAACAAGTACATGCCAGACAGCCGACAAATTTAGTAGATGTCCATCTGTGATAACCAGTGTCAGTGTTGATGTTCGTACCGATGGCGAACAGCTCTATCCCGGCATCCTTCAGGCTCTGTGCCGGTGGAATCACGTCATCCTGGGACTTCCCATCTGTGATGAGGATCCCGATTTTAGGAACGCTGGGTCTGGATCCAGATTCTCGTTTGAAGCTGTTCTCCAGGATGAAGGTTAGAGCCAGACCTGAAGAGTGAGCCACCATGAAACGATTCAACTGAGATTTTCACACAACAGGTCTTTAGAGGGTTATTGTGAAAAATACGAAAGGCTAATATGACCTGAACAAATAATGATATAATCAGGGTAAATCTAATCAAACCTGAGATGTTTCAGTAAGTTGAGTAAATATAACAAGTCTGAGAAGAACAACTACACAGTTAATGATGAAGTTACTTGTAATACCTAGACTCCCTAAAAGTACAATGTTAGCCGGAGCTTTCAGTTATCAGGCTCCTCTCCTACAGAACCAGTTGCCAGTCTGCCATAGCTTACAGCCAGGGTTGGATGAGGTAACCCTGATCCTTCCCTTAGTTTTGTTGCTATAGGTTTAGACAACAGGGGGTTCTCCCATAATGCACTGGGCTTTAACTTCTTTCTTAATCTCAATATATTTTATAAGCTTTTCTGTTAATGATGGAAAATTACCTAAATTTGAAGCTCTTTATTTAACTGTTATATGTGCTGCACAAACATGGTTTCCATCTTTTTCTGTGAGCCCAAGAGATTGGTGACCTTGAGATAAGGAGATCCAGTTCGAGGCAGCTTCAGCTATTCTCCAGAGAGAGGCCTCCTCTTATTCAAAATATCTTATCTAGTGTGATCCCTTTTGTGCCATATATGGGGGGGGGGGGCTGAAAAGTTTATAGGCTGACCATGATGCAGTGGTCAAATTTGACCAAATGTGGTTTGTTGTACCATACTCTTGACAGTTCTCTCACTCTCAGCTCTGCTCTGCCCTCTTGTTCCTCGACCACTGAAGCCAAATACTACTGGCTCAGCACTTATGAGCGTAACTTCTTCTTAGTCAGCCTATGAACTTTTCACACACACCCCCACCCCACGGTAAATGAATGTGAAGCCTTTCAGTGTTAGAACTCTCCTGAATTAAAGGACAGACAAGAGACTCTCCATTTAATTCTGATAAATGTAGTCCTCTGAGCCAGATTCAAACCTTAGGCACTGTGTTGATTTTTTTTAATATCTATGAATTCCTCTATTTTTTGTTTTACTTGTTATATGTTTTTACTATTTTTTGTATTATTTGTTTTATATGCTTAAGTGTTTATTTTTTGTCTGCTTTTGTCCTTGTTGTAGGGCTGGGCAATAAAACAACAATAATTATCATGAAATAACTTTTCCTCAATAGAGATATAATACATGGTCACTAGATCATTGATAGAACTCATTCGTACCATGTTTTGACAGACAACATGACAGCCAATGAAAATGAGAATACACCACACCAAAATAGTCACATGGCTGGAAGTCACGTTTGATTGACGCACACAACAGCGTGCATAGGGGCATAGGACCAGCATGCAGCCTGAGCTTAGCACACCTGCTAATGTTTGGGCTAGCGCAGCAGTGTAGGAGTTGGAGCATGTTAAAAGAAAATGACAGAAAACATTAATGAAAAATCTAGTGACACTGTTACCAAAGAACACACTAAAACGGACGCCACCCAGTGCGCAATAGATGAGGAGATTGTTGAAAAGAAGGGTTTGAGAAATTCAGTAGTGTGGAGACATTTTGGCAGTGTAAAGTCTGACAAGAAGTAACTTAGCGTGCACTGCAAACCGCGTCGCAAGCACATTCTTACAAAATCAGGTAACACTACAAATCTTTTTTTACCATCTGAAGCAGTGACATCCTGTTGAAAGTAACTTACCCACGTTAACAACTCCCTGGCCATAAATATCTCTCCCAGATGGCACTTCCCTAGCTCTACATGGACTGTAAAGAAATGGTTGAAAAGGAGCTGCAAAGTGTGCCCTACTGCGCTACTACGATAGATTTATGGTCAAGTCGCACATCTGAACCATATATGAGCCTCACTGTCCTCTTCATTGATCAAGATTGGAATTTGAAAAGCAAATGTCTTCCAACTTTCCTGAAGACCACACAGGTGAAGTCATTTAGGACTGACCGAAGCACTTGCATCCTGGAGACTGAGTGAAGACAAACAAGTCTGCATCACAACAGACAGTGGGACAAACATAGTGAAGGCCACATCATTAAACAAGTGAACACAGCTGCAGTGCTTTGGGCATGTACTGTACGTCACTCAGCTATTGGTATGTTGGTGAGCAGAATATTATAAAATATTTATATTTTATAATGTTTTATAATTATTTGAAATACAGTTGTATAATGTTCTACACTGCATTTGTCAGGTTCAACTTCTGACAGAAAATAAATATTTAAAATGAATCTTGTGATAGCTTCACATCTCAGGAGTTAAAAGGAAAAAAAAAGAAAAAAAGATGGCGGCGCGCCTAGACGCAGCGGCTCCTCTTGGCATCAGCGAGTGTGAGAGTTTTAATCATCCCAGACGTACATTCTGTAAAACTTACAACCGTGAGACCTTATTAAACATCAAGGTACTGCACGCTGCAAGAATCGCGGCGATCGGTTGTGATTTGGACATTCTACGCCAGCATGGAATTTTGGCGGAGTCCCCGCTGGAAGCTACCTGGGAGAGAAGGAAGCGGAAGTGGTGCGAACGCAAGCAAAAGCGAGGAAAAAGGGCCGGGATCCATGCTAGGCTAAAGGCTAACCCCTCCAGACCAGCGGTACCGTCGCATCTTCTATCAAACGTCCGCGCCCTCGAAAACAAGGTAGACGAGCTGCGTTTGCTGAGAGAAACCCGGAGAGAATGGAGGGACTGCTGTGTGTTTGTTTTCACCGAGACATGGCTCCACGACAACATTCCTGACGAGGCCATTCAGCTGGAAGATATGGCGATGTTCCGTGCCGACAGGGAAACGGCGAGCTCCGGTAAGAGCCGGGGGGGGTGGGCTATGCATCTATGTTAACAAGAACTGGTGCGTTAATGCCACGTTAGTGTCTAAACACTGCTCTCCGTTGGCGGAGTTCCTTATTGTTAATTGTCGGCCATTTTATCTGCCGAGGGAATTCAGCAACGTGTTTGTAGTTGGTGTTTACATAGCGCCGAGCGCTAACGCTAAAGCTAATGCTAAGAAGGCACTCGGGGTACTGCACAATGCAATCAGTGAAATCCAAACGTCACACCCGGACAGTTTTGTGGTGGTTGCGGGGGATTTTAACCACACCAGCTTAAAGACTGTGCTCCCCAAGTTTAAACAATGTGTAGACTTTAAGACCAGAGGAGAGAATATGTTGGACTTAGTGTACACAAACACAGATGCATATAAAGCGATACCCCGCCCCCATCTCGGCCGTTCTGATCACATGTCCGTGATGCTGGTTCCTGCCTACAAACCTTTATTGAAGCGCAGCAGGCCAGCAGTGAAACAAATCAGGATTTTGCCAGAGAGTGCAACCTCTGCACTGCAAGACTGTTTTCAGCACACAGACTGGAAGATCTTCAAAATAGCAGCCTCCCAGGAAGACAGGACAGATTTTTTTTTTTTTTTTGTTACTTATTTGTACCCGTAGGTAGACTTGGTTTGCAGTCTGGTGACAAGCCACCGGCTGCTGGTCGCTGCGTGCGCGAGCGCCCTAAACCTACATGTTTTTGGTGTGCGGGAGGAAACCGGAGAAATCCCGGAGTAAACCCGCGCAACACGGGGAGAACATGCAAACTCCACACAGCTCACTGTTGGTCGGGGGCTGGGATCGAACCCACGATCTCATGATCCCCGCGATCCCCCGGCCGAGGGTAAAACTGTGCTGCCACAGTGCTAAACCACTGCGCCACCGTGCAGCCCATGGAGGTGTGGAGGAGTATGCTGATTCGGTCACCAGCTACATCGCGAAGTGCACAGAGGATGTCACTACAGTGAAGACCATCACTATGCGGGGTAATCGTAAGCCCTGGATGACTGCAGAGGTGCGCTCGCTGCTTAAAGCCAGAGATGCAGCGTTCAGAGCGAAGGACAGGATTGCCCTCCGCTCAGCCAGGTCTGCGCTTTCAAAGGGAATTAAGGCGGCAAAGCGTGCCTATGCGCAGAAAATCCAGGGACACCTCTGTGACACTGGGAACACCAAGCAGATGTGGCAGGGAGTTCGGACACTGACGGGCTTTAAGTCTAGGCAGGGGGTCGATGATGACGACGCTTTGCTTCCAGACAGGCTTAACGACTTCTTTGCACGTTTTGAAGCATCAAACTCGACAATCAGAGGGAGGGCCGGCCCACTCCCACCATCAGTCGGACCAGCTTTTACCATTAACACAGCGGACACACGGAGGACCCTATCCAGAATCAACCCACGCAAAGCTGCAGGTCCAGACAACATTCCGGGACGTGTGCTCCGAGACTGCGTGAGCGAGTTGGCGGATGTCCTGACTGACATTTATAACATCTCCCTGAGTCAGGCCATCGTTCCCAGATGCTTCAAGACCTCTATCATTGGACCGGTGGCAAAGAAACCAGTGGTGTCCTGTTTGAATGACTATCGTCCTGTTGCACTTACACCAATTGTGATGAAGTGTTTTGAACGGCTTGTCAAACCACACATCACAGCCTGCCTCCCTGCATCACACGACCCGCTCCAGTTTGCATATCGTTCAAACCGCTCCACGGAGGATGCTATAGTCACCACCCTACACTCCGTCATCACCCACCTGGACCAGAAAGACACCTACGCCAGACTCCTGTACATTGATTTCAGTTCAGCATTCAACACCATTATTCCCCAGAGACTGATAGAGAAATTACTCCTTCTCGGTCTGAACACTGCCACATGTCTCTGGATCCTGGATTTCCTGACTGAGAGACCTCAGTCTGTCCGGGTTGGAAACAACATCTCCAACTCTGTCACGCTGAGTACCGGAACCCCTCAAGGCTGTGTACTCAGTCCACTGTTGTTTACACTTCTAACACATGACTGTGTATCCAAACACGAGGGGAACCAGATTATTAAGTTTGCAGATGACACCACGGTGGTGGGACTTATTCAGAGGGATGAGGAATCAATGTACAGGGAAGAAGTGAGAGACCTGGAGGGCTGGTGCAGGGAGAACAATCTGGTGCTCAACGTGGACAAAACGAAGGAGATGATTATCGACTTCCGGCGGTCACAGCCTGAGCACGTCCCCCTCAGCATCGGCGGCCGTTTAGTGGAGAGAGTAGAGAACATCAAGTTCCTCGGAGTGCAGATCTCGCAGGACCTGACCTGGAGCAAGAATTCCTTGGAGATCAGGAAGCGAGCTCAGCAGAGACTACACTTCTTGAGGAAACTCAAACAGGCCTCTCTCCCCATCTGCATCCTCAGGACCTTCTACAGAGGTGTGGTGGAGAGTGTTCTGACGTACTGCATTGCTACATGGTACTCCAGCTGCAGTATGTCAGACAAAAAAGCCCTGCAGAGGATAGTCAAGGGGGCGGAAAGGGTAATTGGAGTCTCCCTCCCCTCTGTCCAAGAACTTTTTCAGAACCGTTGTAGGAGCAGGGCACTGAACATTGTCAAGGACCGTTCTCACCCTCTGCATAAACACTTTGAACTTCTTCCATCTGGTAAACGATTCCGGAGCATCAGAGGCAGAACCACCAGACTGATCAACAGCTTCCTCCCACAAGCTGTCAGGATGCTGAACAGCTGACCCGGATTCTCACATACACACTACTGCACCTATGGACATTTTGTATATTATAGTTAGTTATTCTTTTTCCCCAAGTATGTCTCAGGGATGTGTGAATGGATGGGGGGGTGGGGGTGGGGTGGGGGGTGGAGCTATGTGGGAGTGTGTCTTAATCATGCTGCTTCTTATATGGATGCCGAGAGAAACGCAATTTCATCTTGCCTGCACTACAGTTGTATGTACAGCAATATGACAATAAAGTTTGATTTGATTTGATTTGAACCTTTAAGCTTGACAGAAATAGTGATTTGATTTATATCGCAATATGTATCGATATCAATCAATATGAAAAAAAATAATTGTGACTGGAATGTTTTCATATCGCCCAGCCCTACCTTGTTGTGATGACATCTGCGCTACACAAATGAATGTGATGCCTTTCAGTGTTGGAGCTCTCCTGAATTAAAGGATGGACAATTACCTTTAATCTGAAATGCTTCATTTAATTCTGACAAATATGGTCCTTCGAGCTGGATTCAAAACTTAGGCACTGTAATTATGTTTTAACATCCATGAAATACTCCGATTCTTTTATCCTTGTTATGCATTTTTTTTCCCACAATATCTTTATTGAACCTTTTTTTTTTTTAACAAACATGATACAAACAATCAAACACTAACGCTAAAGTACTACAAAAAAAAAAAAATGCACTAAAAACACCAACAACCACCAACAAAATCAAGTCTTCAACAATGCTCCTCTGTTTAGTCTAGACAATCCAATACATAAGTATACATATTATGTTCACCAGTTTGGAATTTACAAGGTCCACACACATCATTCACCTTCTTCTTCAAGAGTTATGTTTAAATTTTTTACATAATCAATAAAAGGTCTCCATATATTCTCAAACACAATTTCCTTTGATTTCAGTATATATGTTATTCTTTCTAATGGAAGGTTTGTTAACATCTGTCTTAACCACTGAGTCACATCTGGTCTATGAGTCTTTTTCCATAATAGTGCAATACATTTTTTGGCATTAAGCAAACTGAGGTCTATGAATGTTCTTTCACTTTTATTAAAATTATGCTTTTCTGGGTACAGACCCAACAAAAACAGTTTAGGATTCAGTATGATTTTTTTTTACATTATTTTTTCAATTGTTACCCTCACCTCTTCCCAAAACATTCTTATTAATCTACATTCCCATAAACAATGAAATAGGGTTCCTTTACTTTCCATGCATTTTGTGCATGTATCTGGTATATTTTTGTTATATCTATTTAACTCCTCCGGTGTAACATACATCCACATTAACCATTTGAAATGTATCAATTTAAGGCGTGCATTTATTGATTTGGTTTGAGCTTCTGTACAAGCCAATTCCCATTGTTCCTCTGAAATTTCAATTTGCAGATCTTCTTTCCAGTAGTTTAATCTTTTCAGTGAATTTTCACTTGAAGATAGTGTCAATGAGTTATAAAACTCTGAAATAATACCCTTTCTTTTACTATCTTTCATCATCATTTTTTCCAAGGATGAATAAATAGGTCGAGTGAGAGCTTTATTTTGATTTGATCGAATAAAGTTTCTAAGTTGAAGATATTTTAAAAAATGTGTTCTATTGAGATTAAATTTGATCCTCAGCTCTTCAAAAGACATTATGTTGTCTGCACATGGCAAATATAAATCCTGAATCTTTTGTATCCCTTTTAAATTCCATACTTTAAATACAGCGTCCGCTCTCCCTGGTTTAAAATATTGATTACCCCATATTGGACTAAATTGTGACAATAACTGTGGTTCTTTTAAATAGTTTTTAGCTTCACACCATATTTTGATCATATGCTTTACAAATGGATTTTTAACTTGTTTTTGTAATTTTTTTGCCGAATCTGAGTATATGAATATGGGAAGAGGTAAAGGTAAATTGTATGATTCCATTTCAGTCCAGTGAGGGAGATCATTTGATGAAAAATAATATGTCATAGACCTCAGTTGTGCCGACCAATAATACAACATAAAATTTGGACATTTCAGACCTCCACGATCAAATGGTAAATATAATAAAGACAGACGTAATCTTGCCCTCCTGTTGTTCCATATAAATTCCACTAACTTTTTTTTTATTCTTGAGAATAGATCTAAAGGTGGTGATAAGGGAATGTATTGAAATAAATAAAGTATTTTAGGTAAAATATTACTTTTAAGTATATTGATTCTCCCGATCATCGACATTGGTAGTGACATCCATCTCTGAGTTAACTCATTGATATCTGACATTAAGGCTTCATAGTTGACGCTGGCGACTGATTCTAGCTTAGGCATAATTTGGATTCCTAAATATTTAAACTGATTTACAACATTGAATTGATTTGCCTCAGGGGCTGGGTAATTTCTCTGGGTCTCATTTAGCATTAATATTGAAGATTTAGTTTTATTTATTTTATATCCTGATATTTCCCCAAAATTCTTTATTAAATTCAACAAGGTTGGAATTGATTTTTTTAGATTCGACATAAACAAAATTATATCATCGGCGTACAGGGAGATTTTATGTTCTGTTGGCCCAACTTTAATTCCATATATTTGTGAATGTAAACGTATCGCTATCGCTAAAGGTTCAATTGCCATAGTAAACAGTAAAGGTGAAAGTGGACAGCCTTGTCGACATCCTCTATTGATTTTTATTGGTTTTGAAATATTGTTATTTGTTAGGATTTCTGCTGTAGCATTATTGTATATTATTTGAACCCATTTTATGAAATTATTTCCAAGTCCAAACCTTTGTAGGACTTCAAAAAGAAAGGGCCATTCAACTCTATCAAAGGCCTTTTCGGCGTCCAATGATAGGAGAGCTGTATCCGGTGCTTATTTATTAAAATAAATAATATTAAATAGTCTTCTTACATTATGGAAGCCTTGTCTACCCTTTATAAAGCCATTCTGATCTCGATTAATAATATTTGGTAAAATTTCTTGTATTCGTCTTGCTAAAATTTTACAGATTATCTTAAGGTCGGCGTTTAATAGGCTTATTGGTCTCATATTTTCACATTTATTAGAGGGCTTACCTGGTTTTGGCAGCAGTATAATTAAGGCATTATTTATGTATGATGGTAAATTATTATTTTGAAATGCTTCTAAAACCATTTCCAAAAAAGGTTTTATTAATTTATTCTTAAATTTTTTATAAAGGTCAACTGGAAGACCATCTGGTCCTGCACTTTTTCCTGATTTCATATTATCAATGGCTAGCCCAACTTCTTCTTGACTAATTTTAGACTCCAATATCTCCCTGTTTTCATTTGGTATACACGGTATAGATAGTTCGTTCAAAAACCCATTTAGTTTTGTTAAATCAGGTTCATTTTTGGTATCATATAATTTTTCATAGTAATCTCTAAAGGCTCTATTAATTTCTAAAGGATCTATAACTACCTGTCCATTACTTATAATACTGGTAATTGGTGTTTTAATTTCCAATTGTTTAATCTGCCATGCTAATAATTTTCCTGATTTTTCACCTTGTTCATAAAAAGATTGTTTCAATCTTAGAAGACTCGAGGCAGCTCTATTCGCTGATTTTTTGTCGTATTCAGCTCTCAAAATCAGTAATTCATTCTCCAACCTTGGGTCACTTCCTGCATACACTTTTTCCTGAAGACTTTTTATTTTATGTTCCAATTTAGCTCTCTCCTCTCGAGTCTTCTTAGATTTTGATCCTGTATAACTAATAATATGTCCCCTAATAAAAGCTTTGAAAGCCTCCCACTTTACACATGCTGATGTTTGTGTAGTATTGATGTCAAAGAACTCGTCTATCTGTTTTTCTATATACTTGACAAATTCCTCATCCTGAAGCCATTTATGCTGAAATTGCCATCTACCTGATTCCTTTGTCAATTTTTTATCTACATATATTAGACAACAGGGTGCATGATCAGAGATCACGATGTTATCATAAAAGCAGTTTTGAATCTTGGACCTTAATTCTGTGGAAATCAAAAAATAATCAATACGTGAGAATGTCTTGTAGGTACTGGAATAACAAGAATAGGCTTTAACTTGTGGTTTCATTTCTCTCCATATATCTAACAATCTCAATTCTTTCATAAAATGATTAATAGTCATCCTACATTCAATGTGCGTACAATCCAGTCCTGTTGATCTATCCACACCTGGATTCAATGTACAATTAAAATCCCCTGCTATTATATGTTGCCCTGTAAGTGATGATAAGATGAGAAATAAATTAGCAAAGAACTTCTGATCATCTATATTGGGACCATATAAGTTCACAAGATTTATATTTTCTAATAGCAAAGAACCTTGAATGATTACATATCTTCCAAATTTGTCTCCAATTACATTTTTCACTTGAAAAGGAACTGATTTATGTATGAGAGTCATAACTCCCCTGGCTCGGGATGAAAATGAAGAGGTGAATACACTTCCCTGCCATCTACTCCTAATTCTTTTAACATCCTCCTCTATCAGATGAGTTTCTTGTAAAAACACAATTCTTGAACCCATGTCCTTTATTTTATTCATAACTTGTTTAAGTTTTTTTAAATTTTGTAGACCTCTGCAATTCCATGAAGTTAAATTAAGATTAACACTTTGGTCCATGATCAATAGAGAGTTTGGGATTACCTTGCAGTGTAAACATGCTCATACAGAGAAGCAAAAACATGAGTGGTTGAACATTCATCCTACAAACTACACACAAACAAATTTCCCCTTCCCACACTTGTGGCAAACCCCCCAAAATCAAAAGAAAAATTCTGTCTCCCGATATAGCCATCGACCGTTCCACACCCACGGGGAACAGCCTAAGCCACTCCTTCTTCATCCTCCCAATCACCCTAACTCTACTGCTTTTAATGACGTAACATTAACTCTCCTCTGTAGTTTTCCAACTTAACTCCAAAATTTTTAACAACTTTGTACATCATAGTTTTTTTTTTTTTTGTTTGTTTTGTTTTTGTTTTGTTTTTTAATATATAATACAATCTATATTTTGTAAACTTACTATTTACTTCAAGTCAGTCAGATGCCTGTGCAAATGCTTAATTATTCTACCTTATATTTTGTTCATGCTTAGCTCCCACCAGTCTCTTCTTCTTCTTTGATCTTCTTGATGAACTCCTGCGCCTCCTCTGGGGTCTTGAAGATGTGGGTTCTGCCCTCATACGTGGTCAGCAGTCTCGCAGGATAGATTACACCATGACGAATCCCAAGGTTGCGCAGCTCCTTACGTACGGGATCAAACTGCTTCCTCAATTGCTGGATTCCTGTGGCCAAATCTGGGTAGAACCGCACCTGCTGGTCCTGGTGTTTAATCTCTCCTTTTTTAGCTCGTGCAGCGTTGAAGATCTTCATCCTGTCTCTGTTGCTAAGAAACTTCATAATTAAGGTCCTCGGCGGTCCCTTATCTCTCCGTGGGCCAATACGATGTGCTTTTTCCAGAACCACTGCTGATTGCAACTCCTCGCTGCCCAGCACCTCCGGAATCCACTTTTCCAGAAAGGAACATACGTCCCGACCTTCTGATTCCTCTGGAAGACCCACCAGCCTCAAATTATTCTGTCTCGACCGAGATTCCAAATCCAAAATATTATCTTCCAGAGATTTATTTTTTTTTTTCCAAAGTGCGCACCTTTAATTGAAGACGGGTGACGTCATCTTCAGCACTAGCGAGACGGAGCTCCATCTGCGCCGTTCGTTCTACACAGTCACCCAATTCCTTTCTTATTCCTTCCAACGCTGTCATAATCCCATCAAATCTAGAGGAAAAGTCCGCTCTCATTGAACTCATGGCAGCCATCAGCGCATCTGCGCCATTCCCCGCAGATATCGCAGCGTTGCCAGCCTCCTCCGCCATATATGGAGTTTTGTTTACTGCGTCACAGACCTGAAAGTCCGTTAATTTGGACTGTTTCGGCGGCTCGCTTTTTCCTTTTCCTGGTTTTCCAGCCTTAGGCTTCGCCGACATATCCTCGCCCAAATGCTGGGATACGTTCTGTCCCAAATGAGAGAGTTATTTGCCGATTTTTTTTTTTCCAGGAGCAGAGCAGAGCGAGACACGTCCGTCCTACGTGGCAGCCATAACCGGAAGTGTTGTTATGCATTTTTACTATTTTTATGTTATTTGTTTAACCATTTGAGTGTGAGAATTTGCGTGCTCCCAATGGCAGAGCACAGCACTGCACCTGTTGTCTCACTCTGATATGATCGGCTGCATTGGGGATTTGTACTGATTTGCCAGTTTCAAAAGGTGGCAGACATCCATTGGAGGACTCAATGGATGACACGTAATACACCAGTGAATAAGAAATCCTCATTTCCTTTTCCTGTTTTTAGCATTTTAGCCCAGAAAGCTAATATGGCCACGATCGGTCACCGTCACTTTGTCGGCTTTGTACGCAGAAAATAGCCGCGGGATACAAGCAAAATTTATGTGGGATAATCATAAGACCTTGTAGATGTGGCAGAGACTTTAAATCAGAGGTTCCCAACCTCCGGTACTGGTCCGTGGGTCATTTGGTACCGGGCCGCACAGAAGGAATAAATAACTTACATTACTTCCGTTTTATTTATTATCTGAGTCTGAATGATGTTTCATTTTGAAAAATTACCGGATTCTCTCCATTACATCCGTCTATGGCTCACTCTTGACCCACGTCAAGATGCTTGTCTCGGTGACATGATACGTTACAGCTAACATTCAAGGCCGTGGATTAGTGAATGAAAAACCCACGTGCAGGAGTGGTTTTGGGCGTTTTATTGAACAAAACCCCAAAACGTGTTAATGGGAAAGAATGAAGTGTGGATGTGGATGTGTGTGAAACACCCGAGCTGCCAAGCGCCCGAGCTGTCAGGGAGCAAGGGACCCAAAGGGCTCCCTGACGCGCCTGATGGAAAATAAATATGTGCATGTTTTAATATTTTTTAACCAAATAACCAAATTAAGAGGTATTTACTTGTATTATTAGTATATTTGTAATTTGTGTGTACTGTGTGTATTTTCTACTATTGAATAAAAAAAAAAAAAAAAAAAGAATCGAATTGTAGGCGCTTCCCGCCCACATATTGTGATACTAGGAGACCGGCTTCAGGCCGTATAGTCACTTCGAAAATCGCCGTTGCTAAACCACGGGCTAGCAAAATGAGTAAAAAACAAATGTCTTTGGAAAGTTTCTTTGCGAGGGGGAAAAGGCCCACTGAGGAGACAGAAGAAGAGCCTACAACTTCCAAGAAAAAGAAAGCTGCATTTAACAGACAATACCAGGAGTCCTACTTAAAATACGGATTTATCTTGACAAGAGATTCCTACGCACCAAGCCCACTCTGCATAATATGCAGCGACCGGCTCTCTAATGAGGCAATGAAGCCTTCAAAACTGCTTTGCCACTTGGAGACCAAGCACCCTGCATTAAAAGACAAGGAGTATTTTGAAAGAAAAAAGCGTGAACAAGAAGGACAGAAGCAATTAATGAGGGTCACCACATCAACAAATGCAAGTGCACTGAGAGCATCATACTTGGTGGCTAATCGTATTGCTAAGGCTAAAAAGCCATTCACTATTGGTGAAGAATTGATCCTGCAGTGACAGCAACCAAAACAAAACTACGAAGTAGACTGGACATAAGCAACACACTTCAGGTGTCATTGTCTACCATTACCCCTAGATGGGACCGTCTCATTGCAGAGAAACAAGTTCAGGGCTCCCACTGATTCAGCGTTGTGGTGAGTTGTATTTTTCATGCACTTTATATTTGCGTTTGTGGTGTATCTTATTTTGAAGGCAAGTTTAAACATTACCATAGCGACAAGGGAGTGTTGTGGGCAGAGAGGATGTTACTCGTGTTGTTGCTGTCCCAATGTTAAGAAGACGTTCATGTTTATTATTATATTTAGAAAATACCACAGTTTTTATGCCGGTCGTATCATGTTCTTTTGTTGTATTTATCCACCACACCTTAAAGGCCGGTCCCTGAAAATACTGTCTGACATTAAACCAGTTCGTGGAGCAAAAAAGGTTGGGGCCACTGCTTTAAATGACCGACAGAAAGCAAAATAACAACCATGATGGTTGAAAATGCAGTGACCACGCCAGCCAGCCAGCCAGCCCCCCTTTGTCAAAAGTAAGTGAGAAATTTCTGTTGTTTTTTTTTTATTTAAATGTACTGATTTCTTGTTCATATACTTTGAAGATAAGATGATGAGGTACCTCTGTAAAAAAAAAAAAAAATGGTGTCAAAAGACTGAACCATTCTTTGATTTCCTATCTGAAACTTTGGATCATATTTTACATCTTTCGAATTGACAGTAAGCCATTATCTCTTACCACTTTCAAGTTATAGCCTGGATATCTGAATTATTTTATTGACAAAAAATATTTACCACTCTTGACCACTAGGGGTTATGTCGCAATTTGGCGACAGATACACTCAGAGGGTATGCTTAATTGTTTACTTGTTTTTGTCCTTGTTGCAATGGAAGAGTGAAATGTCACCAATTCTTGAGGAAAAAGTTGCAAATTTATGAGAAAAAAGTCACAAACCTATGAAAAATGGTGCATATTTACAAGAAAAAAATTGCAATTTTTTAGGAAAAAGCTGCAAATTGATGAGAAAAAAAAAGCCAAATTTTTGAGGAAAAGTTACAATTTATAAGAAAGAAAAATTTTTCAGAAATAAAGGCAGTTTTTTTGGAAAAAGTTAGAAATTTATGAGAAAAGTCTAATTTATGAAAAAAGGTGCAAATTCACATGAAAAAAAACAGCAATTTTTAAGGAAAAAGTAACTATTTTTTTTAGAAAAATACCACAAATTTATTAGAAAAAGCTGGAGATTTATGAAAATGAAGTTTCAAATTTTGAAGTTGAAAATTTCCAGGAAATGGCTACAAATATGAAGAACAAGTTTGCAAATTTTTGAGGAAAAGGTTGCAAATTTTTGAGAAAAATAATAAATTTTAGGAAAAAATTGCAAATTTTTGAGAAAAAGTAATACATTTGAGGAAAAAGTTGCAAATATTTGAGAAAAAAGTCAAATTTTTGAGGAAAAAGTTGCAAAGTTATAAGAAAAGTCACAAACCTATGAAAAAAGTTGCAAATGTTAAAGAATAAAGTTGCAAATTTATGAGAAAAAACATTGCAAATTTATTTTTAAAAAAAAGACATTTTTTGAAAAAAATTGCACATTTATGAGAAAAAAGTTGCAAATTTACAGGGGAAAAAAAAAAAAAAACATTTGAGGAAAAAAAGCTGCAAATTTATGAGGAAAAAATTGCAAATTTTTCAGAAAAAAAGCCACACTTTTGAGCAAAAAAGTTGCAGATTTATGAGAAAAAAGTTACTTTATTTTCATCTGTTTTTGTCTTAGTTGTGATGTGATGCGGAATGACCACATGAACTTCCTACTTGTGGGATAAGTCCCTCCTGGATTTCACAATGTTGCAACTGTACCAGTTCCCAAGAATTCAGCAAGTCCTGTATAATTTGAGTTTTGTCCAATCACCACAACTTTCCCACAATTTTGGCAAATTGTCGTCAACCCCCTCTCTAGTTTCACCGATCAAAATTTGTCCCTGAGTAGCACGCAAATGTGTATGTCATCAGTCTAACCAATTAAATGCGGCGCTGCACCGTGCTCACTTCTGTATTTACATTGAGTATATACAGAACACATCAGCAAAAAACAGTGCGTGATTTAAAAACAAAAAAAACCTCACCTGCGAGTTTTCCCACATCGTTCCTTTCTCCGTCTCCCCCAGCCCACCAGTGAACGTCTCCTCGAGTCTCCGTAATGACCGCGTGTATGAAGTGCCGGGTTTGTGTTGAAATACGTCCACCTGCTTAAAAGCACCCCCGTCTCGAGAGCATGCATGAGGAAAGACGCCGTAAAACAACAAACAAATGAGCGAAACTATTACTACAGGTAGTGTTGTAACATTTTATACATCTTTAGAGGTAAAAGTCACTACTACATCTTGTCAATGAGTATTAAAGCTGTGAATCTCCGGTCTAGACATGGGCCAAAGTGCAATTCAGGCAAATCCCCAAGGAGAGCCCTGCAACTTTCCGCAACAATAAAAAAAATCCCGCAAAATCCTGGAGGGACTGGATAATAATGTTTACCTTGGCCTTGAATCTGGCTCAAAGGACCAAATTTGTCAGAATGAAATGAAGAGTCTCAGACTAAAGTTAAGGTGGCTGTCCATCCTTTAATTCAGGAGAGCTCACGAGGATCACTGTGTGTGAGTTTAGTGAGTGTCCGGGCAGTTGGCTAGAATGAGTCGCCAATTGGGGGGGGGGGGGTCTATCAGCAGTAAATTCTGAAGTGTGTCCACCTTAAAGTAAAAAGAAACAAAAGATGAGTATACCATGGATAAAAATTAACTGAACGTCTTTAGCATGATGCCCAAAAAGTTTAAGTAAAAGTCGAGGACTCGGAGGAGCTCAAATCAGTCTGTCAGGGAGTCGAGAAACACATCATTAAAGCCGTTAAGAACTGAGCTGAACTCAGCTGCTCGTTAACTCATCAAATTAATTAGACAACATTGCTGAGCTCATAAGGACACTTCACACCATCAGTTTAAAGTCTCTGAGTCTCAGAGGAGGCTTTCTGTCCTGAAAACACCTCTGAGGGAAACTGGGAGTGGAGTAAAAGCATGCATGCATTTTTGTCCTTCATTTTGTAGATCAGATGCTAATGTCCCCCAGAATATGGTGAACATGATGCCATAAAGGCAGGAAATGGAGGGTGGTGTGTGTGTCATTAGGTTGTGGGATTTATCTGAAATGTCCAAAATCCAACAAAGTAAATCCCTCTTTGTGTCTGGTAGAAGACCTGTATAGACGTTTTTATAGTGTGTGTGTGTGTGTGTGTGTGTGTGTGTGTGTGTGTGTGTGTGTGTGTGTGTATAAGATAAGATAAGCCTTTATTAGTCCCACAATGGGGAAATTCCAGGATTGCAACAGCACAGGGATAGCAACACTCAGAGCAACAATCAGAAGACAAGAAAAAACAAGAGCAGCAAGTATACATATGTACATATAAATATATAAATATATAGACACACAGTGCGGAGCATTGTAGCTAGATGGAATAAATATATAAATATATAAACACACAGTGCAGAGCATTGCAGCTAGATGGAATAAATATATGAATGAATGAATGAATTTATTTCGGATAGTACATTACAGGTTAAAAGAAACTGTATAATATAACAACAAGGTCAAATTAGACAAAGACTCCTTCTACTATACAATTCCACGTGAGTTATCCGAAATGGGTGATGGCTGAAGCCGCAGCTTATATTGCCCACCCATATTCCATCCAAGAATTCAAAGGAGAAAAAAGAGAAAACAAGACAAGAGCGATTACAATTTAAAACAAGGCTAAGACAAAATATGACTGAGAGAAAAAGAAAACTGAGCTAGTCTAAGTTAAGCGGTTACTATTCAAAAACAAATCTAAGACATAGTGTCACAGAGAAAAAAGAAAAACTAAGCTATAACACAACACAGGCTGGAAATGTCAATCCTTATGTGAGTTTACATGTCGTCTTGTAAATATGTTTGGAGTATTTCTTCCTTTAGTTTTTGTTTAAATTGTCCAAGCTTTGTACATGATTTTAATTCAGGTCCAAAATCGTTCCATAATCTGACACCTTGCACTGAAATACAATGTTGCTTGGTAGTTGTTCTCACTGTAGGCTTTTGAAATATACATGTTCCTCTGAAGTGATATCGTTTCTCCCTTGTTTGGAACAACTTTTGGATATTTGCGGGCAGTGATAGATTCTTCACTTTGAACATTATTATTGCGGTTTTAAAGTCGATCAGATCTTTCAACTTGAGAGTTTTTTGTTTAAGAAAAAGTGGGTTTGTTGGTTCCCTGTAAGCTGCTTTGTTGATTATTCTAATAGCTCTCTTTTGAAGCATAAAGAGTGGATATATGTTTGTTTTATATGTATTTCCCCATACTTCATTACAATATGTCATGTATGGGAGTATTAATGAATGATACAAGGTGTATAGTGTGGGTTGATTCAGCAAATTTTTCACTCTGTGTAATATTGCAATTGATTTGGATACTTTACCTTTTATATAATTAATATGTGGCTTCCAACACAGTTTGTTATCAATTATTACTCCAAGGAATTTAGTTTCGGATACCCTTTCAATCTCTACACCATTTACACTGAGTTTGGGTACTGGGTAGTTGTGATGGTTGTTAAAGACTATAAATTTTGTCTTGCTTAAATTGAGCGTTAATTTGTTCGAATCAAACCACAGTTTCAGCTTTCCTAATTCCTTTCCGAGTGTATCCAGAAGTTGTTCCAAGTTGTTTCCACTGCATAGCAGGTTAGTGTCATCAGCAAACAATATTAAGTCCATTTTTTCTGAAACTTTACATATATCATTTATATACATATTGAATAATAATGGTCCCAAAACTGAACCCTGTGGGACTCCACAGGTGACCTTCAGTAGCTCTGAGTTTTTGTTGTTAACACATACAAACTGATATCTATTCTTTAAGTAACTTCTTAACCAGGACAGTGCTACCCCTCTGATACCACAATTTTGTAGTTTCTTTAATAATAGATTGTGATCTACTGTATCAAATGCTTTTTTAAGATCCAGGAATACTCCAACTGAATACTCTTTATTTTCAATGGCTGTTGATATTTTTTCTGTAAATTCCATTAAGGCATATGCTGTTGTCCTTTTGTGTCTGAACCCATATTGCTGCTCACACAATAAATCATTCTTCAGTATGAAGTTGTCAATTCTCTCAGAATATTTTTTCAAGTATCTTGGAAAATTGCGGTAATAGTGAAATTGGTCTGTAGTTGGAGAGTTCCCCTCTGTCGCCTGTCTTGTAAATCGGAATTACTTTAGCTATTTTCATTGCATTGGGAAATATACCTGATTGGAGAGACAGGTTACAGATATACGTCAGTGGTTTCACTATGCATTCGATAACAGTTTTGACTAGTAGCATATCAATACCATCGCAGTCAGTAGATGTTTTACTTTTGAACGATTTAACAATTTCAATGACCTCTCTTTCGTCTGTGTTCTTTATGAAGATGGTGTCTTTTACAGCAGTGTTATTGCATATTGAATCACCTGTTGGCACCGTAGTGGGTATTTCTCGGGCCAGTTTAGGTCCAATGTTAACAAAAAAATTATTAAATTCATCTGCAGGTGAAGCTATATTCACATTCGGAGTCGATTTATTATTTTTTGGAGTGTTAGTTGGGTAGCTGGTATTTCTGCTTTTATTTCCAAGGATACTGTTGATTATTGTCCATGTATTTTTAATATTGTCTTTGTTTTTTTCCAGTTCTTTACTGTAATAGTCTCTTTTACTACATCTTATTATATATGTTAACTTATTTTTGTATGTTTTATACCGCTGCTCTGCTTCTTTTGTCCTTTTCTTTATGAAAGCTTTATATAATAAATTTTTCTTTTTACACGCCTTTTGTAGTCCTTTGGTTAGCCATGGTTTGTCAGTAAATTTGTGTTTAAGCTTTTTTTTAACTAATGGGCAGTTTTTTTCATAAAGAGTGGTTACAATGTTTGTAAATGCGTCATAGGCTTCATTTACATCTGATACATAGACTTCTGTCCAGTCTTGCTTCAGCAAGTCCTCTTTAAAAGAACTGATTGCGTTTGGTGATTTGTGTCTGAACGATTTTGAGATTTTTTCTGGGTTGGGCCCCGTGTGGCCATGGATAAGTGCAAAGATTGGCAAGTGGTCGCTTATATCATTTATCAATAATCCACTTTCTATTTTCTTGTCGAGAACATTGACAAACAGGTTGTCAATAAGTGTAGCAGAGTGAGCTGTGATTCTACTGGGATGTGTTATTGTGGGATATAGACTCATGCTGTACATAGAGTTCATGAACTCTGTAACTACATTTTGTTGATGTGGATTAAGTAGGTCAATATTGAAATCTCCACAAATTGCTACCATTTTCTTACTAGTAATATTATTGTACAGCTCGACTAATTTATCTCTGAATGTCTCAATGCAAGTTCCCGGCGTTCTGTATATGCAGCTTATGATTAGATTTTTTGTTTTGTCTAGGTCAATCTCAACAGTAACACATTCCAGAAGCCCTGGTAGTGCTGAGGACATTTCATTTACAAGCTTACATCTATATAGGTCATCAATATACAGTGCAACACCACCACCCTTTTTTTGAGATCTGTTAATGTTAAACATCTGATATCCCTCTATTGCCATCAGGGGAGCCTGGTCTTCATTAAGCCAGGTTTCAGAGACTGCTATAGCTGTGAATTTTCTGTTTAGCTGTTTTAAATAGTCCTGAATCTGTGAGAAGTTTTTGTTAAGACTTCTGCTATTGAAGTGTATTATTGACAGTTTACCATCTAATTGCACTTGACTTTTGAATTGCTTTTCAGTGTAATATTCACAGTGGTTATGAATATTATTGAAAAAGTGGTTATCAGGATCAATATCATTCTCCATCTCTTGTGGTTTATGTTCAGCATAGTGGCATATTTTTAGAGTTTGCGTTTCCTCACTCTGTGTTTCATAGTCAGTGTTCATCTGTATTTATCTAAGTCAGTAGCATCTCTGATCATTATACTTTTTGCTTGCTCAGGTGTTCCATTTAGTTTAATCCAAATTCTACAATTTCTTGTCCAGGTTGACTGTATCTTATTATGTTTCTTTAGCATCCGTGCCTGCCGTGCTAATTCAGCGTTTTTTTTTGTCAGGTGTTCATTTAGGTAAACTTGAGTTTCCTTTAGTTTTTTGGCCTGCCTCAGTATGTCATTTTTCACCCTCCTGTTCACAAAGCGCATCACAATTAATTTCTTTGTTTTGTTATCTTTCTTCGGTAAAGCATAACAGGCTGAGATCGCATTGGCTTCTACCTTAATGTCTTTATCATTAAGGAACTGAAGCACTTGGTTTTCTAAGGACATTGATTCACTTATGGAAGCATGTTCACCACTCAGTCCTGTAGCGGCATGGGCGTACGACTGATATCTGATGTCTAGTCCACTTATAACTATGTCATCAATGCGAGAACCTTGTTCAAGATCCTCAACGCGTTGCTCCAAAAGACGCCCGTGTTGCTCCAGGTCCATAATTTTTTTGTCTTTTTCTTTTATTATTGAATGTAGGGCTTGTACCTCCTGTATTAGGTCTAATATTTTGTCCTGCTGGCTAGTCACTTTGGCCAGTTCATCTAACACAAAGTTCAGAGTTTTTTTAATTTCTTCCATTTCCTCTTTTTTGGGTGGCATTTTACTGACCTGTGGATAGAAATAAGCAGAGAATCCGGCTAGGCCTCAACTAGCTCGGTCACTACTGGACCCGCCGCTCCTGCGCAGCTTCTCCGCCGAGTGACGCTGCTCAGCTCCGCAGATCACCGCCGTCTATCGCCGGCGCCTGCCTCCGTCTACCTGGCCAGTTGTGTCGTGCACCGCCGGCGCAGCCGGAATCCACCGATCACAGCCACTCGTCGCCGTCTGGCTAGGCGGCTCCTCCGCTGGGCCCCGTCTAGGCCCCGTCACCAACCGCCGTCAGTCTGGTCGTTCCTCGGCTGGGCCTCGCAATTGAGCACCGGTTCAGACCACTGTCCTGCTGGATCCAGGTGGCCCCCGTCTCTCACCAACGCCGCGCCCGAGCTCCCAATCGCCGCCTCGGTTGGTTCGTCCTCCTTTTAAATCCTTCTCTCCTCGGCTCCAGATGGCCAGAACACACACAGTGCGGAGCATTGCAGCTAGATGGAATGAAACAGCATAACCGTCTACTTAGTTATCCTACATGGTATGATTATGTACCCATACATATTGTCACCCTCCATAGCGACTGGTATTTTCCTGAGCTCCTCAGTGCATTCAGTATGTCCTGCATAGGGTGGAACTCGGACTCCAGCAGAGATGACAGTTTAGCCACCGTCCTTCTCTCTCCTATCTCCTCCACTGGGTCAAGGCGCTGCCCCAGGACAGAGCTAGCTTTCTTGATCAGTTTGTTCAGTCTCTTCCTATCGGCTGCTGTAACGCCACTGCCCCAGCAGACCACTCCAAAAGTGATGGCTGATGCCACCACCGTGTCGTAGAATGACTTCAGCAGCGACCCTTGTACACCAAAAGACCTGAGTCTCCTCAGTAGGAACAGCCTGCGCTGTCCCTTCTTGTAGAGTGCGTCAGTATTGTGTGACCAGTCTAGTTTATTGTTCAGATGAACACCCAGGTACTTGTAGGATGTCACCATCTCGATGTCAGTTCCCTGTATATTTACTGGTGCTGTGAGGGGTTGTCCTTGCCTGTGGCAGTCCACCACCAGCTCCTTAGTTTTCCTCGCGTTGATCTGGAGGCAGTTCCGATGGCACTAGTCCACAAAGTCCTGGATAATCCCTCTGTACTCAGCTTCATCTCGGTTGGAGATGAGGCCAACGATCGCAGAGTCGTCAGAGAACTTCTGTAGATGGCAGTGTGTTGTGTTGTGTGAGAAGTCCGCAGTATAAAGGGTGAACAGGAAGGGAGCCAAAACCGTTCCCTGGGGGGCCCCCGTGCTACCGATGATTGTGTCGGACAAACAGTCCCGGGTTCTCACAAACTGTGGCCGGTTTGTGAGGTAGTCCAGGATCCATGATGACAGGTGCTGGTCCACCCCTGCGTACAGCAGCTTGTCCTTCAGGATCATCGGTTGGATGGTGTTGAAAGCACTGGAGAAGTCAAAGAACATGATCCTCACCGCATTCCCGGGCTTCTCCAGGTGGGACAGAGAACGGTGAAGGAGGAAGATCACCGCATCCTCCACCCCAATGCCATGCTGGTAGGCGAACTGGAGTGGATCCATCGCTGGTCCCACCAGGGGGCGGAGGTGAGCAAGGAGCAGTCTCTCCAGGGTCTTCATCATGTGGGACGTCAGGGCCACTGGTCTGTAGCTGTTCAGATTTTTGGGGTGGGAAGTCTTTGGTACAGGTACCACACAAGATGTTTTCCACAACTGTGGTACCCTCCCCAGCTTCAGGTTCAGGTTGAAGATGTACTCCACAATCCCACACAGCTGGTCTGCACAGGACTTGAGGAGCTTTGCGCTGATGCCGTCCGGTCCCGACACCTTGCTCGCCTTTGATCTTCCTCAGCTCCGTCCTCACCTGGGTCTTAGTGAGGGTCAGGTTGGGGGGCTGTGTGTTGGGAGTGGGGGGGTGATGGTGGAGTGGGGTGTGGGCAGCAGGACTTGATGTCTTCAGAGGCAGCAGTGGTTGTTGTGCAGTCGGGGGGGAGGGCGGTTGGTCAAACCTATTGAAAAACAGGTTCAGATTGTTCGCCTACTCCCTGCCCCCCGTGGCCTGGGGGGAGGTATTCTGGAGCCCAGAGATGGTTTTGAGGTTTCTCCAGACCCCACCGATGTTGCTCTGTTGCAGCTTGTCCTCCATCTTCTTCCTGAAGCTGTCCTTGCCTTCTCTGATCTTCCTCCTCAGCTCCCTCTGTACGGAGTTCAGCATCTCCCTGTTCCCCGACCTGAAGATCCTCTTCTTCTCTCTCAGAAGTGTTTTTATCTCAGGGTTGATCCAGGGTTTGTTGTTCGAGCAACACCGTATGGTCTTGGTGGGTACGGTGTTATCCACACAGAAGCTGATGTAGTCCGTGATGGTGTGAGTGAGGCCATCGATGTCCTCACCATGTGGATCGCAGAGCTGCTCCCAGGCAGTGGTTTCAAAACAGTCCTTTAGAGTGTCCATTGTCTCCTCAGACCATAACTTCACTGTGCGCATGACCAGAGGTTGTCTGTGCACTAGGGGTTTGTACACCGGCCGGAGATGAACCAAGTTGTGATACCATCTCGCGAGTGGGGGGAGTGGTGATGAAGTGTACGCCTCCTTAGCGTTTGCGTAGAATAAGTCCAGTGTTTTATTGTCTCTAGTGTGGCATGTGACATACTGGGTAAACGTGGGTAGAATGGGAGACAGTGAAACATGGTTGAAGTTGCCTGAGATGAGGAGAAGAGCATCTGGGTGTTCTGTCTGCAGCCTGCCAGTTACTGAGTGGATGACGTCACGCGCTGCCCCAGCGTCCGCCGTCGGATTTGCATAAATAACAATGCAGATCACGTGTAAGTATTCCCTCGGGAGATATGTAGGCCGCATGCTAACAGCTAGCAACTCGATGTCTTTGCTGCAGTGTTGTTCTTTAACAGTGATATGTCCCGGTCTGCACCAGTTGTTATTAACATACATTATCACTCCACCGCCCCTTGCCTTGCCACTGTCTGATGTTCGGTCTGCCCGTATCGCGTGGAAAACCCTCCAGTTCAATGTTAGCATCTGCTGCTAGTTCAGTTAGCCACGTCTCAGTGCATAACAAAAGGCAGCACTCCTGGTATATGCTCTCGTAGCGGGAGATAGCCGCTAGCTCATCTACCTTTCCTAATATCGATCGTACATTCCCCATAACAACTGATGGGAGGGTGGGTCTGTACCTTATATTCCTTGCCTGCCGTATCATACCAGCATGACACCCACGTCGTTTTCGCCTTATTTCTCCCGGTATGTCGAGTTTTTTCGTTAGCACCGAGTGGCGGTTGAGTGCTAACAGCTGGTCCCTGTTGTACCGTCTCCTGCTATAAACAGTGGCTCCATCCACCGGCTCGGGAGACATTTGGGGCGATCTGTGTGTCCGTGATGTATAAGGTGTGTAAGGTGTCACCGGATCAGAAAGTTGTCACCGGATCAGAAAGTTAGAGGAAGAAAAAACTCAGAATTGAGCCGCTGTTGCAAAAAGGCAGCCGACTCGTGTGGTGGCGGAAGTAGAAATATATATATATATATATATATATATATATATATACAGTGATCCCTCGCTACTTCGCGCTTCACCTTTCGCGCCCTCAGTGCATCGCGGATTTTTCAAAAATATTCATCAAAAATTCAAAATTGAGAAATAATGGGCGGGCGCTAGCAGAAGGCAGGGAGACTACATTAGACCATCACGTGTCAACACGGAGAGCAGCACAACTCTCTGTTCGCTGTTGTCGTGTTGGCTGGGCTCGGAAATCTCGCAAGCTGATTGGCCGAGACGTTTCACCCCGCAAGCTGATTGGTCGAGACGTCTCACCCACCTCCTCTCCCTGCCGAGCACCCATGAAGGGAAGAAAGACGGCATTCATTGCTTTTTATCGCTCGTGTTACTTAGTCTCGCCGCGTGGAACTTTTTGCTGTTCTCTTGTGCCATTTTGTGCGAAATAGTCTTCCCGTCGAGGCACTACGCCGCCTCCTGCAGCTTCAGCTCTATCGGAAGCTGCCCTCGATGATCCTGCGCCTCCAGCACCTCACGATGAGGCGTCACCTGAGGAGCAGTAAAGCTCTCATTAACCTGTGCAGTAAATCATTTTCATCTTGAGTTACGTATCTTGTTATAAGAATAAAAGAGTTCTAAAAACATATTTATGTACACTTTGTTTACATCTACGTATGTATGTACACGTACACACACACACACGTATCATATGAGAGTGAGAGAATGAACGTACGTATTGTTTATGGATGACGTCATTGGGGTGACGCTACTTCGCGGTTTTTCACTTTTCGCGGTCGGTTCTGGAACGCATTAACCGCGATAAGTGAGGGATCACTGTATATATATATATATATATATATATATATATATATATATATATATATATATATATATATATATACTGTATATATATATAAATACTTTCTTGCCCCACTGTGTAGTCAGCCACCAATTGTGCAAGTTCTCCCACTTAAAAGATGAGAGAGGTCTCCAATTTTCATCATAGGTATACCTCAACTATGAGAGACAAAATGAGAAAAAAAAAATCCAGAAAATCACATTGTCTGATTTTTAAAGAATTTATTTGCAAATTATGGTGGAAAATAAGTATTTGGTCACCTACAAACAAGCAAGATTTCTGGCTCTCACAGACCTCTAACTACTTCTTTAAGAGGCTCATCTGTCCTCCACTCGTTACCTGTACTAATGGCACCTGTTTGAACTCGTTATCAGTATAAAAGACACCTGTCCACAACCTCAAACAGTCAGACTCCAAACTCCACTATGGCCAAGACCAAAGAGCTGTCAAAGGACACCAGAAACAAAATTGTAGACCTGCACCAGGCTGGGAAGACTGAATCTGCAATAGGTAAGCAGCTTGGTGTGAAGAAATCAACTGTGGGAGCAATTATTAGAAAATGGAAGACATACAAGACCACTGATAATCTCCTTCCATCTGGGGCTACATGCAAGATCTCACCCCGTGGGGTCAAAATGATCACAAGAACAGTGAGCAAAAATCCCAGAACCACACGGGGGGACCTAGTGAATGACCTGCAGAGAGCTGGGACCAAAGTAACAAAGGCTACCATCAGTAACACACTACGCCGCCAGGGACTCAAATACTGCAGTGCCAGACGTGTCCCCCTGCTTAAGCCAGTACATGTCCAGGCCCGTCTGAAGTTTGCTAGAGAGCATTTGGATGATCCAGCAGAGGATTGGGAAAATGTCATATGGTCAGATGAAACCAAAATAGAACTTTTTGGTAAAAACTCAACTTGTCGTGTTTGGAGGAGAAAAAATGCTGAGTTGCATCCAAAGAACACCATACCTACTGTGAAGCATGGGGGTGGAAACATCATGCTTTGGGGCTGTTTTTCTGCAAAGGGACCAGGACGACTGATTCATGTAAAGGAAAGAATGAATGGGGCCATGTATCGTGAGATTTTGAGCGAAAACCTCCTTCCATCAGCAAGGGCATTGAAGATGAAACGTGGCTGGGTCTTTCAGCATGACAATGATCCCAAACACACCGCCCGGGCAACGAAGGAGTGGCTTCGTAAGAAGCAGTTCAAGGTCCTGGAGTGGCCTAGCCAGTCTCCAGATCTCAACCCCATAGAAAATCTTTGGAGGGAGTTGAAAGTCTGTGTTGCCCAGCGAAAGCCCCAAAACATCACTGGTCTAGGGGAGATCTGCATGGAGGAATGGGCCAGAATACCAGCAACAGTGTGTGAAAACCTTGTAAAGACTTACAGAAAGCCTTTGACCTCTGTCACTGCCAACAAAGGGTATATAACAAAGTATTGATATGAACTTTTGTTATTGACCAAATACTTAATTCCCACCATAATTTGCAAATAAATTCTTTAAAAATCCTTCAATGTGATTTTCTGGTTTTTTTTTTTCTCATTTTGTCTCTCATAGTTGAGGTATACCTATGATGAAAATTGGAGACCTCTCTCATCTTTTGAGTGGGAGAACTTGCACAGTTGGTGGCTGATGTAACTGATCTCCCAACACTGTTCTCCCGCTCTGGAATATTTATTCATCAACTGCAAGCCATTTTATTCCCCGCGTGAGTTTGCTTCATTCATTCTGGCCGCTGTCTACATCCCGCCTGACGCGGACGTGTGTGAAGCTCAGCGCGCGCTCGCGGCTCACATTCAGCAAGCGGAGCGGACCTTCCCGGACTCTCTGGTTATTGTGGTTGGCAACTTTAACCAGAGCAACCTGAGCCACAAACTCCCCCGGTACAAACAGTTTATTAAATGCCCCACCAGAGGAGAGAACACGCTGGATCACTGTTACACTACAGTGAAGGACGCGTATCGCGCTGTTCCCCGCACTGCGCTCGGACTATATGATCACGTGATGGTCCACCTGATCCCCACATACAGACAGAGACTGAAGCTCACAAAGCCTGTTGTGAGCACTACGAGGAAATGGACCAGTGAAGCTGTGGAGGAGCTGTGCACGTGCTTGGAAATAACTGACTGGGACATGTTTAAAGGAGCTACGCATGATCTGGATGAGTACACGGACACTGTGACCTCATATATCCACTTTTGTGAGGAGAGCATTCTTCCATCGTGCACCAGGGTGAGTTACTCCAATGACAAGCCCTGGTTCACAGCTAAGCTCAGACAGATCAGGAAGGAGAAGGAAGCAGCGTTGAAAAGTGGAGACAGAGACTGCTACAAGGAGGCCAAATACCGGTTTAGCAGAGAGCTGAGGAGAGCTAAATCTGCGTATTCTGAGAGACTCCAGCAGCAGTTCACTGCTAACGACTCTGCTTCTGTGTGGAGAGGACTGAGGCAAATCACCAACTATCGGCCTCAGGCTTCTAAGGGACAGGATGATAAAGCCCTTTGTCAAAGACTGTCCCAACACTATGCCCGTTTTGACACCTCGTCAGCTGTGTCCAACTCCCCCCCTCCCCCCAGCTCCACAGCCTCCATGGTCCCCACTTCATCAAAGGCGCCCCCCCCCCTCCTCCCCCCCTGTCCTTGCCATCAGTGAGCAGGACGTCACAGACAGTTCTCCAGACTGAACCCGCGCAAGGCCCCCGGTCCGGACGGCGTGTCTCCCTCCACCCTGAGACACTGTGCGGAGGAGCTGACTCCTGTCTTCACAGACATTTTTAACACCTCCCTGAAGTCATGCCACGTGCCGGCCTGCCTCAAAACCTCTACCATCGTCCCTGTCCCCAAGAAGCCACGGATTACTGGACTTAACGACTACAGACCTGTAGCGCTCACCTCTGTAGTCATGAAGTCCTTTGAGCGCCTGATCCTGCCCCACCTCAAGACCATCACCACTCCCCTCCTGGACCCGCTGCAGTTCGCCTACAGAGCCAACAGGTCTGTGGACGACGCAGTCAACCTGGCCCTCCACTCCATCCTGCAGCACTTGGACTCCTCGGGAACCTACGTCAGGATCCTGTTTGTGGACTTCAGCTCTGCATTCAATACCATCCGCCCCGCTCTGCTCCAGGACAAGCTGTCCCTGCTCAACGTGCCTGACTCCCTCTGCAGGTGGATCACCAACTTCCTGACGGACCGGAGGCAGCATGTGCGGCTGGGAAAGACTGTCTCGGACTCTGTAAGCATCAGCACCGGATCACCCCAGGGCTGTGTACTTTCCCCCCTGCTCTTCTCCCTGTACACCAACTCCTGCACCTCCAGCCACCAGTCTGTCAAGCTGATCAAGTTTGCGGACGACACCACCCTCATCGGGCTCATCTCCAACGGCGACGAGTCCGTCTACAGGAGAGAGGTGGCCTGGCTGGCGTCCTGGTGCAGCCACAACAACCTGCAGCTGAACGCTCTGAAGACAGTGGAGATGATTGTGGACTTCAGAAAAGTCACAGCCCCTCTGCCCCCCTTACCCTCACAGACTCTCCCATCACCACTGCGGATTCCTTCCGCTTCCTGGGCACCACCATCACCCGGGACCTCAAGTGGGAGCCGACCATCAGCTCCCTCATCAAAAAGGCCCAGCAGAGGATGTTCTTCCTGCGGCAGCTGAGGAAGCTCAAGCTGCCCACCAAGATGTTGGTGCAGTTCTGCACGGCCATCATCGAGTCCATCCTCGCCACCTCCATCACCGTGTGGTACGCAGGAGCCACCACCAGGGACAGACTAAGACTGCAGCGCGTCGTGCACGCTGCTGAGAAGGTGATCGGCTGCAAGCTCCCATCCCTCCAGGACCTGTACATCTCCAGGACCCGGAGGCGTGCAGGTCGGATCATAGCCGACCCTTCACACCCTGGACACGCTCTATTTGCCCCCCTCCCCTCAGGCAGAAGACTTCGGTCCATTCAGACTAAAACTTCCCGCTACATGAACAGCTTCTTCCCCTCTGCCATCAAACTGCTGAACACTAAGTGACTTATTCGACTCTTGTGCACTACGTACAGCAGCTCAACCGGACTCATGACAATTATCACTTGTTTTCTTTTTGCACTACCGACTGCACTATGTGGAACTCCACAATATCTGCTGCTTGTTAATATATTTAAAAATTGCATAGATTAGTATTACTTATTCTTAGTCTACCATTTATTGCATGCATAGTTTTTTATCTTTAGTGTTACTCCATGTTTAATGTTGCAGCATTGCACCGAGACAAATTCCTAGTTTGTGTACTACATGAACAATGGCAATAAATCTCATTCTGATTCTGACTAAATACTTTTTTGCCCCACTGTGTGTGTGTGTATGTATATATATATATATATATATATATATATATATATATATATATATATATATAAAGGGGGACATTAACTTTTTTGGAATGTTTTAGCATCTAATAAAATGCTTACAGACTTCAGCTCTGGTTTTCTCAGCTCAATAAAAGCATAAACTCTTTGACTCCATCCTATAATGAAGCAGATTTATGAGAACAGGAGGGTTTTCTGGCTGGTCCAGATCCACCTCAGTCTATTAACTGATGAGTCTGAAACGCCATAATGACCAGAGGGATTCTGGGGTTTGGCTCCGTACCCGTCAGTGTGTTTCCTCCTTTGTAGGGCAGGTTCTTCACTGCCTCGATCACAGACTCTTTGGTGATGTGAGCATTCAGGTGCCACTCGATCCGCGGGTCCCCGCTGTACTGAGCCAGCCCTGAAAGAAACCCCCCCAGAAGATTTAGGTTAGTGGACCACAGAGCCAGGCCAAAAAACAGAAATCCCTCTTACCGATTCGTGTTTTGTCTATCTCCACGTGGAAAGCCCGAACCAGGTTTTCAAGGAAAGCCCGGACCAGCCTGAAGTTAATACGTCCGATACTCCAGGATCCGTCCACCAGGATCACGATGTCGGCTATCGCCGGGGTCTTGCACATGAAGCCCGCAGCATCTGCTTGAAGGAAGAACAAGGGCAAAGTTTAGAACAGAAGACCTCGCAAATTCATGAGAAATAACCTCGGTAACTTCCACAGTAACTCACAAAATACCAAAAATATGGGGAAAAAAGTCCTGCATAAACTCAAGGAAAGGAGGACAGAAGGAAAAGAGACAGCAGTCCTTCCTTTGCAGTTAGGTAACATTACATTGCTGCAGTGATTCATCTGAAGGCCTGATAAACAGTGGAGAGCCAAGACATCACAGATGTGCGTTCCTATTCTGTCAGCAGTCCATTGCCAGCCGAAATCACAGATGTCCAGTCAGCAATTTAGACATTCCGAAAAAGCAGCTCAGAAATTAAGAATGAAGTCCCCAGGAGAGCCACTCCGGTACTAGCACTAACACGATAAAGTACGATGTGAGGAACAACCCCTACAAAATCAAGATGAAGAAGTAAAGTGCCAAATGAATGTTCATCTATCCATTTATCTACATAAAATTCTGACTGTGATAGGTAGTTCTTCTGAACCAAAGGTGAGGAAGTCCAACTTTAGGGATGCACAGTTTTTACTGCAGTGATTCACAGTCTGGTATGGACTACAGTCGTAATTGCTAAACAAACTACAATTGCACTCAGAAGAGATGCAGACCCGTGCTTCAAAGCCCCATCCCTGTTGGAACGTCATATAGTAGGGAAAAGTTCAGTTCTGATGGGACGCTGCGGCCCGTTCTCAGACCCTACTGAAATGGCAGAAGATTGTATTTTCTGTCTTTGTGTAATGTTGCATTGATCCACCAGGACTGGTATAACGATGTGCAGTAGGTGATTTGAGGGGGATGAAAATGGCCTGAATGCATTTCCCCTTATTAACCTGCCTCCCCCCATCCCTTCTAAAGACAGCACTGTTCTCCCAAAATCATCATAATATCATGATACAGAAGTGACTTTGAACAACCAATTCTAAAGAGAAATGCGAAAAAAAATTGACTCTTTCAGGTAGGTTTGCAACTTTTTACCTCATAAATCCACAACTTTTTTTCCTCTTAGATTAGCAAAATTATTCATGTAAATTTCCTGTAAACAACTTCGTTTCTCAACAGTTTGTAACTTTTTCTCATATATGCAACTTATTTTGGTCATAAATGTGACTTTTTTTCCTCAAAAATTTACAAGAAATTATAAATTTGCAATTTTTTTTCTTAGATTTGAAACTTTTTCTCAGCAATACGACTTTTTTCTTCATAAATTTATGGCTTTTTTGTAAACTTTCATCTTGTTTCTCATAAATTTGCAATTTTTTTTTTGCAAATTTGTGACTTTCTTCCTTATAAATTTGCAACTTTTTCTTCAAAAACGTGACTTTTTTCCTCATAAATTGACGTTTTTTCCCTGTAAATTTTCAACTTTTTTTTCCTCATAAATTTGCAGCTTTTTTTCCTTGTAAATTTGCAACTTTTTTTTGCAAATTTGTGACTCTCTCATAAATCTGCAACTTTGTTGGTCATAAATGTGACTTTGTCAAAAATTTAATTCTTTCTTGTAAATCTGCAACTTTTTTCTGGTAAATCTGTGACCTTTTCTTTTACAAACTTGTGACTTTTTTCTCAAAAATTTGCAACTTTTTTCCTTGTAAATTTGCAACGCTCATCTGGATGCCGGTTAAAATTGGATTCTATGCGATTAAATAATTTTTTATGTTTTACATTTTTAAGTTTGCACTTTTATCAGATCTTTGCACCTTTATTCTTGCAACTTTGCACCAAATTTACATTTATACATTGTGCATTTGCACCTTATCCTGAATTTGTGAATACCGCCATCCCCCTTGTTAAAAACTAACAAATCACCAACTGACTACGCAAAAACTGCAAAACTGTTTCCAACTGTTACACTTGGAGGTTACTAATTAACACAAATGAGTATAATATAGAATATAAGTTTATTACCATTTTACACATATGTTAAATGAAACGTATCATTTTCCACTCGTAATCATACATATAAACCTAATTCTCCAGACTCCATCAGTCTGGTTTCTTTAGTTGAGCACTAGCTTGCAGGCAATATATTTCCACTTTTGTTTCTATTTGTTTGTCTGGCCTTTCATTGGATGAAGGAAAGAGTCAGAAGTCTCATCACATTGTGAGGCTTCAGAGAACACTGGACTGTGTCAGGTTTGAATCGAAACTTTTGGGTAACTAATTTTTAAAGTAAGCTACCTGTAGCTAACCGGGCTAACTAGCCTGAACCCCGAAGAAAGCAACATAATTTCCAGGTTATGAAGGCATCTTTTCAAACAGCTCCCAAATGTCTCAACAAAGGCACACAACATGTATTAAAAGAAGACACTGACAATTATTTAATTAAAGAACAAAATTAACAAACAAACAAGCCGAGCAATTAGCAAAAAAAAAAAAAAAAAGAAAGAAGACAAAGCTTCCCTTCATAAACAAGGGTACATCTGGAGCAGAACACAAAGAAAGAACGACAAACAAATGAGAGAAGGAACAACTTAATAAAGAACCAAACAGCTGTTGTGTCGAGAAACAAAAAAACTGCAATAAAATGAATATCTGTAACATAACAAACAGGACTTGATAAATTCTGTAGACTTTCTGCAGCCTGCAGCGAGCTGATGATAAATCTGTGCTGGTGAAAGTAGGACAATCTGATGTTGGGCATCAGAGTTACAAAGTGTTTCATTAATTCTAATTCAGTTCAACACAGTATAATTAAACCCTGGAGGAGGAGGAGGAGTAACGGCCCGCTCTGCCATTTGTCTCCACAGTTTACCAGCTGATAAAACACACGGCCGGCTCTTAACGAGGAGGCAGCGCTTCGTTTAGATGATCCAGCCCGGCGCACGGCAAGCCAAAGGCCACGCAAATTAGGAGAAAGATGTATTTCTATCAGCCAATTTTCTTTCACATGGAGGTCGGAGGAGACTTGGTCCAGGGGCTCCGAACGTTCATCCATTAAATCTGACTGAAGGAAATCAGTGAATGCTGCAGGAGGCATTAAAGTTCCAGCAACTCCACAGAGGAAGTGTTTCTGGGAGATTCAGATGCGGACTAGGGGCAACATTTTCTGGCGGGACTGACGTTATCGTTTATCTAGGTGGAATTCTGGGATTATTCAGTGTCAGTGGGCGATTTGTTGTTTTTTAACAAGGGGAAGTGGAGTATTCACCAATATAGCATGAGGTGCCAACAGGGCTGTGCGATATGACAATATATATCAGTGACGTGGAGAAAGGAAACAGGCGAGGCAGCGAGCTGAACGACACACAAACTTTATTCTTTCTCCAACATCAAGTACAGTAAAAGAGCTCCCGGGTCTCTGTGCATTCCTCCTTTATACCTTTAATTCCATGCATTCAGACCCAGAACTTCCGACCATAATTCATTGTTTGGAACAAAGACCTGTGTGGCACATTAACATGACATAACGCCGGCACCGCTCTCACACCTTTTCCTCTTCCAGCAGCTCCTCTCCCCGGGGGGTGCATAGTCCTTACTGATCCGTCTGAGGCCCCGCTGGTGACACTTCCTCCTTCGGTCCATTGTTCCCCCCTTCCCCAGCTGCCTTCTCTGGGTGGAGAATCCCCCACCCGTACCACCACACAGCCCCCCTCTCCCCCCGAACACCCAGAAGGGGCACCAACCCCCCGTCCTTTGGGCTTGAGCCAGTGCCCATAGCGGTTGTAGCAGGGGGTCGCCAATCCAGTCGAAACACCCTGCTGGCGAGGTGTACAGGAGGGCACATCAGTCTGTAGAGGGGAAAAGGGAGGGGGGGCACATCAGCTTTGCGGGCACAGATTCCTACCGAGGGAACACCAACTTGTGGAGTCACCAACGGTGGGCGTCCGCGCCGGGGAGTTTGGCCAACACCACCTGCTCGTCGGCCAACACAAAAGCGGGCTTCAGCCTGTCGATGCAGACAGTCTCCCTACATCCCCCCCCCCCCCCAAGTCTAACAAAATGTTACGCCCCGGGTTCCAACACCCTGAACAGTCCGTCATACGATGAGCACAGCAGGGTCCGGTACGCATTGTGCCTGACAAAAACAAAGCTGGTGTTCTGTAAACTCTTGGGGATGAAAGTGCGGGGAAAACAATGGTGGACTGGACCCAGTACGTTAAAGGGAGTTTTTCCTGTCCACCATCGCCAAGCGCTTGCTCAGAGGGAATCGCCTGATTGCTGGGGTCTTTCTGCAATTGTGGGGGTTTCCCCTACAGTTGAAAGTGCTATGAGATGACTGTTGGTGTGAAATGGTGCTATATAAATAAAGTTGAATTGAATTGAATTGAAATAAAAGCCTCCGTGCTGTGCAAAAATTGCGGGGACAGATCAGCCTCAGGCGTGGGGTTTTCCGGTAAAAACTCTCCGGGGATCCACAGCGGCCGAGAAAAACGAGTTCTGCCAGGGAGGCTGCCAAATCCTCCTTAGGCGCAGAGCGCAACCCTAAAAGAACCCAGGGCAGGCGGTCGACCCAATTTGTGTCCATGAGTGAAGCTCTGAGCGCTGCTTTAAGCGACCTATGAAAACGCTTGCATAACCCGTTAGCTTAGGGGTTGTACACGGTAGTGCGGTGAATTTTGACCCCCAGGCTCTGGCCCATCGCGGGCTAGAGTCCCAAAATGAATTGTGGACCCCTGTCGGAAGTGATGTCTAACAGGGTTCCGAATTGTGCAACCCAAGCTGACAAAAAGCGCGAGCTACTTCCGCGGATGTGGTAAAAGCCAGCAGAACCACTTCAGGCCAGCGCATGGTGCAGTCCACGATTGTCAAAAGGTGTGTGAAACCTTGCGACGGCGGGAGGGGTCCCACCAAATCTATGTGGACGTGGTCGAACCTCCTGGCCGGGTTTTGGAAGGGCTTCAGGGGGGCTCTAGTATGCTTGTGCACTTTGGCTCGCTGGCACGCGACGCAAGCTGCAGCGCACTCTTTCACATGCTTGCGCAAGCGCGGCCAGACGAATTTTGCCCACACTAGCTTCACCGAAGCGCACACTCCCGGGTGTGAAAGGGAGTGGATTGAATCAAAAATGCGGCGACACCAAGAGCTCGGAACCACTGGGTGTGGGCAGCCAGTGGAGACATCGCAGAGCAAGGGAGGGTACCCTTCTTGCACCACCCTGCTCTCCAGCCTTAACCCAGTAGGCACCGACTGAAGCGCGCAAATGTCCGCGTCCCCGGCTTGCTCTGCGGCTATAGCAGGGAAATCTGTTCCCATGTAGACTGGGGAGACCAACGTGTGCAACAGACAATCGACCACGACGTTGAGTTTACCGGCAACGTGTTGAATGTCGGTTGTAAACACCGAGATCACGGCCAAATGCCATTGATGCCGGGCTGACCACGGTTCTGAGACCTTGGACATCACGTACGTCAGCGGCTAATGGTCCACAGATATGGTGAATTTGCGCCCTTCTAGCCAAAACTGGAAATGATGTGTTGCCAGGTGTAGAGCCAACAACTCTCTGTCGAACGACAGATTCGCCCCGAGTACCTCAAGACCGTGGATGTTATTGGGCTGTCATGGTTGACACGCCTCTGCAACACTGCGTGGAGGTCGGGGGCAGTGCCTTTGGCATGGCAAACCGGAGTGGTGGTTCATCTCTTCAAAAAAGGGGATCGGAGAGTGTGCTCCAACTTTAAAGGGATCACACTCCTCAGCCTCCCTGGGAAGTTCTATGCCAAGATACTGGAGAGGAGAGTCCGGCCGTTGGTCAAACCTCGGATTCAGAAGGAGCAATGTGGTTTTCGTCCTGGCCGTGGCACATCGGACCAGCTCTTTACCCTCTCGAGAATTCTCGAGGGTTCGTGGGAGTTTGCCCAACCAGTTTACATGTGTTTTGTAGACTTGGAGAAGGCATTTGACCACGTCCCTCGTGGTTTTTTGTGGGGGTGCTTCGGGAGTATGGGGTATTGGGCTTGTTGTTACGAGCTATTCGGTCTCTATACGACCGTTGTGAGAGAGCCAACACTGGGTTGGAATCATTCCCAGTGAGAGCTGGACTCCGCCAGGGCTGCCCTTTGTCACCGATCCTGTTATTAATTTTTATGGACAGGATTTCTAGGCGCAGCCAGGGAACGGAGGGCGTCTTGCTTGGTGACCACAGGATCTCATCTCTGTTGTTTGCAGATGATGTTGTCCTGTTGGCTTCATCCAGCAATGACCTACAGCTCTTGCTGGGACGGTTTGCCGTTGAGTGTGAAGCGGCTGGGATGAGAATCAGCACCTCTAAGTCCGAGTCCATGGTCCTCAGCCGGAAGAAGGTGGATTGTCCTCTCTGGGTTGGGGACAGGCTCCTGCCTCAAGTGGAGGAGTTTCAGTATCTTGGGGTCTTATTCACAAGTGAGGGGAAAATGGAGCGAGAGATTGACAGACGGATTGGAGCAGCATCTGCAGTGATGCGGACGTTGTACCGGTCTGTTGTGGTGAAGAGGGAGCTGAGTTCTAAGGCAAAGCTGTCGATTTACCAGTCAATCTACGTTCCTACTCTCACCTATGGTCACGAGCTTTGGGTAATGACCGAAAGAACAAGATCACGAATACAAGTGGCTGAAATGAGCTTTCTCCGTAGGATTGCTGAACTCACCCTCAGAGATAGGGTGAGGAGCTCAGTCATCCAGGAGAGGCTCAGAGTAGAACCGCTGCTCCTCCACATTGAAAGGAGTCAGTTGAGGTGGTATGGGCATCTGATTAGGATGCCTCCTGGACACCTCCCACTTGAGGTGTTTCAGGCACGTCCCACTGGGAGGAGACCCCGGGGCAGACCCAGGACTCGATGGAGAGACTATGTTTCCCAGCTGGTCTGAGAACGCCTTGGTGTCCTCTCTGAAGAGCTGGAGCAGGCGGCTGGGGAGAGGGAAGTCTGGGCTTCTAACTAACTAACCTGCACTTATATAGCGCTTTTCTAGTCACAAAGACCACTCAAAGCGCTTTCACTAATACTAACCCTCTACTCTAAGGGCCTATAGGAAACAGATATCTAGGGACAATTTAGAACAGCCAATTAACCTGACATGCATGTCTTTGGATTGTGGGAGGAAAGCGGAGCCCCCGGAGTAAACCCACGCAGCACAGGGAGAACATGCAAACTCCACACAGAAAGGTTCCAACCCCTGCCAACCTGGGGATTCGAACCAGGAACCTTCTAGCTGTAAGGCAACAGTGCTAACCACTGCACCACCGTGCTGCCCAAGCTTCTCTGCTTGAACTGCTGCCTCCGCGACCCCGACCTTGGGAAAAGTGGTAGAAGATGGATGGATGGATATTAAACATTTAACCACCATCAAGAATGAGTGTTAGTTCATCAGGAAAAAAAATGGAAAATTTACAGGTAGAAAAAATGCAAATTTGTCAGAAAAAAGTTTCAAATTTATGTGGAAAAAAAATCAACTTTTTTTAAAGAAAAAAATGCAATAAAAAATGTTACAAATTTATGAGGAAAAAAAGCTGGAGATTTATGGGGGGAGAAAGTTTCAAATTTTGAGAAAAAAAATTATCAAATTTCCACAAAAATCAATCACAAATTTTTGAGAAAAAAATGGTACATTTACAAGAAAAAGTTGCAAGCTTATTAAAAAAAATACACAAATTCACAATAGAAAAGCCACAAGCAAAATAAAACAAAAAACAGATTTATAAGAAAAAGCAAAGAAAGGTAGTGGAAAACACAAGGTCTTTTTGAATAAAAAAAAGAAAAAAGGTCAAAAAATACAATTTATTATAAAAAAAGTATATAATTACAAGAAACTTTTAGTCTCAAAATGAGTAACTGAAACTTTTGGAGGAAATATTTTAAGTACAAAACTGCTAAATTACGTAAAAAAACCCCCCATGAATTCTTTAAAAAAAAAAAAACATGAATTCTTTAAAAAAAAAAAAAACATTCAGATGAAATTAGAAATGTAAAATCATGCAAATGTTGTAGTTTAATGTAAAAACATCAAAGCTAAATTTGCAATATTCATCTTTTTCAAACCATTTATTTATTTATATAAACAAATTTGAATTTACAGTGGGGGATTTTTTTATGAACCATTTCATCGTCCCATCTTCATGAAGGTGCAGCCATAACAGCGGTGGCCGATTCACTTTCACTGGGAAACTTGAGCTTCGGCCGCTGACTTTTAATTGTAAATCTGTCACAAACTTGACAAGCTTATATTCAACTTTCCCTCTCCAGAGAGTATTTCTTTCAGGTCGCAGCTTGTCGTACTATTTGAGGAGGTGGAGAGAAGGTGGCGGGTATGTGGCATGGCGTGTGGTGTGGGGAGGTTGTTTGGAGAGGGTGGCGATGACATCCTTCATCTGTCATTTCATTCATTGCTGAGTTTCACTTCTTTACAAGCCTCTGCAGCGTTGGAATTCAAATCACGGTGCCGCCTCCCACAAAAGAAAACCTCAGACTAAAGGGGCGACACGCCATCCACACGAGCGGGGCCATCACTAGGCCGTCGCACGCTGAGCAGGGGTGGGCAGAGCAACCATAAATTGTACTCAAGTAAAAAGAGCATTACGTACTGATTTTAGTTACTGAAGCATCAGTATGAGTAGTCAACAAAAAAGTTAAAGTGCAGAACCTCTGAATCACAGTGGAATGTACATCATCAGTTCTGATCCGTCTTATTTTATTATTAAGTTATGCGCACATTGTGAAGTATTTATTGCATATTTTAAAATTACACTTTGTCTCAGATATGCCAAGACACAGGCTGATTCACAGACACTGTTCTACCCTTTTCTATCCACTGTGCCCCCCCCACACACACACACACAGAAGAGGTTCATTTTTGTTGCTTCCTGGAGCCAAGGTTAACTCACAGCTGGCTACTGTACCAAAAGAGACTTCCTCACACACTCAAAAAGAAGCTTTTCCGTCTCTCTGCCGAAATTTATCTTATGTGTCTATCCTATTTATATAAAATAAATCACTAAAATGCATCTCTGGGATTACAGCGTCTTTATTCACCAGATAAAAGGGTTTTTTATTGGTAAAAAGAAAAATCCAGCACAACAGCAAGAGGTGTAACCTGGAAAGAACTAAGAACTGCCCCCCCCCCCCAAGTCATCATAAAACTTTTTTTTTTTTTAATCAAAATACATAAAAGAATAAAATGCATCTGAAGCATGTATTTTGAACCTGCAGCTTCTTTCCTGTACACTACCTATAAGAGGAAGCTGAGATCCTTCAACGTGTGCACCAGGATGCTGGAGCTTTTCTACCAGGCTGTTGTCACCAGCGCCATCTTCTTTGCTGCTGTCTGTTAGGGTAGCAGTATCAGAGCCAGCGACACCAACAGACTTGACAAGATTATCCAGAAGGCTGGCTCTGTGGTTGGTCTATGGAGACTTTTGAGACAGTGGTGGACAGGAGGACACTAAAACTGCGATCCATCATGGACAATCCTGATCCCCCCCCTCCACCACACACTGGACAGACAGTGGAGCACTTTCTCTAGCAGACTGCTACAGCTTCACTGTTGAACGGTTAGGTACAGGAAATCTTTCCTGCCACATATCATTTCACTGCACAATAACTCACTCTGATGCTGTATTCTGGTCATAACTATGCTGCCATACTGCACCTTACAGTCTAACTGGTACCTCACATTTCACCCTGCACCTGATAGTCCTGCATTGTACAGCAAGTACGAGTCATGTATACACAGGTCATCATCTATTCATCCATGATATATGCAAGTTATTTAGCCAGTTTTACTTTCCATGGTTAATCCCTGCGTCTATGATGCTGTGTGTGTTTCTGTCATTTTGGTCACCTACTGTTATGCTGCTGTTACACTGTAATTTCCCAGTTTGGGATCAATAAAGTACATCTATCCATCGTCTATTTATCTATTATCTACCTATAAAAAGTATTCACCCCCTTGGATGTTTCAACTTTTTATTGCCTTCATAAATGAATCTGTGATCAATATAATTTGGCTTTCTGACAGAAATTTGCAAAAAAAAAACAAAAACAAAAAAACCCTCTAATATCAAAAAGAAAACAGATTTTTACAAACCACTGTCAATTAATTAAAAATATGTAGAGTAAAATAAGTGTTTGCATAAGTATTCATCCTTTAAAGTGACTGACCTAATTCAGCAGAGGTCCAGCTAGTTATGCCTCGGTGCAATGGAGGCATACGGTAATCCCTGTTTTTTTTTATTTATTTATTTTAATAATCCATTATTAGTCCCACAATGGGGAAATTACACGGCATCCACCTGGATGGATGAGGCAGCCACGGTACGGCGCCAATCCTTTCACCATTCACACACACATTCACACCTAGGGCCACTTTAGAGTCTCCAATTAACTTAACTTGCATGTCTTTGGCCTGTGGGAGGAAACCTGAGTACATGGGGTAAACCCACACAGACATGGGGAGAACATGCAAACTCCACACAGAAGGGTCACCGATGGTCAGGGGTGGAATCAATCCTGTGACATTCTTACTGTGCTGCCACAGTGCTAACCACTGCTCCACCGAGCTGCCCTGTGTCCGTGTGTGTCTGTCTGTTAACAGCTTTTCAGCACGCCTGGTCAAAATCAAGTGGAACTAAAGGTTTATATCATTATATCAACATATTTTCTCGACTTTTAATTTGCCAGAATTTCAAGATTAAGTTTTATTTTCAAAATAAACAAATTTAACTCACCATTATACTCTCAATGAAGAAGCGAAAAAAAGGTATTGTAATAACTAGGCTGGGCCAGTCGGGGTCGCACTGAGGCACCTGCACCTTGGTGCTTTCATAGATGCCTGCAGTCTCACAATTGGTGAAATGGAGATTGTGGTGTAAAGACACCCGTGTCTGGGAGGTCCAGTCTGGTTCATCAGTATTCCTGCTACAACTGCAACATGACGATAAAAGAACACTAAGAAGATTTTCAACTCACTGGGCATCCCATAGTATTCAGTTAAATCCATCATTAAGAAATGGAAGCAGTATGGCACTTGTCTAAATCTACCTAGAGCTGGCCATTCTCACAAACTGAGTGATTGAGCAAGTGGAAGACTGGTGAGGGAGGCCACCAAGACGCCTTCAACTACTCTGAAGGAGTTGAGCTTCAGTGGCCCAGATGGGAGAAACTGTACATGAACAAGTGTTGCCCAGGTTCTTCACCAGTCAAAGCTGTGTGGAGAGTTGCAAAAAGAAAGCCACTGTTGATAAAAGCTCACATGAAATCTTGCCTGGAATTTGTCCAAAAGCATGTGGGAGACTCCAAGGTCTACCAGATGAAGGTTCTTTGGTCTGATGAGACAAAAAATTAGCTTTTTGGCCAAAAACATGCAAGTTAGGTTAACTGGTGACTCTAAAGTGGCCCGAGGTGTGAATGTGTGTGTGAATGGCAAAGGGATTGGCGCCGTACCGTGGCTGCCCAATCCATCCAAGTAGATGCCCTGAATTTCCCTCTGAGGATTAATAAAGTATACAAAATACCAAAAAAAAAAAAAAAAAAAAAAAAATCAGACTAGATGCTATGTTTGGAAACCACCAAACACTACACATCACCACAAACACACCATCTAGAACGGTGGTGGCAATGTCATGCTCTGGGGATGCTTCTCAGCAGCAGGCCCTGGAAGGCTTGTAAAGATAGATGGGAACATGAATGCAGAAAAATATTACCAAATTCTGGAGGATAATCTGATTCAATCTGCAAGAGAACTATGACTTGGGAGAAGATTTATTTCCCAGCAAGACAACAACCCCAAGCATAGAGCAAAGCTACACTGAAATGGTTCAAAGATAACAAGGTGAGTGTTCTGGAGTGGCCAAGTCAAAACCCAGATCTCAATCCAATCAAGAATTTGTAGCTGGACTTGAAAGAAGCTGTTCATGCCCAATCCCTGAGCAACCTGACAGAGCTTGAGCTGTTTAGCAAGGAAAAATGGGGAAAAACTGCAGTGTCCAGATGTGCCAGCCTGATTGAGACATGTCCACACAGACTCAGCCAAAGGTGCATCGACCAAACACTGACCTGAAGGGGGTGAATACTTATGCAATCATTTACTTTACCCTATATAATTTCAATTAATTGACAGTATTTTGTAAAAATCTGTTTTCTTCTTGATATTAATTAAGGAAGCTTTTTTTTTTCAAATTTTTGTCAAAAAAGCCAAATTACATACAGTATATTGACTGTTTCTAAGGGGTGAATACTTTTTATAGGCTTTGTAAACTTTTTAAAAATTTAAATCTACAACTATTTTCTTGCAAATTTGCTTCTTTCTTGTAAATCTGCAATTTTTTGTCATGAATTTGCAACTTTTGCCCTTTAATTCAGCAACTTTTTTCTCAAAACTTTGCAACCTTCATGTAAATTTGCAGCTTCTCATAAAATTGCAGCTTTTTTATTGAAAATTTGCTACTTTTCTTGTAAAGTTGAAACTATTTCTTGTAAATCTGCAACTTTTTTCTTGTAAATTTGCAATTTTTTTCGAGAAGAATTGCAAATTTTTCCATAAATTTGCAAATTTTTCCCCACAAATGTGAATCTTGACGCGACACACAATCTGCAAGACCTGCAAGAAAAAAAACAAAAACAAAAACAAAACAAAAAAAAACACGCAGGCCAGCACATGTTTTGGAGCAGCATTAGCAATGGCTAAGCTAAAAATACACCAGCATGGAGCTTCCAAGCAGTGCTGGAGAAAATTGCTGTTTATTTATGAAGCGCTTTTCAGAGACATGTAGTCACAGAGCGCTGTACAATAAAATAGAGTAAAAGGAATTTGATAGATACAAATTATTTAAAAAAAATACAAAAACAACTTAAAACACAAGATTAAAATAATGTAAAAATATCAGACTTACCATTAAAAGCAATTAAATTGAAACTCAATGGAAAGGTGCTTTTTAAGAGTCCACATAGTCAGATAAATGTATCTGGAGTGGGCGTCTATTCCAAATACCATCCACCGCCCTCCCTGTGTGCAGAGACGCGTCTCTACAGAAAATAAAGCCCCGAGAAAAGTTTATTATATGAAAGAGATGTCAACAATTTTACTTTGGGACAAGATCTGAGGTGGAATAAGGTGCAAAAGAAATTGAAAGCAATGTTGTGATACCTGGTATCGCGACATCGTGATTATCGTTGAATCATGATCATATCGTGACCCAAGCATCACGATCTGAATCAAATCACCACCCCTAAGGTCTGGACTCTCAACAGAACAGGAAAGCATAAACAATATAATAATAATGAACCCTCTGCATTTACTGACACTCGAACACATAGTCATGTGAAAAAATTAGGATACCCCGTTTTTGCCTGTGTTTTTTTATATATTTGAATGAATGAATGAATGAATCTTTATTTCGGATAGATTAAAAGTAAAGATTAAAAAGAAACAGAATAATATAACAAAGGGGAAAAAATCCAGCAAGGTCAAATTAAACAGTAACTCCTCTGATTATACAGTTCAACATAAGTTATCTGAAATGGGTGATGGCTGAAGCCGCAGCTTATATTGCCCACCCATATTCCATCCAAGAATTCAAAAGAAAAACAAAACAAGAGCGATTACAATTCGGAACAAAGCTAAGACAGAATGTGACAAAAAAAACTAAGCAACAACTCAACACAGACTGGATATGACAATCCTTATGTGATTACCTCCGCCAGGCCGAAAAGGCCAGGAGGAGGTTATGTTTTTGCCGGCGTTTGTCTGTGTGTTTGTCTGTCTGTCTGTTTGTCTGTTGGTTAGCAAGATAACTCAAAAAATCTTGGACGGATTTCCATGAAACTTTCAGGCGTTGTTGGAAATGGTACAAGGAAGAACTGATTAAATTTTGGGGGTGATCTGGTTCACCGTCTGGATACAGGAATTTTTTAAAGCATTTTTCATTCAACACTGTGACATACAGCCATTTTCAACATGTGCGCAGGCGCAATGGAGGGCGCTGGTCATCGTGCCTGCAACACAAACTCTGCGTTCTTCAACGTTTTAGGCACAAAAGGACGCGGAAAACACTGCTGGCCTGGGCCCGCCAGCGTGCAACTGCAAAACCTCACACGGGCAGCTGTCCGCCGACGGATTCTTTGGCAGAAATTCCCCGGCCAGCCATAGGAGCTGCGCATTTGGCAGAAATTCACCGGCCAGCCATAGGCGCTGCGCAAAAACGAGCTCTCTGCCGGCCAAGCTTCTAAATTCTCGTTTGCCGCAGAGCGCAACCCCCCAAAAAATAATATTGTAGCGAACTCAATATGAGCACCCTACTTGGCTTGCCAAGTGGGTTGACCCTATTGGCGACACAGGTAGAGTGCGGGACTCCGGAGCGGGAGGCGTGAGTTCGAACCTCCCGGTGGGACGTTGCCATGTCGAGCAGCACGTTACAATATAATATAAAACCCACGCCAACCTGTCTACCAAATTTGCATCCGTCAGTGGAGGAGATGGACACAACAGCAACACTTCAGTTTATTACCTCCGCCAAGGAGGCAATGCTTTTACTACTGAACCACTAATCCTATCACTATCAGATTGATTGTCATTGATTAATTGTGTGTTTATTGCACTGTCCCTGTCAAATAAACAAATAATCATTGTGAATCCAATTGCTAGTCATATGTTTATATGCTCAAGGAATCTGAAAACGTACACACAAACACTGTATGGGGGGAATTGTGGCGCTTGGCGGAGGTCTGCGCTCTCCGAGTGCTTTTCTAGTTTTACATGTCATCTTGTATATATGTTTGGAGTATTTCTTCCTTTAGTTTTTGTTTAAATTGCCCAAGCGTTGTACACAATTTTAATTCAGGTCTAAAATCGTTCCATAATCTGACTCCTTGCACTGAAACACAGTGTTGCTTGGTGGTAGTTCTCACTGAAGGTTTTTGAAATATACATGTTCCTCTGAAATGATATTGTTTCTCCCTTATTTGGAACAACTTTTGGATATTTGCGGGCAGTGATAGATTCTTCACTTTAAACATTATTACTGCAGTTTTAAAGTGAACCAGATCTTTCAACTTGAGAGCTTTTAATTTAAGAAAAAGTGGGTTTATTGGTTCCCTGTAAGCAGCTTTGTTTATTATTCTAATAGCTCTCTTCTGAAGCATAAAGACTGGATATATGTTTGTTTTATATGCATTCCCCCATACTTCAGTACAATATTACATGTATGGGAGTATTAATGAATGATACAAAGTATATAATGTGGGTTGATTCAGCAAATATTTCGCTCTGTGTAGTATTGCGATTGATTTAGATACTTTACCTTTAATATAATTAATATGTGACTTCCAACACAGTTTATTATCAATTATTACTCCAAGAAATTTAGTTTCAGATACCCTTTCAATCTCTACACCATTTACACTGAGTTTAGATACTAAGTTGTTGTGATGGTTGTTAAAAACTATAAATTTTGTCTTACTTAAATTGAGCATTAATTTGTTTGAATCAAACAACAGTTTAAGCTTTCCTAATTCCTTTCCGAGTGTATCCAAAAGTTGTTCCAAATTGCTTCCACTGCATAATAGATTAGTGTGATCGGCAAACAATATAAAATCTATTTTTTCCGAAACTTTACATATATAATTTATATACATATTGAATAACAATGGCCCCAAAACTGAACCCTGTGGGACTCCACAAGTAACCTTCAGTAACTGAGTTTTTGTTACCAACACATACATACTGATATCTATTCTTTAAGTAACTACTTAACCAGGACAGTGCTACCCCCCCAATACCATAATTTTGTAGTTCCTTTAATAATAAATTGTGATCCACTGTATCAAATGCTTTTTTAAGATCCAGGAATACCCCAACTGAATACTCTTTATTTTCAACGGCAGTTGATATTTTTTCTATAAATTCCATTAAAGCAAATGCAGTTGTCCTCTTGTGTCTGAACTAGGGATGGGCATTCGGTGAAATTTTCTTCACCGATCGTCGGGAGAATTAATGATTAATAATCGGTTAATCATTAGCATTTTTAGGTACGTAACAAGGCAGGTAGACTACATTAGAACATCAGGAATCAGCACGGAGAGCCCTCTCTCTGTTCTCGTGTTGGCTCGGCTCGGGAATCTCGCAAGCTGATTGGCCGAGACGTTTCACCCCGCAAGCTGATTGGCCGAGACGTTTTACCCAGCTTCTGTCCCTGCCGAGCGGCCACCCAACAAACGAAGACCGCATTCATTGCTCTATCGCTCGTGTTACTTAGTCTAGCCGCGCAGAACTTTTTGCTGTTCTCTTGTGCCATTTTGTGCGAAATAGTCTTCCCGTCGAGCCACTACGCCGCCTCCTGCAGCTTCCCTCGACGTGTGTACACCGAATCTTCATGACCTCAATAAAGTTTCTGAAAAAAAAAAAAGAATCTTCACGATCGCCATTACTCAGCGCGCAACCACTGTTGGCGGTTTCTTCGCGTAATAAGGGTGTTCCATGGACCCTGTCGATGAGGTATATTTGTATGCTGCATTGCAGTGATTGCAGTACACCTGGTCATTTTTTTAAATTGAAATGGTCCCACGCAACACTTCGCCGTAACCGCTTCATGATTTGGCGATTGCCCTACGGAAGCCCGCATGTATCAACTGAGGCACGCCAGGGTACGGCGATGGTGTAATGTTGCCCCCTGGTGCCCAAATTTTGCCATTGCATTGTTTGAGGACGGCCGTGCACTAGGCCTAATAACCTCGGATTGTTTAAAAAAAAAAAACGGTTTGTCGACGAAAATGAACTTCCTCGGTGAAATTCTTAATGATCAATTATCGGTTAATCGGTAAATTATGCCCATCCCTAGTCTGAACCCATATTGCTGCTCACACAATAAATTATTCTTCATTATGAAGTTGTCAGTTCTCTCACAGAATATTTTTTCAAGTATCTTGGAAAATTGCGGCAATAGTGAAATTGGTCTATAGTTTGAAAGTTCCCCTCTGTCACCCGTCTTGTGTATCGGAATTACTTCAGCTATTTTCATTGCATTGGGAAATATACCTGTTTGGGGAGACAGGTTACAAATATACGTCAGTGGTTTCACTAAGCATTTGATAATAGTTTTGACTAAGAGCATGTCAATACCATCACAGTCCATAGATGTCTTACTTTTAAACGATTTAACAATTTCAATGACCTCTCTCTCGTCTGTGTTCTTTATGAAAATGGAGTCTTATCGCAGTGTTTTTGCTTATTGTATCACCTGTAGGTGCCGTAATGGGTATTTCTCGAGCCAAATTAGGACCAATGTTAACAAAAAAGTTATTAAATTCATCTGCAGGTGAAACTGCATTCACACTCTGAGTCGTTGTATTATTTTTGAAAAATTGGTTGGGTAGCTTGTATTTCTGTTTTTATTTCCAAGAATATTGTTAAGTATTGTCCATGTATTTTTAATATTGTCTCTGTTTTCCTCCAGTTCTTTACTGTAATAGTCTCTTTTACTACATCTTATCATATATGTTAACTTATTTTTGTATGTTTTATACCGCTGCTCTGCTTCTTTTGTCCTTTTCTTTAGAAAAGCTTTATATAATAAATTTTTCTTTTTACACGCCTTTTGTAATCCTTTGGTTAACCATGGCTTATCGACAAATTTATGTTTAAGCTTTTTCTTTACTTGCTTACTCCCACCCCCCTCCACCTCCTCCTGCACAGAGCTTTTCCCGCACCTCGCTTCCAAAGCCGGCCAATCTCCGTCTCGTTCCCCTGCTGAGCGCTCTGGGGGGGGGAGCGGTGTGGGGTGACCCACCACAATCTACTTGGAGAGACAGAGCACTCAGCTTGAGCAGGAAACAGAACAATTACATGTATGGACTGATATCAATATGTAAATGTGCCTTGCATTCTCTTTTGTCCTACAGCCCCGGAGCAAAGAGAGGAATTCCGGTGCCAGTAATCAAGCTATTGATATGTGTGACTCTTATGTAAATGTTACACGCATTCTTTCTTGACTGTAATGTAAATGTCCCATGCATTCTCTCTTGCTGGTATAAATGTGCTCACTCAAAGCTCACTGAAAAACGCATTCAGTACGCACTCAGGACTCACTCACAGCGCACAGACAGAGCGCTGAGTGAGTCTCGTGATGGAGGAATAAAACACCTTTAACCTTCAGCTAGTCGTGTCCGCCTGCACTTATTTCGTTCCTCCAGACTGGACTTTGGACATATGGATATTTAATATCAATGTTTAAAATACTGGGAGATTCATGTAATACAACTAAACAATTAAAAATGAATTAAAGACTTTTCTTTCAAATTTTCTGTAAAATATAATTCTAAACAAATAGTGAGGAATAAATTAGGACACCCCCCATCTTTTTTTAGGACACCCCCACATTCATTCCCACTTAAAATGATTAAAATAAATGTTAAAAAATGCAAATAAAAACAAAAACAAGGTTAGACATAGATATGGCTTGAACAGAAGTTTACCTAAATGAACATTTAACAAAGACTAATGCTGAAATAGCACGGCAAGCACGGATGCTGAAAAGACAAAACAAGACACAAGCAACATGGACAAGAAACTGTAGAGTTTGGATCAAACTAAACGGAACACCTGAGGAGGCAAAGGCCATAATAATAAGAGATCTCACTGACTTAAATAAATATAGATGAACACTGATTAAGAAAATTAAGAGACTATGATAATCCATATCCATACACACGGCAAGAACAGTTCTTTTGTGACATACGGTACCATGTCAATGTACTTTAAAAAAAAAAAAAAAAAAAAAAAATTATGACTGACTTTAGTAGACATCAGTCATCCCCAGTCGGAGGAAGTCATTTGACACAGAGTGAGGAAATTCAGATTCTGAAAATATGTCATTATGCTGAGCATAAACGACAAGAGATGGAGAATGAAATTGATCCTGATAACCATTTCTTCAATAATATTCATAATCACTGTGAATATTACACTGAAAAGCAATTCAAAAGTCAAGTGCAATTAGATGGTAAATTATCAATAATACACTTAACAGCAGAAGTCTTAACAAAAACTTTCTACAGATTCAGGACTATTTAAAACAGCTAGATAGAAAATTTACAGCTATTGCAGTCTCTGAAACTTGGCTCAATGAAGAGCAGGCTTCTCTGATGGCAATAGAGGGACATCAGATGTTTTATATTAATAGATCTCAAAAAAGGGTGGTGGTGTTGCATTGTATATTGATAAACTGTACAGGTGTAAACTTGTAAATGGAATGTCCTTTGCACTACCAGGGATTGTGGAATGTGTTACTGTTGAGATTGACCAAGATAAAACAAAAAACCTAATTATAAGTTGTATATATAGAATGCCTGGAACTTGCATTGAGACATTCAGAGATAAGTTAGTCGAGTTATACAATAATATAACTAATAAGAAAATGGTTGTAATCTGTGGAGACTTCAATATTGATTTACTAAATCCATTTCAACAAAATGTAATTACAGAGTTCACAAATTATGTGTACAGTATGAGTCTACAGCCCACAATAACACATCCCAGTAGAATCACAGTTAACACTTCTACACTTATTGATAACCTGTTTGTTAATATTATTGATAAGAAAATAGAAAGTGGATTATTGATAAATGACATAAGTGACCATCTGCCAGTCTTTGCACTTATCCATGGCCACACGGGGGCCAATACAGAAAAAAAACCTTTTAAATCTTTCAGATACAAATCCCAAAATGCAATCAGTTCTTTTCAAGAAGACCTGCTACAGCTAGACTGGACAAAAGTCTATGTATCAGATGTAAATGAAGCCTACAATACATTCATGAACATTGCAACTACTCTTGATGAAAAAAAATGTCAATTAGTAAAGAAAAAGCTTAAACAGAAATTTGTTGACAAGCCATGGTTAACCAAAGGATTACAAAAAGCGTGTAAAAAGAAAAATTCATTATACAAAGCTTTTCTAAAGAAAAGGACAAAAAAAAAAAGCAGAGCAGCAGTATAAAACATACAAAAATAAGTTAATATAAATAATGAGATGTAGTAAAAGAGACTATTGCAGTAAAGAACTGGAGAAAAACAGAGATAACACTAAAAATACATGGACAATATTTTTGGAACTAAAAACAGAAATACAAGCTACCCAAACAAAATTTAAAAAAAAAAAAAAAAAAAAAAAAAAAAACCAACAACGACTCAGAGTGTGAATGCAGTCTCACCTGCAGATGAATTTAATAAAATTTTTGTTAACAATGCTCCTAATTTGGCTTGAGAAATAGTCATTACGGCACCTACAGGTGATACAATAAGCAAAAACATTGCTATAAAAGACTCCATTTTCATAAAGAACACAGATGAGAGAGAGGTCATTGAAATTGTTAAATTGTTTAAAAGTAAAACATCTGTGGATTGTGATGGTATTGACATGCTCTTAGTCAAAACTATCATTGAATGCTTAGTGAAGCCACTGATATCTGTAACCTGTCTCTCCAAACAGGTATATTTCCCAGTGCAATGAAAATAGCAGAAGTAATTCCGATATACAAGACGGGTGACAGAGGGGAACTTTCAAACTATAGACCAATTTCACTATTGCCGCAATTTTCCAAGATACTTGAAAAAATATTCTGTGAAAGAATTGACAACTTCATAATGAAGAATAATTTATTGTGTGAGCAGTAATATGGGTTCAGACACAAGAGGACAACTGCATTTGCTCTTATGGAATTTATAGAAAAAATATCAACTGCCGTTGAAAATAAAGAGTATTCAGTTGGGGTATTCCTGGATCTTAAAGCATTTGATACAGTGGATCATAATTTATTGTTAAAGAAACTACAAAATTATGGTATTTGGGGGTAGCACTGTCCTGGTTATGTAGTTACTTAAAGAACAGATATCAGCATGTATGTGTTGGTAGCAAAAACTCAGTTACTGAAGGTTACTTGTGGAGTCCCAGAGAGTTCAGTTTTGGGGCCATTGTTATTCAATATGTATATAAATTATATATGTAAAGTTTCGGAAAAAATGGATTTAATATTGTTTGCAGATGATACTAATTTATTATGCAGTGGAAGCAAATTGGAACAACTTTTGGATACATTTGGAAAGGAATTAGGAAAGCTTAAACTGTGGTTTGATTCAAACAAATTAACGCTCAATTCAAGTAAGACAAAATTTATAGTTTTTAACAACCATCACAACAACTCCGTATCTAAACTCAGCGTAAATGGTGTAGAGATTGAAAGGGTATCCAAAATTAAATTCCTTGGAGTAATAATTGATAATAAATTGTGTTGGAAGTCACATCTTGGTGGAAATAAAACAGACGAGCTTACAGCGCTGGTCAGGATGCAAAAGGAGTACCGTGAGTGTAGTTTCATGCATTTTACGGAAACATGGTTACACTCACAGATCCCGGATGTAAACGTAGCGATACCTGGCTTCAGGACTATATGAGGGGACAGAGACGTGAAAAACAGCAAGAAAAAAAGAGGATGAGGAGTGGCACTTCTTGTTAATGAACGATGGTGTCACCCCAGGCACATTTATGTGAAGGAAAAATGCTGCAGCCTGGACATTGAACTGCTGGCTGTGAGTATGAGACCCTATTATATGCCGCGAGAAATGAAGTGCACTTTAATTGTTATCGTCTACGTCCCTCCGTCAGCTGACGCAGTGGTGGCCTGTGATGTCATCAGCTCCACTGCGGCCACATTACTGGAGAAACACCCGGATGCATTCATGGCCATCACAGGTGATTTTAACCATGTCTCAGTGGGAAAAACACTACCAAACTTTCACCAGTTTGTTGACTGTCCCACCAGAGAGAACAAAACACTGGATTTACTGTATGCCAGTGTCATGGACGCATATAGTGCCACAGCTCTATCCCCCATTGGTAAATCAGATCACTGCATGGACATGTTAACACCCAAGTATGTCACCCTTGTGCAAAGGAGGCCTGCTTATACACAGACTGTGAGGAGGTGGACACAGGAGGCTGCTGATGCACTGCAGGACTGCTTCGAGACGACGGACTGGAGTGTACTCTGTGAACCACATGGGGTGGACATAGACAATATGACTGACTGCATCACAGAATACATTAGATTCTGTGAAGACATGACCATGCCAGCTCAGACTGTACGCTGCTTCTCCAACAACAGACCGTGGGTCACCAGTGACCTGAAAGCACTTCTGAACAAAAAGAAGAGAGCTTTTAGGGCTGGAGACAAGGAGAAGCTGAGGGGAGTGCAGCATGAGCTGAGAGAGATGCTGAGGAGGTACAAGGACAATTATAGGAGGAAGTTGGAAGAGAAACTCAGGCAAAACAACACTAAAGATGTGTGGGAGGGAATGAAACAAATAACTGAGTGCAAGGGGAGAGTCCGGCAGCCATCTGGGAGCCAGGAGAGAGCTGAGGAACTGAATCTGTTTTTTAATAGGTTCAACTCACAGCCTGTCACCTGGGCAACACAACCAGACCCCCACGCACCCCTCCCCACCCAGTGTCTTATCTGGAGTGGTGGCTAGTGATACGGGAGCGCCACAGGGGACTGTGCTCTTTCCTTTTCTTTTTACCTTATACTAACTAACTAACCTGCACTTATATAGCACTTTTCTAGTCACAAAGACCACTCAAAGCGCTTTCATTAATACTAACCCTCTATTCTAAGGGCCTATAGGAAACAAATATCTAGGGACAATTTAGAACAGCCAATTAACCTAACATGCATGTTTTTGGCATGTGGGAGGAAACCGGAGAAATCCCGGAGTAAACCCACGCAACACGGGGAGAACATGCAAACTCCACACAGATCACTGTTGGTCGGGGGCTGGGATTGAACCCACGATCCCACGATCCCCACAATCCCCCGGCCAAGGGTAAACTGTGCTGCCACAGTGCTAACCACTGCGCCACCGTGCAGCCTAATATATATTATACACCACTGACTTTCAGTACAACACTGAGTCATGCCACCTGCAAAAATTCTCTGATGACTCAGCTGTTGTGGGGTGTATAAGAGGAGGAGAGGAGGGGGAGTACAGGGCACTGGTAGACAGATTTGTGGAGTGGACGGAGCAGAATCACCTGAGGCTGAATGTCAGCAAGACCAGAGAGATGGTGATTGACTTCAGGAAGAGGAAGGCTCCTTCTCAGCCACTGCAGATTAGGGGGGAGGATGTGGGAGTGGTTGAGGACTACAAATATCTGGGTGTCAGGATCAGCAGCGGGTTGGACTGGAGATCCAACACCGATGCTGAGCACAAGAAGGGGATGAGCAGACACTGCTTCCTGAGAAAGCTGAGATCCTTCAACGTGTGCAGCAGGATGCTGGAGCTTTTCTACCAGACCGTTGTCGCCAGTGCCATCTTCTTTGCTGCGGTCTGTTGGGGTAGCAGTATTAGGGCCAGAGATACCAACAGACTTGACAAGATTATCAAGAGGGCTGGTTCTGTAATTGGTCTCAGACCGGAGACCTTTGAGACAGTGATGGAGAGGAGAACACTAAATAAACTGCGATCCATCATGGACAATCCTGATCACCCCCTCCACCACACACTAGATAGACAGCGAAGCACTTTCTCCAGTAGACTACTACAGCTTCATTGTCAAACAGCCAGGTACAGGAAATCTTTCCTGCCACATGCAATTTCACTGTACAATAACTCACTATGATGTTGTATTCTGGCATAGCTATGCTGCCACACTGTATCTTACAGACTAACTGGTACCTCACATTTTCACTCTGCTCCTGATAGTCCTCCTTTGTGCAATGGGATGATTCATGTGTTTATACGGGTCATCATATATTAAGCTATGATGTATATAGGTTTTATAGTCGTGTTAGTTTTTTACTTTCCATGGGTAATCCCTTTGTCATGTGTGTGTTTCTGTTGTTTGGTTGTCAACTGTCATGCTGCTGTTACACTGTAATTTCCCAGTTTGGGATCAATAAAGTACATCTATCTATCTATATTAATTATATTAAAGGTAAAATATCCAAATCAATTGCAATACTACACAGAGTGAAATATTTGCTGAATCAGCCCACACTATAGACTTTGTATCATTTATTAATACTCCCATATATGACATATTATACTGAAGTATGGGGAAATACATATAAAACAAACATATATCCAGTCTTTATGCTTCAGAAGAGAGCTACGAAAATAATAAACAAAGCTGCTAACAGGGAACCAACAAACCCACTTTTTCTTAAATTAAAAGCTCTCAAGTTGAAAGATCTGGTTGACTTTAAAACTGCAGTAATAATGTTTAAAGTGAAGAATCTATCGCTGCCCGCAAATATCCAAAAGTTGTTCCAAATAAGGGAGAAACAATATCATTTCAGAGGAACATGTATATTTCAAAAACCTTCAGTGAGAACTACCACCAAGCAACACTGTGTTTCAGTGCCAGGAGTCAGATTATGGAACGATTTTGGACCTGAATTAAAATCATGTACAACGCTTGGACAATTTAAACAAAAACTAAACGAAGAAATACTCCAAACATATATACAAGATGACATGTAAAATCACATAAGGATTGACATATCCAGTCTGTGTTGTTGCTTAGTTTTTTTTTTTGTCACGTTTTGTCTTAGCTTTGTTCTGAATTGTAATCGCTCTTGTTTTGTTTTTTCTTTTGAATACTTGGATGGAATATGGGTGGGCAATATAAGCTGCGGCTTCAGCCATCACCCATTTCAGATAACTTATGTTGAACTGTATAATCAGAGGAGTTATTGTCTAATTTGACCTTGTTGGATTTTCGTTCCCCTTTGTTGTATTGTTCTGATTCTTTCTTTTAATCCTTATTTTAATCTATCCGAAATAAAGATTCATTCATTCATTCATTCATTCATGTGAACATTTCTTTATAAAAAATTGAATATTTAATGGGGTGTCCTAATTTTTTCACATGACTGTATTCATGACAGCAGACTGCATCGGCAGACAACATCCACAAAGAGAAACTCCATCCAATGGAACTTCAGACGTTTGAGCAGTTTTAACATCATCATTGCTTTAAAAAAAAACATTTCTCCACTAACTTCTTTATTAATCCAAATATCCATCAGTTAAAGAAACACTCGAGGCAATAGAAGGATGTTCTTCCATGCTGATATGTGCCAGGCCAAAGGTGAATTATTCCACCCAGGGGCTTTTCTTTTTTTGATGGATTTATCTCCACCAGAGCTAATTTACACCCAGCAGGTTAAAGGTCACCGCCTTCTAAATTCATTCCTTTGGGTCTGCACACATACTGCCAAACTCATTCAGGATTCTGATGGCTGACCATGTGTAAACTTCAGCAGGTCCAACGGTCTTTATGACGCCTCCTACGACTGCACAAGACTAAAGCGTAGTACCTCAGAGTGGCGAATAGTGATGGCCGTAGAGATTTTTGGATTCGACAGCTTTTCTGACAAATGTTGGCGGAGATCAAGCGAGTATCTCACGGTGCGGTGAATGCTGAGGAACGCTTGCGAACATTGTGATCTGAAGGGTTCACTGAGGTCCGTGAAAGGATGCAAAACAATTCACCAGCAGTTTTGTTCAAAAGGTTCTTATACAATTACTAATGTCCACAACTTCATGAACCAAAAAAAAATTAGCAACTTTGTTGTTGTAAATCTGCAACTTCTCATAAATTTCCAACTCTTTACTCATAAACTGGCAACTTTTTTAAATGTATATTTGCAATTCTTTTGTAATATTTGCAACTTTTATACTGTAAATTTGAAACTTTTTTTTATTGTAAATTTACCACTTTTTCATTACACATTTGGAACTTTTTTCTCATAACTGTACAACTTTTTTATTGTTTGTAAAAGCCAACCAATTCATTATCATGGGAAAATGGAGGAAATTAAATTTATGGCATCCAAATGATGAGAGAATTCATTTGTTAGCAACGCTGATATCTGAAGGGTTTGTCAGAGTTTGTGAAATGTTGCAAAATAATTCAGCAACAGTTTTCAAGGTCTTACACAGTTTTGCTGGAAAGGTTCTTAAACAACTGCTGGGGTTCACAACTTTGTGAACCCAAAAAAGTTTGCAACTTTGTTCTTGTCAATCTACAAATTTTCTCATAAATTTGCAAGTTTTTTCTTGTAAATTCGCAAGTTTTTTCTTTCAACTTTTTGAATAAAAATTTGCAACTTTTTTTTAAATATCTGCAACTTTTTTATTGCAAATTTGCCACATTTTAATACAAATCTGCATTTTTTTAACAGAAATTTGCAACTTTAATATAAATGTGCAGCTTTTTTAAATATCTGCAACTTTAATGTAAATTTGCAACGTTTTTCCTCATGTTTGCAATTTAATATAAATTTGCAACAGTCTTCTTGTAAATTTGCAATTTATTGTAAAATTGCAACTTTTTTCTTAATTTGCAACTTTTCAATATAAATTTGCAATTTTTTTTAAATGTATATCTACAACTTTTTTTAAAATAAATTTGCAACTTTTAAAAATGTATATCTGCAATTTTTTTATTCTAAATTTGTGTTTTTATTACATATTTGCAACTTTGTTCTCATAAATTTGAAAAGAGTAGTAAGTCCCAGTAACTGTGGTACCCTCTGCCCAGAAATCCAGCATCAATTTCCAACGCTCACTGGGGAAGTCATTAGCTTCTCTTCTCCTGCATGAATTTAAATATTGAAGGTGTACCAGACGATCCATGGGGAAGGTTTAAATCAGATGTGCACAGTTATTACATGATGACCTCACAGAAGAGAACAGCCAATCCAAGCAAGGCGTTTCAGACAGCATTGTAGACCTAGACCTCACAGAAATCCTACAGAACCTACTAGAATAAAGGCGGAACCTCAAAAAGCAGAAGAGGGGCTCTTTAATCATTTCTGTTAGTCGACAACTGTACACAGGAAAAAAAAAAAAAAAAAAAGAGTGATCGGTACTGGGAGCAAAACTGAACAAAACCCATTTTCACACATGCTGAGTGTCCCTGCACCGCCTCCAGGTGTGAAAACATCTGACAAAATAAGAGTCAACAAGCGAGCTCAGCACAAACACGGAAACGCAAAGGTTACAGATAAATAGGGAGTGCACAGTCATATGCACAGTTAGCAGAAATGAAGAAGGCGGCACTGCAGATCTGAAACAAGGACAGGCACTAAAAACTGAGTCAGGACAGAGAGATGGTTTCTCTGATGTCTGTCTGCTGCAGAGCCTCAATGGCCTCATATTAGGATATTTACAGCAGAAATTAATTGGCAAGATGACGACTCAATGCCCACTCTGGGAGACATGACACAGAACAGCTCGACATTCTGGTTTCATTCAACACACCTTAAAACAATCAACAACATTGTGGTAAATACTGACTGATTCCATAGTTTTTGTACTTAAACATTAATTACACCGTTTTGTGGCTGGCTAAAGCAGAGTAAGCAGCAGCAAATTTGAGGGGGGATGGGGGGGTATCCCCCTTGTTAACAAAATGGCCCAAAATCAGCCCCCTCGCTAAGCTGCCACACCCCCAACCTGGAAAAAAGAGAACCTTTCTAGACCCCCCTGACCATCAGTGACCCTTCTGTGTGGAGTTTGCATGTTCTCCCCGTGTTTGCGTAGGTTTACCAGGGTACTCCAGTTTCCTCCCACAGGCCAAAAACACACAGACACACACACACACACACATATACAGTATATATATATATATATATATATATATATACTTAGGTCTGACTGTGAGAGTGAATGGTTGTCTGTCTCTCTGTGTTGGCCCTGCGATGGACTGGCAATCTGTCCAGGGTGGACCCTGCCTCTCGCCCAAAGACACTGGGATAGGCTCCAGCCCCCCCCCGCGACCCGAAAAGGATTAAGCGGTAGAAGATGGATGGATGGATATATATATATATATATATATACACACACACATATATATACACACACACACATATATATATAAAAACATACTATAAGACAGAATACCACCAATTCTAAAAAGACATCCCAAAAAAATCTCATAAATTTACAATGTTTTTCACATTAATTTCCAACTTTTTTCCACTTTTTCCCCTCATAAATATGCATATTTGTCTTGTAAATGTGCAGTGTTTCTCTCATAAAATTGCAACTGTTTTCTCATAAATTTGAAACTTTATCGTAAATTTGCAACTTTTTCCCATAAATAGATTTTTTGCAAAATTGTTTTTTTCTAATAAAATTGGAACTTTTTGTAAATCTGCAACTTCTTCTCATAAGTCTGAAGCTTTTTGAAAAATTGCAACATTTTTATTGTAAAACTGCAGCTTTTTTCCTCATACATTTACAACTTCATTGTAAATTTGCTAGTTTTTCCCTTAAATTTGATTTTTTGCAAAATTCTAAGGTTTTTTTTGTAAAATTGCAACTTTTTTTGTAAATCTTAAACTTTTTTTGTAAATCTGCAACTTTTTCTCATAAATTTGCAACTTTTTGCAAAATTGCAAGATTTTTATTGTAAAACTACAACTTCTCATAAATTGGACACTCAAAGTTAGATATTTCTTCTTGAATTTTGCCTACTTTTTTCTCGAATTTTTTACTTTTTTCTCTTGTATATTTGCAACTTTTTTCTCAAAGTCACAATTTCCTCATGGAAATTGCAACTTTTTCTGTAAATCTACAACTTTTTCAAATCTGTAACTTGTCAAATTTGCAACTTTTTGCAAAATTGCAGCATTTTTATTGTAAAATTTCAACTTTCTCATTCATTTGCAACATTTTATTGTAAAATTGCAACTTTTTCCTCCAAAATTTTCAACTTTTTTCCCTGTAAATTTTCAATTTTATCTCTTCTAAATTTGCACGTTCATTTGGATTCTGATTAAATTTTATTCTATGTAATTAAATTGCAAATGTATAAAAAAAAAGTTGCAAGTTAAAGAGAAAAAAGTTGCAAATTTATGAGGGAAAAAAATGCAAATCTATAAGCACAGTTGCAACTCCCCCTTCCCAAAATATTTGTTTTGCATGTATCCTTAGCCTTGGTGCTTAAAATGCACTTTATTCCTATCATATTGGAGGGGACAATTCTCTGTTTTTTTCAAGGTTGGGGGGGACATGTCCACCGCTGCCCCCCCCCCCGATTTACACCCATGTGCAGTACCATGAATATATGTATATAAACTGCAGTGATTCGGCGTTGGCCCAATAGCAGTCATTTCTGAATATGTTTGGATATTTAAGTTCACACCTCTCCCAGCCAAACAGAACCTCAGACAGATTCAGACTGAAGTTCTCCAACAGAACAGCACTGAAGCAGAAAAAAAAGTTCTTTCTTCTCCACTCAAGACCATGTCAGCGCTGTCTCTCATGTCAGGTTCAGTCACTAAGGACTCATCCTGAGCTCCGTTGACGTCAATTACCATCCTCGTATTTACTGAAGCCATTACCGAATTGTTGTGACTCAGCGTGGGAGTCGGTGGATTTTTCTTACGTAAATGTGTGGCAGGCAGAGAGGCACTAATGTTTGGGATAACTGTGTCTCCAATTTGAACCAATTTCCATCAAAGACCACATTTCCTCAGCCGAAAACATCAACGGGGCCCAAACTTTTTCTTCAAGAGTTCGTGCCATTTACACAATTCATGTTTCACCTCAAATTACCCCAAAATACACCCCGACTACTAAGGTAGATTTCTGACCAAACTCTGGTGCAGACTACATGGAAAAAAAAAACGTTTCAGCTAGAAGAAAACATATTTGAGTCCAAACGAGTTTAAAGAGCTGAATTATTCAAATAAACTGGCCCGTTTGGATCTTGATAATTTCTGCAATTTATTGTAAATTCATTATTATTTACAATTGCAAGGAATTTAGGAATTTCATCTTCTACAGTCCATAATTTCATCAACAAATTCAGAGAATCTGGAGAAATTTCTGCATGTAAACGACAAGGCTGAAAACCAACACTGAATGCCCGTGACCTCCGATCCCACAGGTGGCACCGCATTAAAAACCGACTTCATTGTGTAAAGGACATTATGGGCTCAGGAACACTTCAAAAAACCATTGCCAATTAACACAGTTCGTCACCACATCTACAAGTGCAAAACTCTATCATGCAAAGACAAAGCCAACAACGCATGTTAAACGAGATGCAGTTTTATGAGAAACTAGTTGCAATTTTTTTTTAAGTTGCAATTTGATGAGAAAAAAAGCTGCAAATATATGAGGGAAAAAAATGTTAATTTGTAGGGGGAAAAGTTGCAAATTTATAAAAAATAATAGTTGCAAATTTTATGAGAAAAAAGTTGCAAATCCACAAGAAAAAAGTTGAAAATTTACAGGAAAAAAAACTGCAAATTTATATGGAAAGTTGCACATGTAAAGGAGTTGCAAGTTTGAGGAAAAAAAGTTGCAACTTTAAAAGAGAAGTTGCAAATTTTAAGGAAAACACTGCAAATTTATAGGTAAAAAAGTAGCTAATTCATAAGAAAAAAGTTGCAAATTTATAAGAGAAAAGTTGCAATTTTATGAGAAAAAAGTTGCACATCTATGAGAAAACTGCAAATTTACAGGGAAAAAGTTGCAGATTTACAAGTAAAAAGTTGCAACACGGGTTGCTCTGGGCCCGAGCTCATCTGAGATGAACTGACAAAGTGGAAAAGTGTGCAGTGGTCTTGTGTTCTCCGGGCTAAAAAGGAAAAGGACCATCCAGATTGTTAGCAACGTCAATTTCATTTCATTGATTTATTTATTGTCCCCTTGGGGACATTTCACAAAAATAAAAATCAAACAAAAAAAAAACGGACACAAACAGCATACACAAAAACACACACAGTACAGTACAACGCACCTCACAGCAGACATTTGACGTTTCAAAACTTAATAGCCTGGGGTACAAAGGAAAAGAGAGAAGGGTTTTTTGTGAAAGACGGTGGCCGATACCGATGTCCAGAGGGCAACAATTCAAAAGATGACGCCAGTGGGTGCCTCCAATCCCCCACAACGCCACAAGCCTTTTTCATAGTTCTTTCCCTATACGGGATCTCCAGGCTGGGAAGAGGACTACCAGTTATCTTTTGGAGAGTCTTTTTCTGTGCCTCCTTAGCATTGCCAAACCAGCAAATAAGTGCAAAGGTTAAAACACTCTCAATACAGGCACAATAAAAAATCCTGAGCAAATTTTTGCTGGCATTAAAAGACAACAGCTTCTTTAAAAAGCACAGTCTCTGCTGAACTTTAGTACTCATGAGATCAGTCCAGATGTCCCATTTTAGTTTGTGGTCCAGTGTGATGCCCACATACTTATACTCCAAAACCATTTGTATTCTCTCACCGTTAATGAAGGTTGGGAGTAAGTTCTGTTGTTTTCGAAAATCAATGATCATTTCTTTGGCTTTGCAGGTATTAAGATGTAAATTTGAGTTTTCGCACCACTTTAAAAATCGTCTAAAGCTGGTCCATGCTCTTCCTCCCCATCATATAACAGACTCACCAGAGCTGTATCATCTGCATATTTACCTCCGCCAAAGAAGGAAGTTATGTGATCATCGGCGTTGGTTTGTCTGTTTGTTTGTCAGTTTGTTAGCAAGATAACTCAAAAGGTTATGGACGGATTTTCATGAAATTTTCACAGATTGTCAGAAATGGGGTATCCTACAGATGATTAGATTTTGGTGGTGATCCGGATCACCGTCCACAAGAAAATCGCCATTACGCAAAATGCCATTTTCGTGAATAACTACTAAACCACTAATCCTATCATTGTCAATCCAATTGTTGTGAATCCAATTGCTAGTCATATGTTTTCACGGTCAAGGAATCTGAAAACGTACACACAAACACTGTATGGGGGGGAACTGTGGCGCTAAACCGCCATTATGGAAAATGCCATTTTCGTCAATAACTACTGAACCACTAATCCCATCATTGTGAATCCAATTGCTTGTCATATGTTTTCATGGTCAAGGAATCTGAAAACGTACACACAAACACTGTATGGGAGGAACTGTGGCGCTAAACCGCCATTACGGAAAATGCCATTTTCGTCAATAACTACTGAACAACTAATCCTATCATTGTGAATCCAATTGCTAGTCATATGTTTTCATGGTCAAGGAATCTGAAAACGTACACACAAACACTGTATGGGGAGAACTGTGGCCGCCATTACGGAAAATGCCATTTTCGTGAATAACTACTGAACCACTAATCCTATCATTGTCAATCCAATTGCTAGTCATATGTTTTCATGGTCAAGGAATCTGAAAACGTACACACAAACACTGTATGGGGGGAGCTGTGGCCGCCATTACGGAAAATGCCATTTTCGTGAATAACTACTGAACCACTGCTTGTCATATGTTTTCATGGTCAAGGAATCTGAAGACTGTATGGGGGAAACTGTGGCGCTTGGCGGAGGTCTGCACTCTCTGAGTGCTTTTCTAGTTAATGATGTACCTGTTTGGAAAGGTGCTTATGCAGGAATTTGTATATAAAATAAATAATAGAGGAGATAAAACACGTCGTTGTGGAGAACCTATACTGGTGGTCTTCTTGTCTGACAGTGAGACACCAACTTTACCTGCTGGGTTCGACAGTATAAAAAAGTCAGAAATCCAAACAATCAGATGAGCATCCAGGGAGAACTGAGTAGCTAATCTGTCTGCTAAAATATTGGGTTGAATTGTATTAAAAGCTGAAGTAAAATCGATAAATAGAATCTTAGCATGTGCCTTAGGTCTCTCAAGGTAAGCGTGCAATAGATGTCGTAATGTTATGGCATCATCCACCCCCCTAGAGGCCTGATAGGCAAACTGCATGGAGTCCATAAGGTGCTGAGTTTGACATACAATGTGCCTCTTCACCAGACACTCAAAACACTTCATAACCAGAGAGGTTAGGGAGATTGGACGAACGTTAATTGGATGTTAGGTTCAGAAGTCAGCATCTGTGATGGTATGGGGGGATGTTAGTGCCCATGGCATGGGTAACCTGCACACCTGTGAAAGGCACCATTAATGCTGAACGGTTCATACAGGTTTTGAAGCAACATATGCTGCCATCAAGCAACATCTTTTTCAGGGACGTCCCTGCTTATTTCACCAAGACACATTCTGCACATGTTACAACAGCGTGGCTTCGTAGTAAAAGAGTGTGGGTACTAGACTGGCCTGGCTGCAGTCCAGACCTGCCTCCCACTGAAAATGTGTGGAGCATTATGAAGCACAAAATATGACAATGGAGACCCCGGACTGCCGAGCAACTCAAGTCGTACATCAAGCAAGAATGGGAAAGAATTCCACCTTCATCATCATCATCATCATCATCATAGCAGTCTGTCGCAGGCGACAATGACTGTTTCATTTAGGTCTGATCAGATTCCTCCACACAGCTCTGTCCTTAGCCTCCCGCTGCCAGGAACTCCTGTCTATGTCTAACTTCTTCAAGTTTCTTTTTACAGTGTCTTTAAATCTGAGCCTTGATCTACCCTGATTGCATTTGCCCTTGCATAACTGTGAGTTGAGTAACTTCCGAGGGAGAAGCTGGTGATCCATCCTCTCAACATGTCCGAGCCATCTCAGGTTCATCTGTATTAGCATGTCCTCCATTGATGGTAGACCGGCTCGTTTCAACACTTCTATGTTGGTTATCTTGTCTTTCCATGAGATGTTCATTATGGCTCGAAGGTGTCTCATCATGGATGCGTGGAGTTTCTTCACGTGCACTCTGTAGACAAAGATTGTGGAAATTACCAAGGTATATCACTGCTAGCCACTGTTGGTAAGATTCTCTCACGTGTACTAGTGAACAGACTCAATGAACACATTTCACAGAATGTACTACCGGAAACCCAGTGTGGCTTTAGAAGTGGAAGAAGCACAATGGACATGATTTTCCGCTTGAAATGGGTTCAAGAAAAGTGTATCAAACAGAACATGCTGCTTTATGTAGTCTTCGCAGACTTCAGTAAAGCCTTTGATACAGTTTCGCGACAAGGACTTGGGCAGGTACTCAAGAAATATGGCTGCACAGAGAAGTTTGTCAGCCTGACCGAGGCACTCCATACAGGTATGCAAGCAGTTCAGCATTGGTACAGGGCCACTAGTCAAGTGCAAGACTTTCAAGTATCTAGGGAGTACTGTTTCAGAGAATGCTAGGCTGGAGGATGAACTATCTCTCAGAATGGGAAGAGCGAGCACTGTGTTTGGAAACTTGAGGGAGAGACTGTGGAACAATCGATATGTGTCTATCCGTGTGAAATGCAAAGTGTACAGAGCAACAGTACTGGCTACTCTATTGTACAGTGCTGAAACTTGGACTGGTGTCCTCAGTTCCTAAATGCTTATTGGGTGTTGTTAAGAGGAAAGGTGATGAACACAGCAGTGAACATGATCCTGACTCAGCTTTTTTTGGAATGTGTTGCAGGAATCAGATTCAAAATGAGGGGATATTTGCAACAAAACAAAGTTTATCAATTTGAACATTAAATATCTTGTCTTTGTAATGTATTCAATTGGAAAAAGGATTTGCAAATCATTGTATTTTTTTAATATGTTTTCCACAACGTCTCAACTTCATTGGAATTGGGGTTGCATAAATTTACTTTTTTTTTTGTAAATTTGTAGACATTTTGTTTTTGAGAAAAAGAGGAAAATTTTAAAGAAAAACGTTGCCAATTTATGAGGTTGAAAATTTGCAGAAAAAAGTTGCAAATTCAGGAAAAAAGTCAAATTTATGACAAAAAGTTGAAAATTTACACGAGAAAAGTTGCAAATTCATGAGAAAAAAAGTTGAAAAATTACAAGAAAATAGTTGCAAATTTATGAGGAGGAAAAAAGGTGCAAATCTACAAGACAAGAGCACTCTGAGGCAAGTGCAATATCCCCCGCCTCTGTTTTCTTTGAAGATCCCCATACTTACTGAGGGAGAGCAGTTTTCAACTTAATTACTGTGGCAGAAACAAATTATGATAAACTCATTATCCAGGAATATACAACAAAGTATAAAAATAATAATAATGGATTGCATTTATATAGCGCCTTGCAAGCTACCCAAAGCGCTTTACAGTAAGTCCATTATTCATTCGCCCCACAGACAGACAATGGCAGTGGTAAGCTACTGCTGTAGCCACAGCTGCCCTGGGGTAGGCTGACAGAAACATGGCTGCCAATTCACGCCACCAGCCTCTCTGACTACTATCGAACATTTGTACAACCCATAGTTGTAGGGCAGGATGCCGAGGTGAACCTGCATAGCAAATTTGGTGACCATAGCTTTACTTGTACAGTAATAAGGCATAGGGAATGTTAACTTTGACCTTTGACCCCCTTGCCCTCAAATCCATAGTCAGGTCAGGGTGCAAGTCGTCCAAGATGTGTATTAGATACAATAACTATCGATTTGAAAAGCCTACGTCATTTCTTTCAGTAGTTATTGTGTTTAGAAGATTTAGGGAAAATCTGACCTCTGACCTTAAGGTCATCCGATGAAAGTGAAATCGCAATATGTGCATCATCAAAGTATATCACACCATGGTACCAAGTTTTGAAACAATCAGAACAAAACTGTAGGAGGAAGTGATTTCACCAAAGTGGGACAGACGGACGGCTGGATGGATGGACAGACTTTTTTTTTTTTTTTTTTTTTTTTTTAAAGATTTTTGTTAAGATGGGAGACAGTTGTTTTTATTTTGAAGGGTTTCCATTCCAGAAACATGCCTCCCACACCAAACACAATCTTTCACTGCCCCCCAAAATGCTAGAAGCGTCCCAGTTATCAATTCATAAACCCTGAAAACCTGAGCTAAAAGCTGATTTATTCCGTTATTTTTATTCAGTCCATCTGTTTCCTGCTCTAAAACACACAAAGCACCGCGTTTTTGATTCACCAGCAGGAACCAGCTCACCATAAACAACAGATCGGTGTGGATGCCCACGGGCCAAAATATCACCGACACACGGGAAGAGAAACTTCTTTATATTCAGAGTGCTTTGTCAGAAAAATCAGAGGTAAACACGGTTCTGTCTGCTGCCGACGGGGCTGATGGACAGGGCTGATGAGCGGGGCTGATGGACTGGGCAGAGGGCAGAATCACCACGGCGACGAGGGCCGAATAACAAAGAAGAGAAATGACTCATGGGTGGGCTTGATCCCGATACTAATGCTAACATAACACAGGGATACTCAGTCTGGAGTGATTCGGAAATGGGTTTTCCACATGTTGACTCAGACGTGTTCATGAAATGTCAAAATAAAATACCCCAGGGTTGAATTACGGAGGAAGCATTTTACACACGGGGAATGAGCCTCCTCACAATGGACAGTTTAATGGTGTATTGCTTTAAATGCTAATAGAGCATCAGAACAGCATGATGGTTAACATTTACCCAAGTACCCACGTTCAAGAGACTTTTACATAAAATTACACTTTACTGAAATACCTTTTATTCTTATTGGAGTATATGTACAATGAAAAACTATAACTTAGTAGGCGATTTGTTATATTTTTAACAAGGGGGATGGGGGGGTGTTCACCAATTTGACATGAGGTACAAACACATAAATGTAAATTACGTACAAATGTGCAATAATTAAAGTGATATGATAGCAGCTGTCCATTTAAAAATTTAAAAAAGTTGCAAATTACAATTTAATTACACAGAATAAAACTTGCCAGCATCCAGATGAACAGTGGAATTTTACAGGAAAAAAGTTGCATAGTTTTTGAGAAGGCTGAAAATTTACAGGAAAAAAAAGTTGAAAATTTATGAAAAAAAAAATCACAAATTTATGAGAAAAAAGTTGAAAATTTACAGATGATGCCGTTTATAAACTTTGAAGACTTGGATGGCAGTAGATGAACACAGACATGCGGCTATCACTGGCCAGACCATAAGAAAGCACCCATTTTTTTTTTAGCAGGAAATGATTTCACTTCCTGTTTCTGAAGTTAAGAAAATAAAACACAAAACAACCACTAGGTGGCAATAAAACAAATCAGATTCCCTGACAAAAGAGTTGCAAATTTATGAGAAAAAAAACAAAGATTTACGAGAAAATTTTATTCAGATTGAAAGTTTAAAAGAAAAAAAGTCACAAATTTATGAGAAAAGTCACAAATTAAAAGGTTCAAAGAAAGATTCAAAAATTCCAAGATTGTTATTTGTCAATACTTCTATACGTACAGGACAGTCTGGAGAATTGAAATGCCATTTCTCTCTCTTAGTGATGCGTGCAAAATACAGAGGGGAAATATGTATTGAACACGTCAACATTTTTCTCATTAAACGTATTTCTGATTGAGCCATTGACCTCAGATTTTCACCCGATATCAGTAACAACTCAAGAAATCCATACATACAAAGAAATCAAGGCAACTGTGTTCACAAAGCAAGTTATATTTAAAAAAAGTGGAGTGACTCAGGGAATAAGTATTGAACACACTTGGTGAAATTAATTTAATATTTAGTAGAAAAGACTTTGTTGGTAATAACAGATTCCAGACTCCTCCTGTATGAAGAAACTAGGCACAGGCATTGCTCATGAGTAATTTTAGCCCATTCTTCCACACAAACTGTTTTCAAATCTTGAAGGTTCTGTGGGTGTCTTCTATAAACTCTGATCTTCAGCTCGTTGCATGGATTATCAATTGGATTCAGGTCAGGTGACTGGCTGGGACATTCTAGCAGCTTTATTTTCCTCCTCTGGAGCCAGTTGCGAGTTTCCTTGACTGTGTGTTTGGGATCATAGTCTTGCTGAAATATTCACCCTCGTTTCATCTTCAGCGTCTTGGCAGGTGGCAACAGGTTCTTATCAAGGATGTCTCTGTACATTTGTCAATTAGTCTTTCCTTCAATTACATGAAGTCTGCCTGTACCATGTGCTGAAAAACACCCCCACACCATGATGGGATGTGCAGTGCTATTTCTCCTCCAAACATGCTGTGTGTTGAGGCGTCCAAAAAGTTCAATTTTGGTCTCATCTGACCAGACTATCATCTTCATCCTCTTCACCGGAGAGGTGGCCGAGTTGATAGAGCATCCGCCCCACAACCGGGATGTTGGGGGTTCAGGTCCTTGCCGGATCAAACCAAAGACCATATAAAAATGGTACTTCCCACCTTCTAGCTTGGTGCTCAGCATAATCGAATGGGGAAAGGAGAAGTTGTTTGTGGCAGCGCCTTGTATGGCAGTGACCCCTCTGTTGTGTTAAGAGTTTGTACTTTTATTTGTGTGGTACGCGTGGCAGCTCCACCTTCCGGTTCTGCCACCACCTGTGGCTATAAGAGGGCAGTGGACAGGAGGTGCGGTCTCTTTGCCACCTCTCTGCCTGACAGCTGCGCCTGTGTGCTGGGAAGTGCCTTTCAATAAACGTGTGTTTGGTTCAACATTTAGCTTTGTCTTTGGCTCCTTATTACCAGCATAACACCCTCTGATTATACATGTGATTAACATTGTAGCTAGGAGAAACGTAATTTCGTTCTACTGTACATGACTGGCTGTATGGGCTGACTGACAACAGAGATGGCTTCTTCTTTCGGCTGCTCCCTATAGGAGCACAGTGGATCATCTGCCTCCATCTCACCCTGTTCTTTCATCTTCCTTTGTAACACCAACCCCTCTCCATGTCCTTCTTCACTACATTCATGAGCCTTTTGTGGTCTTCCCCTTTTCCTCCTGACTGGCAGCTCAATTTTCAACATCCTTTGTCCAATATATCCACTATCCCTCCTCTGCACATGTCCAAACCATTTCAGCCTTGCCTCTCTTACTTTGTCTCCAAACTGCTCAACCTAAGCTGTCCCTCTGATATACTCATTTCTAATTTTGTCCGTCCTAGTCACTCCCAATGAAAATCTTAGCATCTTCAACTCTGCCACCCGCAGCTCCACCTCTTGTCTTTTTGTCAGCGTCACCGTCTCCAAACCATACATCATAGCAGGTCTCAGAACCATCTTGTAAATCTTCCCTTTCACTCTAGCTGCTACCCTTCTGTCACAAATCACCCCTGACTCTTGTCTCCACCCAGTCCACCCTGCCTGCATGCCCTTCTTCACCTCTCTTGTGCATTTTCCATTGCTTTGGATGGCTGACCCCAGGTATTTAAACTCATCTACTTTCACTACCTCTACTCCTTCCATCTTCACCGTTGCACCTTCCTCCCTCTCATTCACACTCATGTATTTTGTCTTGCTTCTACTGACATTCATTCATCTTCTCTCCAGAGCATACCTCCACCTATTCAGGTTCTCTTCCACCTGCTCCATACTCTCACTACAGATCACAATGTCATCTGCAAACATCATGGTTCACGGTGACTCCTGCCTGATCTCGTCTGTCAGCCTGTCCATCACCATGGCAAACAAGAAGGGGCTCAGAGCTAATCTCTCAGTATTTTACTGGCTTGCCCATAAGTTGTGCAGCAAACTTTAAACGAGCTTCAACATGCTTTTTCTTCAGCAATAGAGTCTTGTGAGGTGAGCAGGCATCGCACCCATGTCGGCTGAGCGAACTTATTGTTTTCTTTGAAACAGCAGGACCTGCTAACTCCAGGTCTTTCTGGAGCTCTCCATGAGTGGTCTTTGGCTCTTGGATAACTCTTCTGATAATTCTTTTGACTCCTCCGTCAGAAATCTTGAGAGGAGCTCCTGGTCATGGCCAGTTTATGGTAAAATGATGTTCTTTCCACTTCTGAATGATGGCTCCAACAGTGCTCACTGGAACATTCTGCACTTTAGAAATGCGCCTGTAAAAAATACCATCATTATGCTTTGCAGCAATAAGGTGGCAAAGGTCTTTGCTTCTACCCATCATGAGTTCTTTGTAGTGTGACAATCCGATATTCACAGACCTTTTTAAAGGTTATCAGTCAGGACTTAACCAGCTGAAACTAATTTGCACTGATGGGGAATGGGATGGCTTCCAAAACTGATGGATTTCAGCAGGTTTCTTGGCTTTCTGTGCTTTTTTGCACCTCTTTTTCTTCGTGTATTCAATACTTATTCCCTGTGTCATTCCACTTTTTTAACTATAACTTCTTTTGTGAACACAGTTGCCTTGATTTCTTTGCATGTATTGGATTACTTGGGTTGTTATTGATATCTGCTGAAAATCTCAGGTCAATGGCTCCATCAGAAAAATGTTTCATGAGAAAAAAATGTTGATGTGTTTAATACTTATTTTCCCCACTGTATAAGAAAAGAAGGAATAAGGATGAAAAACAAAAGAAGTCTGTACAGTAATGCTACCTGTAGTGCAAATAAAGATAAAAGATAAAACCCAGCAATCCCATAATGCAAATAAAAATTCACAATAAAACCCAGCAATCCTATATACAGAAAAAGTGGAGCTGTAATACCTGTAATTGAATGTATTTATGACAAAAAGTCACTAATTTAGGAGAAACAAGTTGCAAATTTATGTAAAAAAGTCAAATTTATGACAAAAAAATCACAAATTTATGAGGAAAAGTTGCTAATTTATGTAAAAAAGTCAAATTTATGACAAAAAAGTCAAATTTCTGACAAACAAGTTGCAAATTTATGTAAAAAAAAAAAAGTCACATTTATGACAAAAAAAAATAAATCACAAATTTATGAGAAAAAGTTTTTGATTTGATTTTGATTTTGTATACTTTATTGATCCCCAGAGGGGAAATTGAGGGCATCCACCTGGATGGATAAAGCAGCCACGGTACGGCGCTATCCCTTAATCATTCACACACACATTCACACCTAGGGCCACTTTAGAGTCTCCAATTAACCTACCCTGCATGTTTGCTAAATTATGTAAAAAAAAAAAAAAAAGTCAAATTTCTGAGAAACAAGTTGCAAATTTATGAAAGTCACAAATTTGAGAAAAAAATGTAGATTTATGAGAAAAAAAGTTGATAATTTTCAGGTGAAAAGTTGGAAATTTACAAGAAAAAAATTTGCAAATGTTTGTGAAAAAATTGAAAATTTACATGAAAAAGTTGAAAATTTATGAGAAAAAAAGTTACAGATTTGAGAAAAGATGCCAATTTATTACAAAGAAGTTGAAAATTTAAAGGATTTTTTTTTGCATTTCTGTTTAGGATTGGTGCATTGGTGCTAATTAGTCCCATACACATGTGGACAAAATTGTTGGTGCCCCTCTGTTAATGAAAGAAAAACCCACAGTGGTCACAGAAATAACTTGAATCTGACAGAAGTGGTAATAAATAAAAATTCTATGAAAATTAACCAATGAAAATCAGACAATGCTTTTGAATTGTGGTTCAACAGAATTATTTTAAAAAACAAACTCATGAAACAGGCCTGGACAAAAATGATGGTACCCCTAGAAAAGATTGAAAACAATGTGACCACAGGGACATGTTCAACCAAGATGTGTCCTCTAATTAACATCACAGGTGTCTACAAACTTGTAATCAGTCATTCAGCCTTTTTAAAGGGTGACAAGTAGTCACTGTGCTGTTTGGTGACATAGTGTGTACCACACTAAACATGGACCAGAGGAAGCAAAGGAGAGAATTGTCTCAGGAGATTAGAAAGAAAATTATAGACAAGCATGTTAAAGGAAAAGGCTATAAGACCATCTCCAAGCAGTTTGATGTTCCTGTGACTACAGTTGCACATATTATTCAGAAATTTGACTGTAGCTAACCTCCCTGCACGTGGCCGCAGGAGGAAACTTGATGAAAAATGGAAGAGACGGATAATACGAATGGTAACAAAAGAGCCTCGAACAACCTCTAAACACATTCACGGTGAAATCCAAGGTCAAGGTACATCAGTGTCAGATCGCACCATCCATCGTTGTTTGAGCCAAAGTGCACTTCATGGGAGACGACCAAGGAGGACACCACTGTTGAAAACATATCGTAAAAAAGCCAGACTGGAATTTGCCAAACTGTATGTTGACAAGCCACAAAGCTCCTGGGAGAATGTCCTATGGACAGACGTGACAAAACTGGAACTTTTTGGCAAGGCACATCAGCTCTGTGTTCACAGACGCAAAAATGAAGCATACCAAGAAAAGAACACTGTCCCTACTGTGAAACATGGAGGAGGTTCTGTTATGTTCTGGGGCTGCTTTGCTGCATCTGGCACAGGGTGTCTTGAATCTGTGCAGGGTACAATGAAATCTCAAGACTATCGAGGTATTCTAGAGAGAAATGTGCTGCCCAGTGTCAGACAGCTTGGTCTCAGTCGCAGGTCATGGGTCTTGCAACAGGATAATGACCCAAAACACACAGCTAAAAACACCCAAGAATGGCTAAGAGTGAAACATTGGACTATTCTAAAGTGGCCTTCTATGAGCCCTGATCTAAATCCTATTGAACATCTGTGGAAGGAGCTGAAATATGCCGTCTGGAGAAGGCACCCTTCAAACCTGAGACAACTGGAGCAGTTTGCTCATGAGGAGTGGGTCAAAATACCTGCTGAGAGGTGCAGAAGTCTCACTGACAGTTACAGAAATTGTTTGATTGCAGCGATTGCTTCAAAAGGTTGTGCAACAAAATATTAAGTTAAGGGTACCATCATTTTTGTCCAGGCCTGTTTCATGAGTTTGTTTTTTTTAAATAATTCTGTTGAACCACAATTCAAAAGCATTGTCTGATTTTCATTGGTTAATTTTCATAGGATTTTTATTTATTATCACTTTTGTCAGATTCAAGTTATTTCTGTGACCATTGTGGGTTTTTCTTTCATTAACAGAGGGGTACCAACAAGTTTGTCCATGGCTGTAGCTGTCATCTTTGCTGAAGTCCGAGTCCCACCCTATGCAGGACACACTGAACTCACTGAGGAGCTCATTTAGCAGTAGGCTACATCATCCTAGGTGCACGACCGAGAGGTTTCGCAGGTCCTTCCTACCTACGGCTGTCAGACTTTATAACCTAAGCAGGGCTACTCACAGAGTTTGTAAAACAAAAGTTATGACCTAATAGTATTGAATGCAAAAGATGCAACAAACTTGCACAATCATGGTCCCCTCCATTATACAGCTCGAACAATATCAATCGCTACGGAGGGTGACAACTAGGCTGATTCAAATACACAATATGCTGTATGGGTACATATTCATACTACGTGGGGTAACTAAACCGTTATGCTGTTTATTCCATCTAGCTACAATGCTCCGCACTGTCTCTATATATTTATTTATGTGTACATATGTATATTCACTGCTCTGATTATCTTATCTTCTAAATTATTGTTCTGAGTGTTGCTATCCCTGTGCTGTTGCAATCCTGGAATTTCCCCATTGTGAGACTAATAAAGGCTTATCTTTTCTTATCTTACAGTATGGTACAAAAAGGTTTATGGTCATATTCTCTTTTTTTCCAGATTTGGGGGGAAATGTCCCCTCTGTCTGCCCTTGATTTAAGTCTATGACTGTGGATGGGGGGGGGGAGCAGATTAAGAAGAGGGATGGCAACTCCCCTCATCCTCTCTCAAATCACCTGCTGGCTGTAAACAGCTGAAACAAGTGTTGCCAAAGTTCTTTGTGGTGTTGAAGAACCTTTACGACAAATTAACCAAGTCTCTCGGTCACTCACTTGTGCGTTCAAACAGTTTTTGGGTTTTTATTTTATCTTCAGCATACAGTATACACCTGGACATTACACTCCCATCTGAACCTCTTAAAATTCTAGTGTTCCACCGATAGGACATTTCGAATTTTCTACTGCAATTCAGTGAAGAAAGAATTTAATTTTCATTGTGTATGCCAAACTTAGCATCCCAGCCAGTTTCCCTAAGGGCTTAAAAGAAAATTTTCAAATGTACAAGAAAAAAGCTGCAAATTTTTGAGAAAAAAAGTTGCAAATTTATAGAAAAAATCTGCAAATGTGAAAAAAAAAATTGCAAATTTACAAGAATAAAGTTACAAATCTACAAAAAAGTTGCAAATTTTTGAGAAACAGCTGCAAATTTACAAGAACAAAATTGCAAATTGAGGAGAAAATTTGCTAATTTAACCTCTTAAAATTCCGGTGTTCTGCTGGCAAGACATCTCAAATTTTCTACAACCACTCATTGAAAGAATTGATTTCCTTTGTGTATGCTAAATTTAGGGAGACTGGCTGGAATCCTTAGGGGTTAAAGTCAAGAGTTCAGTCTGAACGTCACCTGATGTGACAGCACTGTTAGGTGAGATGATTTTGTCACGAGGTGATATTAAACTCTCCCTACAGCCTGTTCGAGCGACAACACACCTGCCAATAAAGCTGCCGCCGCAACCACAGCTCAGTGTTGTGACAGTAACGTTCACGGGTGCGGTGGAGCCTCCGGGGACCGAATTCACACAATGCTGTGAGAAAGAGAGAGAGACAAAAAAAAAAGGTGCTCCGAGCGTGTGACAGATAGAGAAAGAGACGTTCGAGTTCCTTTAATGAGCAAGCATCACAAGACTGAAACAAAAAAACAGTCGAAGTCCCAGAGCTCTGTGAGAGGAAAGTGAGAAGTTCAGCAGCAGCACATACAGTATGTACAGATGTGAGAGAAACCTCGCAGCAGTTATACCTCTGTTTTCTCTATAACAAATGACAGAAATGACCAACACAGGAACAGACTGTTGTGACCAGATGGATGTGCTGCAACTAGAAAAACTGAACCAAAAACCACCACCCCAGCTGCTTTACAAACCACTGCTACAGCTGCACCAACCACCACCGTGACACCTTCTACACCTACAGCAGCAGCACCGATGAGAGCTCTGACCACTATGAACCACCGGATGTTTGAATGATTCTTGAATTTCGGACCACAGTTAAGAAGTTCAGGTTAATATTTCCATCCATTCATCTTCTTCACTGTCTTGAATTTTTTCCCCATTTTTGTTTTAGTTTTATGTGTGGATAACTGTGGATAACATGAGGATAACTTTGGTCAAGACCACATCAGGACCATTGGGGCAGAACCAAATTATGTTAAGCACATCATCCATGAAGATACAACAAAAACAGTTGTGCAAAAACCATAGTTGTTGGTCAGGACCCCATGGTGAACCTGTGTAGCAAGTTTGGTTACTCAAGAGAGCTTCTGTAGTAACAGGGCATAGGGAATGATAACCTTGACCTTTGAACTTTTGACCCCAAACCCATAGTCAGAGGTCATGTATAGTATTTATATGTACATTTTATTTATTGAATCAAATCAAATGGTCTCAGAGAAAACCTGTGTACCAAGTTTGCTGATCATAGCTTTACTTGTTCTATATTAATAGTGCAAAGGAAATGTTAACATTGACCTTTTGACCCTAAACCCACAGTCAGAGGTCAGGATGCCAAGGTGAACCTGTGTACCAGGTTTGGTGGTCCTAGCTTTACTTGTATTATAGTAATAGTACAAATGGAATGTTAATTTTGACCTTTGACCCCAAACCCACAGTCAGGTCAGGGTGTAAGTCGTCTAAGATTTGTCTTAAGCTACATTCCGATCCACAGTCTACTTCAACTGTACTCCCTACTCTGTTCTCAGAGAATATCAGTTATTTTTTTCCCCTTGTCCCGTCAGGCAGGTAGGTGAGCAGAAAAAAATCTGCTACCCTTAATGTGCCAAAACAGATTTGCTTTGCCAAAAGGAGATTTATACAGTACCTATGTACTGTATATTGTTGTAAACTCCTCTTGCAATACCTTTTAATATTTTTATTTAAATTATTTTACCCATGAAGGACCCAACAGGATGGGGAATGGGGAAAGGAGGTGTGGGGATGGAGAAATAAAAAGGGAGAGGAACAGACAAAAAAACAAACCAACAACTAAAACAAACAGAACACAGACTGCTTCTTCTACCAAAGAGGTCTCAACATGAGTCTGGTATCCACACCTGTTAAAGGGGAGACATTTGTGCGTGCATATGAAAGCGTGTGACAAATAAGTGTGTGCATGTGAGTGGTTTGTCATGGAACATATGAAGAGGGTGGCTGGTCGCAGCAACCCCCCCCCCCCCCCGAGGTAAAACCCCAAGCAGGCAAGGCAGCGCCACCAACCCCCACAGGGCACAAATGTCCAAGATCAACAAGCCCCAGGAAAGCCAGGAATCCACCCCAGGAGGGACAGCCAAGGGGGCCCAGGCCACCAGGTGGCCGGCGCGGCGGGCCCATGTTCCCGAGCCCGCCAACCCCCCACCCCCCACCCCAGCGGGGCCAACGCCAGCTCCCAGGCCCCAGGTGCTGGGAGACCAGCGCCCCCATCCCCGGGCAACAGACCGACCCACGCCCCCCAGGCAGCCCCCCCAGTGGGTCCCCCCAGAGAGAGAATATCAGTTAACGGCCCTTCACAAAATTTCTCCATTTGAAACACCCTGCAACCATCGCCCCCCTCCTCCGTGCGTTACCACGGTAACCATGAACATGTACCAATACTACAGTGGATAATTTCTATTTCTTAAATAAACTATAAATACAAATATATTTTTTATTACTATTGGTTGATATAAACAATAACCAACATCAGTTTAGCTTGTTTATAATGTTAGCAACAATAGTTTGTTTTACTCATGTTTGAGGTGCAATGGCTTGTAGGTAATCTTGTCAACTTCCTGTGAAGTGATGCACAGTTGTTCACTTCTTCCCTGCTCACTTTTCAGTTCCCTTTGAACTGAACACTCTTCACTCCCTTTGGTTTGGAATCTCACTTAATATGGCAGAATACCCTGTGCAGTCCACCTCAGAGTACACTATTGAGCGATCGCAACGCACCTTGAGATGCAGCTACTGTATCGATCTGAAAAGCCTACATCATTTCTTTCAGTAGTTATTGTGTTTAGGAGATTTAGGGAAAATCTGACCTGATCTTTGAGCTCAAGGTCATCTGATGAGAGTGAAATTGCAATATGCACATCATCAGAGTATATCAAACCATGGTGCCGAGTTTAAAAACATTTGGAACTAGAAAAGCACTCGGACAGTGCAGACCTCCGCCAAGCGCCACAGTTCCCCCCATACAGTCTTCAGATTCCTTGACCATGAAAACATATGACAAGCAGTGGTTCAGTAGTTATTCACGAAAATGGCATTTTCCGTAATGGCAGCAACAGTTCCCCCCATACAGTGTTTGTGTGTACGTTTTCAGATTCCTTGACCATGAAAACATATGACTAGCAATTGGATTGACAATGATAGGATTAGTGGTTCAGTAGTTATTCTTGAAAATGGCATTTTCCGTAATGGCGGCCACAGTTCTCCCCATACAGTGTTTGTGTGTACGTTTTCAGATTCCTTGACCATGAAAACATATGACAAGCAATTGGATTCACAATGATAGGATTAGTGGTTCAGTAGTTATTGACGAAAATGGCATTTTCCGTAATGGCGGTTTAGCGCCACAGTTCCCCCCCATACAGCGTTTGTGTGTACGTTTTCAGATTCCTTGACCGTGAAAACATATGACTAGCAATTGAATTCACAACAACTGGATTGACAATGATAGGATTAGTGGTTTAGCAGTTATTCACGAAAATGGCATTTTGCGTAATGGCGGTTTTCTTGTGGACGGTGACCCGGATCACCACCACCAATATCTAATCATCTGTAGGATACCCCATTTCTGACAATCTGTGAAAATTTCATGAAAATCCGTCCATAACTTTTTGAGTTATCTTGCTAACAAACAGACAAACCAACGCCGATGATCACATAACCTCCCCCTTTTGCGGAGGTAACAAATCTGTAGGAGGAGTTGATTTCACAAGACAGTTACTGTCTACTATCCATCCATCCATCTTCTACCGCTTTTCCGGAGGTCCGGGTCGCGGAGGCAGCAGTTCAAGCAGAGAAGCCCAGACTTCCCTCTCCCCAGCCACCTGCTCCAGCTCTTCAGAGGGGATACCAAGGCGTTCCCAGACCAGCTGGGAGACATAGTCTCTCCACCGAGTCCTGGGTCTGCCCCGGGGTCTCCTCCCAGTGGGACGTACCTGAAACACCTCAAGTGGGAGGCGTCCAGGAGGCATCCTAATCAGATGCCCATACCACCTCAACTGACTCCTTTCAATGTGGAGAAGCAGCGGTTCTACTCTGAGCCTCTCCCGGATGACTGAGCTCCTCACCCTATCTCTGAGGGTGAGTCCAGCAATCCTACGGAGAAAGCTCATTTCAGCCGCTTGTATCCGCGATCTCGTTCTTTCGGTCATTACCCAAAGCTCGTGACCATAGGTGAGAGTAGGAATGTAGATTGACTGGTAAATCGACAGCTTTGCCTTAGAACTAAGCTCCCTCTTCACCACAACAGACCGGTACAACGTCCGCATCACTGCAGATGCTGCTCCAATCCGTCTGTCGATCTCTCGCTCCATTTTCCCCTCACTCGTGAACAAGACCCCAAGATACTTAAACTCCTCCACTTGGGGCAGGAGCCTGTCCCCAACCCGGAGAGGACAATCCACCTTTTTCCGGCTGAGGACCATGGACTCGGACTTGGAGGTGCTGATTCTCATCCCAGCCGCTTCACACTCAGCGGCAAACCGTCCCAGCAAGACCTGTAGGTCATTGCTGGATGAAGCCAACAGGACAACATCATCTGCAAACAACAGAGATGAGATCCTGTGGTCACCAAGCATGACACCCTCCATTCCCTGGCTGCGCCTAGAAATTCTGTCCATAAAAATTATGAACAGGATTCGGTGACAAAGGGCAGCCCTGGCGGAGTCCAACTCTCACTGGGAATGACTCCGACCGAGTGTTGGCAATACGAACTAAACTCTCACAACGGTCGTACAGAGACCGAATAGCTCGTAACAACAAGCCCGATACCCCATACTCCCGAAGCACCCCCCACAAAAATCCACGAGGGACGCGGTCAAATGCCTTCTCCAAGTCCACAAAACACAAGTAAACTGGTTGGGCAAACTCCCATGAACCCTCAAGAATTCTCGAGAGGGTAAAGAGCTGGTCTGATGTCCCACGGCCAGGACGAAAACCACATTGCTCCTCCTGAATCCGAGGTTCGACCAACGGCCGGACTCTCCCCTCCAGTACCTTGGCATAGACCTTCCCAGGGAGGCTGAGGAGTGTGATCCCTCTAAAGTTGGAGCACACCCTCCGGTCCCCTTTTTTGAAGAGAGGAACCACCACCCCGGTTTGCCATGCCAAAGGCACTGCCCCCGACCTCCACGCAATGTTGCAGAGGCGTGTCAACCATGACAACCCAACAACATCCAGGGCCTTGAGGTAATCAGGGCGAATCTCGTCCACCCCCGGGGCCCGGCCACCAAGGAGATTTTTAACCACCTTGGCGACCTCAGCCCCTGTGATAGGCGAGTCATCCCCCTCGTCCCCAAACCCTGCTTCCTCTGTGGAAGGCGTATCAGTGGGATTGAGGAGATCCTCGAAGTATTCCTTCCACCGCCCGACGATATCCCCAGTTGAAGTCAACAGTGTCCCATCCGCACCATACACAGTGTGGGCGGGGAGCTGCTTTCCCCTCCTGAGCCGCCGAACAGTTTGCCAGAATCTCTTTGAAGCCGACCGAAAGTCGTGTTCCATGGCCTCACCGAACTCCTCCCATACCCGCGTTTTTGCTTCAGCAACCACCCGAGCTGCACTCCGCTTGGCCTGCCGGTACACCTCAGCTGCTTCGGGAGTCCCACAAGCCAACCAAGCTTGATAGGACTCCTTCTTCAGCTTAATGGCCCTCCTCACCACTGGTGTCCACCACTTGGTTCGGGGGTTGCCACCACGAGATGCACCGACCACCTTGTGGCCGCAGCTCTGGGCCGCCGCTTCAACAACAGAGGTGGAGAACATGGCCCATTCAGACTCCATGTCTCCAGACTCCCTCGGAATGTGGTTGAAGTTCTTCCGGAGGTGGGAGTTGAAGACCTCCCGGACAGGGGCCTCAGCCAGACGCTCCCAGCACACCCTCACTATACGTTTGGGTCTACCAGGTCTGAATGGCTTCCTCCCCTGCCATCGGATCCAGCTCACCACCAGGTGGTGATCAGTTGACAGCTCTGCACCTCTCTTTATTCGGGTGTCCAAGACATACGGTCGCAGGTCTGATGATACGATAACAAAATCAATCATCGACCTGCAACCTAGGGTGTCCTGGTGCCAGGTGCACATATGGACACCCTTATGCTTGAACATGGTGTTCGTTATGGACAGACTGTGGTTAGCACAGAAGTCCAATAACTGAACACCACTCGGGTTCAGATCGGGCAGGCCGTTCCTCCCAATCCCCCCTCTCCAGGTTTCACTGTCGTTGCCCACATGCGCATTGAAGTCCCCCAGTAGGACAATGGAGTCTCCAGGAGGAGTACCCTCCAGCACCCCAGTCACAGACTCCAAAAAGGGTGGGTACTCTGAAACATCATTTGGTGCATAGGCACAAATGATGGTCAGGACCCGTTTCCCAACCCGAAGGCGTAGGGAAGCAACCCTTTCGTCCACCGGGGAAAACTCCAATATAGAGGCACCAAGGTGGGGCGATACAAGAATACCCACCCCTGCTCGTCACCTCTCGCCCGGGGCAACTCCAGAAAAGGCCAAGCTCCAGCCCCTCTCCAGGAGACTGGTTCCGGAACCGGAGCTGTGTGTTGAGGTGAGGCCGACTATATCTAGCCGGTATCGCTCAACCTCGTACACCAGCTCAGGCTCCTTCCCCACCAGAGAGGTGACATTCCACGTACCAAAAGCCAGTTTAGAAAGCTTGGGATCAGTCCGCCAAGGTCTCCGCCTTTGACCGCCACCTAATCCACATAGCACCGGACCCCCATGATCCCTCCTGCAAGTGGTGAACCCACTGGAGGGCGGACCCATGTAACTCCTTCGGGCTGAGCCCGGCCGGGTCCCATGGGTGGAAACCCGGCCACCAGACGCTAGCCTTCGAGCCCCTCCACCAGGCCTGGCTCCAGGGTGGGGCCTTGGTAACCCCATACCGGGCGGGGTACACTGAATCCTTGATATACAATTTATCATGAGAGTCTGTTGGATCGTTCTTAGTCTGGCCCTTCACCCAGAACCAATTTGTCTTGGGAGACCCTATCAGAGGCAAATTGCCCCCGGACAACATAGCTCCTGGGATCACTGGGGCACGCAAACCCCCCCACCACGATAAGGTGACGATCCATGAGGAGGTACTGTCTACTAACTGAGGTGAAATAGGAGGCCATAAGTTAGGGGCCATAACTCTTGCAAAAATCATCCGATCAGAGTCAAATTGCAGTATGTGCATCATCAGAGTACATATATCAAACCCTAGTGCCAAGTTTCAAAATAATCAGAACAAAACTGTAGGAGGAGTTAATTTCAGATAAGTGGGACAGACGGATGGACGGACTGACCCATAACATAATCCCCCTTCAGATCTCTGACCCCTTTGGGCTTCGGCCCGTGGGGGATAAAAATGATAATACAGGTTTAGGACAAAAAAGTTTTAAATTTAGGAGAAAAAGTTGCAAATTTATGACAAAAATACAAATTTACAAGAAAAAAGTTGCAGATTCATGAAAAAAGTTGCAAATTTATGGTAAGTTTATGGGCGACACACATTGTGGGCTCACGTTTCCACAGAGACAAGACTGCATGTGTATTGAGGGTGTCACGTCTGCAAGGACAAAGGACTCGAATCTGCAGAAGATAACAAGAAGGTGTGAGATTTGTCTCTTTGTCCCACAGAAGATGCCCCGGAGAGATTTCTGGTTCATCAGGAAATGAGAGACAATAGTGAAGATTCAAAGGGATGCTTTGTGACTGTATGTTTACTGAAAACACCATGTGACTTGAATTCTGATGCTGGAAACATATAAAAGGGTGATGAGATATGATTCTTTCTCTTTCCTGCTTTGAGAATGCTAGAAGCTGTGTTCTGTCAATAAAGCTGGTTTACGACTAAACTCAGCCTCATCATTTGAGCACATCTTCTACACTGGTGACCTACGACGAGAAATGAGCAGACAGAATTCTCCCGAGCGGGGCTCGGCGGAAGCCAGCCTGATGGCCGCCTCCACGATCCGGCTGCCCGATTTCTGGCAGCACAGCCCGCGCTCATGGTTTAGCGCAGTCGAGGCGCAGTTCAACCTCCGGAGAATCTCCAACGACGACACAAGATTCTACCACGTGGTAGCGAAGCTGGACAGCAACACGGTCCGGAGAGTGGAGGATCTGGTTAATCATCCACCAGACAGCGACAAGTACAGCGCATTGAAGGACGCGCTGATCAGCCATTTCACCCCTTCAGTCCAACAACGAGCAGAGGGGCTCCTGACGTTGACGGAGTCAGAAAACGATAGACCTGCGGACCTGATGGTGAAGATGCTGAAGCTCAAAGACTCTGAGGATGGCGAATTCATTTTCGCCCACCTTTTCCTTCGGACCCTGCCGCCAGCAGTGAGAGTGGCCCTGGCAGAGTCGCCCCGATTGGCCAGGCGAGACTACCATGGGTTGAGCAAAGAGGCGCAGCGGTTGGTCGACGCCCACAAGCGGAACGCGGTTTCGGCCGCGGCGGCTAGCCCGGGAACGGCATCCGGAGACAGCGCAGGTCCAGCGGCCGCGGCGCCAGACGCACCAACGACGGCGGCGACGGGAGCCAGACGACGCGGAGCGGACGACGGCCCGTGTTTCTACCACCGCCGTTTTGCAGAGAGAGCGCACAGGTGCGTCCCACCGTGCAACTTTAAGCGCCAGGGAAACGTCAAGACCGAGGGCCGGTAGCAGCTGCGACCCTCGGCAATGAGAACAGGCTGCTTTACCTGACGGACGCACGCTCGGGGAAACAGTTCCTCGTGGACACGGGCTCTCAGCTAAGTTTCGTCACACCCACCTACGTGGAACGGCTGATGCCTTCTAAAGCTCCCTGGGTGTCAGTGTCAGCAGCGAATGGCTCCACGATTAAAACGTTTGGTGAGAGGACCATGCTTCTGTCCTTACAGGGCCGTTCATTTGAGTGGACATTTATTGTAGCAGCAGTCAGTTTCAACATGTTAGGGGCTGATGTTTTGTGCTCACATGGTTTATTGGTTGACCTTGCTAATAGACGTCTGATTAATGCACTGTCCTTTCATTCTATTCCCTGCACAGCTCGGGTGGCCCCGCCGACTGCACACGCCAGCGTCTCAGCTGCGGGTGGTAAGTTTCACACATTGCTTGCTCAGTTCCCAGCACTCACAGTCCCCACGTTTTCGGCAACGGTGGCTAAACATGGGGTGGAGCATTTCATAACCACCACCGGCCCTCCCGTTTTTGCAAAAGCTCGGCGCTTGGACCCAGCTAAACTGGCCATCGCGCGCGAGGAGTTCACTAATCTGGAAAAACTGGGCATTGTTAGACGCTCCAAGAGCTCTTGGGCTTCGCCGTTACACATGGTCCCAAAGGCTGACGGCTCGTGGCGACCTTGCGGCGATTTCCGCAGGTTGAACAACGTTTCAGCTCATGACCGCTACCCGATTCCGCACATCCAGGATTTTTCTGTTCATTTGGCGGGGGCGCGCATTTTTTCTAAAATAGACTTGGTGCGCGGTTACCACCAGGTTCCAGTGCGCGCGCAAGATGTACCCAAAACAGCGGTCATAACTCCTTTCGGCCTTTTTGAGTTTTTGCGCATGCCTTTTGGCCTCAAGGGGGCCGCGCAGACTTTCCAACGCATGATGGATGCAGTTTTACGCGACCTTCCTTTCGTGTTCGTTTATTTGGACAATATTTTGGTAGCCAGCGCGTCCGGGGGCGAGCACGAAAAACACCTCACAGCAGTTTTTCGGAGGCTGGCAGAGCACGGGTTAATAGTTAACCCAGCGAAGTGCCAGTTTGGGGTGGCGCAGATTGATTTTTTGGGACATCGCGTTTCGGCAGAAGGAGCGGTTCCTCTTCCAAATAAAGTGAGTGCCATAAGATAAGATAAGATAAGATAAGATAAGATAAGCCTTTATTAGTCCCACAACGGGGAAATTCCAGGATTGCAACAGCACAGGGATAGCAACACTCAGAGCAACAATCAGAAGGCAAGAAAAAAAAAAAAACAAGCAAGCAAGAGCAGCAAATATACATATGTACGTATTACTATAAAATATATATATATATACACACACACACAGACACACAGTGCAGAGCATTGTAGCTGGATGGAATAAATATATGAATATATGAACACACAGTGCAGAGCATTGTAGCTAGATGGAATAAATATGTAAATATATAAACACCCACAGTACGGAGCATTGCAGCTAGGTGGAATAAATATGCAAGTATATAAACACACACAGTGCGGAGCAATGTAGCTAGATGGAATAATATGTAGATATATAAATATATAAACACACCCAGTGCTGAGCATTGTAGCTAGATGGAATAAATATGTAAATATATAAACACACACAGTGCAGAGCATTGTTGCTAGATGGAATGAAACAGCATAACCGTCTACTTAGTTATCCTACATGGTATGATTATGTGCCCATACATATTCTCACCCTCCATAGCGACCGGTAAGTTCCTAGTTGTATGCCGGAGGGGACCATTGTGTAAGTCTATAACGGATCCATAACGGATTTTCCGCAACCTCAAACAGTCAAGGCGCTTCAGGAGTTTCTAGGTATGGTTAATTTTTACAACCGGTTCCTCCCAAGCACAGCACGGCTCATGCAGCCATTGTACACCGCGTTAAAAAAACAAAAGCCCGCAAATAAAGTTGAATGGTCTCCGGAGCGGGAGCGCGCTTTTGCCCAGGTCAAATCAGCCCTGGCAAACGCAGTTTTGTTAGCGCACCCAGTTCCAACGGCCCGCATGGCGCTCACCACTGACGCTTCCGATGTAGCGGTGGGGGCGGTAGTTGAACAGTTTGTGGCAGGTACCTGGCAACCCCTCGCGTTTTTCAGCAGGACTTTGCGCGATAGTGAACGGAAATACAGTGCGTTTGACAGGGAGCTTTTGGCCCTACACTTGGCCATCCGTCATTTTCAGTTCTGGTTAGAGGGGCGACGTTTCACCGCGTTTGTGGATCATAAACCGCTAACGTTTGCGATGGCCAAAATTTCAGAACCCTGGTCAGGCCGACAACAAAGGCAACTAGCCGCAATATCGGAGTTCACTACTGATATTCAGCATGTCGCGGGTAAACGCAATGTTGTGGCAGACTGCCTCTCGCGCGCGGTAGCCCCACCAAGCCCCATAGGGGCAGACTCTGTAGCCGTGGCCGCGGGCCCGGGCAGCGACGCGGGAGCGCGCGCAGCCCCGGTCTGTGTTGGGTTAGATTATGCAGACATGGCTGCGGAGCAGGTTAACGACGCGGACGTGCGCGCGCTCCAGTCTGGACCAACAGGGTTAAGGCTGGAGCACAGGGAGCAACAAAGTGGTATGCCCCCACTAATCCGCGATGTCTCCACGGGACGGCCCCGCCCCGTGGTGCCAGCCGCGTGGCGTCGCCGCGTTTTTGACTCGGTCCATTCTCTCGCGCACCCGGGGGTGTGCGCATCGATTAAGTTGGTGGGGGAGAAGTTTGTTTGGCCTGGGTTGCGCAAACAGGTCAAGGAATGGGCGTCAGCCTGCGTAGCTTGTCAGCGAGCCAAAATACACAGACACACTAAGTCCCCGTTGGAACCTTTTCACATCCCCGCTAAGCGTTTTGATCACGTGAATTTTGACTTGGTGGGCCCGCTCCCATTATCACACGGGCACACACATCTTTTGACGATGGTGGATCGCACCACGCGTTGGCCAGAGGCGATTCCTCTGACATCAACCACAGCGGAAGAAGTTGCACGAGCATTTTTAGCAGCGTGGGTTGCGCGTTTCGGTGTACCGTCGGACATAACGTCCGACAGGGGTCCCCAATTTATTTCCGAACTATGGTCATCGATGGCCCACAGCTTGGGGGTGAAGATTCATCGCACTACCGCGTATAACCCCCAGGCTAATGGTTTATGCGAACGCTTTCACAGGTCGTTGAAAGCAGCCCTCAGAGCGTCGCTGACGGATACAAATTGGGTGGACAAACTTCCATGGGTTTTATTGGGGTTGCGTTCTGCACCTAAGGAAGATTTGCATGCTTCCCCGGCTGAATTAGTTTTTGCACAACCTCTCCGTTTGCCGGGGGAATTTCTCCCCGATAATCCCGCACCAAATGGCCCCCCTGCTCAGCCGTGGCAGAGCGACTCGGGAGCAAACACGCTCCCTGGCCCGGTCCATCACAGTTTACCACACGTTTTTGTGCCAAAGGCTTTAAAAAATGCAGAGTTTGTTTTTGTTAAACATGATGCTCAGCGTCCAAGTTTGCGGCCGTTTTATGACGAACCGTTCAGAGTGCTGGAGACCGGGCAGAAGCATTTTCTGCTAGATTTAGGGGGCAGAAGGGAGTTGATTTGCATAAACAGGCTCAAACCCGCCTTTGTTTTGGCTGATGAGGAAGTGCAGCTCGCGAGGCCCCCCCGCCGTGGCAGGCCGCCGAGAGGACATTCTCCAAAATCTTCACAGAAAGGTGCTAACAGCTTTAATCCACAGGTGCAGAGAGATGTTGCAGGTGCAGCCAAGCCAGGTTGCAGCAGATTCGGCAGAAAGTTAAAACCTAGGCAGTTGGTGGATTGATTAGAGATATATGGAGTGTTTTGTGTTTTTCTTTTTTTTTTTATGCCATGCAGGTTTTGCCCTTACTAGACGTTTGGGGGGGTTAGTGTGGGTGACACACATTGTGGGCTCACGTTTCCACAGAGACAGGACTGCATGTGTATTGAGGGTGTCAAGTCTGCAAGGACAAAGGACTCGAATCTGCAGAAGATAACAAGGAGGTGTGAGATTTGTCTCTTTGTCCCACAGAAGATGCCCCGGAGAGATTTCCGGTTCATCAGGAAATGAGAGACAATGGTGAAGATTCAAAGGGATGCTTTGTGACTGTATGTTTACTGAAAACACCATGTGACTTGAATTCTGATGCTGGAAACATATAAAAGGGTGATGAGATACGATTCTTTCTCTTTCCTGCTTTGAGAATGCTAGAGGATGTGTTCTGTCAATAAAGCTGGTTTACGACTAAACTCAGCCTCATCATTTGAGCACATCTTCTACAAGTTGAAAATTTATGAGAAAAAGTTGCAAATTAATGAGAAAAAAGTTGCAAATTTACAAGAAAAAAGTTGCAGATTTTTGAAAAAAGTTTAATATGAAAAAAAGATGCAAATTTTGAACAAAAAGCTTCAGATTTAAAAGAAAAAAATGCAAACTTACGAGAAATAATCCAAATTTGCAAGCCTTTTTTTACATTTACGATTGGTGTGTCAAAATCTTGTGTAGTATGATAGTAAAGATCTTATTATGATATTGGGGGGAAATTCTGTTTTTTGCAGGTTTGTGGGGGGCATGTCACCCCCCTTGGATTTACATCTATACTTAGGATGAGCAGCGAATCCCATGAAATGTGGATGGATGGACGCCGGGCCCAGGGCCGCTGCATTAGCTATAAATAACAATGTGTTTAAGGACTGTCAGATTTCTAATAATCACCGTCACTAAATCAGACATTTATTTCTACAGAGAATAAGCTGCATTGAAGCCTTTTTCTAACACACGGAAGGAAGGAAACCAGGGAGAAAACAAATATGAGCAGGTAGGAGGCATACAGCAGGCCAATGTTGGAGAAAATTAGTTATTACTCCACCAAAATGTGCAAGGACAAGCATGAATCATCCACCGCTGATCTGGGAGAGAATCTGAAGAGTTTTGTCACCGATGATCACGAGGAGGAGAAGTGAAATCAAAAGGAGAGAATAAGCAGAGAAGTAAGTGTTGATACAGTGATACAAAAGGTTCGGAGAAGAAGGAAAATGAAAAAGTGGCAAAAAAAATAAGAGCAGTGAGGGACTGGAAGCCAGACAGTAGGAAAAAAAAGGTGATAATGAGACACGGAGAGAGGAGAAAAGAAGCAGAAATAAAAGACAACAAATAATAAACTCAGCGGGGCTCTACACCTCTGGGGTTTGAACCTTAACGAGAAGAAAACAGAGATGGAGAGAGAGGCTGGATGAAGAATCTGGAGGAACAAACCAAGACAGAGAGTGTAAGGAAAACAAAAACCCAGGGGAAAGAAATGTCGGATGGATATTAACGGCATGGAAACAAAGACGGAAACAAAGAAACAAACAAAAGGAGGAAAAATCGTAACAGAAAGCGACAGAATAGCTGCTTCTCCCGCGATGGAGAGGGTTTCTTCCTGAATGGATGGAATTATTAGACGGAAAACCAGAACAGCAGAAAACAAACTCCGTCTTTACTAGCACAGAAATATGGAATTACAGGAAAGAACTGGAAGCATACAGGGCAGTGAGGGTATTGGTGGTGGAGTCAAGGACAGACCCCATTACCCTTCCCATGACCTGTTAGGACGTTGGCTGGATCCTGGAAATATTAGAAAACGATGTGATTAAGTGGTCCATTATCCAGGTTTCTTGCATAGCTTAGCATTCTTAGCTTGACAGCTAAGTTTGGCTGGACGCAGCTTTTGTTTGATAACTTTCTTCTTTCTTTTGTCACTGCCAGACAGATAACTTTGGTTTGTTTTGATACAGCTGCTCTCACTTGTTTGTTTACATAAGACACAAACAATGGGACTTGAGGGGCCCCTTCAGGGAGTTCTGTGCCAGCCTACTACTGTCATTGCAAACTGTCCACATTGTCACTGCAGTAGTGATTCAAAGATGCAGCGCTTCTGGATAATGCAACATACACCCACAATGATCGCACCATGCTCCGTATACGCCCTGGCACAAGCCCCCTCAGACCGTGTCAGAATGCAGCCACACATTAGAAGATCACGTCACTAACTAGCATGAAGCTACTGCCATCTTTATCAGGGTGGTCAATTTCACTTAAATTTCTTGTCCAAGTGGATCCCACAACTTTGATACGATGCCATCACTGCCACGATGCTTCACCTGGGACCCGGATACGATGCCCCCCACAATCATTATCAACCACATCCTCACTATGCAGGTTTTTTGTGCATACTCGGAACTCTGTGAGTTCCATCAAGCGTATCAGTACATTCTTAGAAGAGCTCACCAAGACCGTGCAAGGACTGTCCAGGTTCTGGCTGATTTTTGAGGTTGTAGCGTGGTCTTCATCCAGTGTGAATGGGGGTTTTAGGGAATGTGTACATGTAGATATGTTATTCAGTCCCTCCAGGATTTCACGGGATGTTTTTATGATTGTTGTGGAACAAAAAGCCTGAATTTGCGGGAGCTTTTTTACAAAGTTACGATAAAAGTTGCAATGTTTTTAAGAGTGTTTTTTGCTCTAAAAGTTGTAGGAAGAATTATGAGGGAAAATATGAGCAGCACCTTCATTTGAAAACTCCCTACGGTCCCCAACCACTCGGTACCAAGCAGAGAGAAAAAAAAAAAAAAATTAAAGTTGCGAGCAGTGATAAACGGGCCCTCACGTTCTCGCTAGACCTCGGCCTTGCCATTTAGAGTGTGTAAGTCCGCGCAGGCTCCATTCCTCCCTCCCCAACTCTCTCCCTCCCGCTCTTTCTCCGTCCATCCTTCCATAATGTCATATGCCCATCAATCCGCCACCCATTTGTCTATCAATCCATTTGCCCATCCATCATCAGTCTGTCCATCCATCCATCTGTACATTGCAAGAGAGTGCCTCTGCAGAGGTACTGTATAAGCTCGTGGATTACCTCAACAATGTAATATGTCAATCCATAACCTAAGGGTCACTTGTCAAAATTTCACCAGGAAATTTGTTTGAATTTAGACAGATTATGCCATTGCTATAATTTTTTTTTTTTTTTTTTTTTAATTAGGGGGCACTATAGCTATATGTGGTATAGTCATATAAATCTGTTCTGGGTTGTACTAGTACCATTTATATCAAGACTGGGTCAATTTGGATAATGTACGTGTGAGTTATGACAACTTCCTGTCGATTGGCAGTAGGGGGGCGCTACTGATGCATCTCAATGTATATTATAGAAATGTTCACCATTGGCTGCCTATTCAACACCCGAAATTTGGTTGACTTCGGACAAAGGATGCCAGTTATTAAGCTTTGTTTTTCTGCTAGGGGGTGCTAGAGCTATGTGTAATTGTTTATTATAGAAAGGTTCAGTGTTGGTTAACCATGGACCACACAAAATTTGGTTGAATTTGGATGAAGAATTTCAGAGTTATAAGGCTTTGTTGTTTCTGCTAGGGGGTGCTATTGCTATGTGTCATTTTTCATTAAACAAAGGTTCAATGTAGGCCAAAGATGCACCACACAAAATTTGGTTGAATTTGAACAAAGTATGCCTGAGTTATAAAGCTTTGTTTTTTCCCTTTTTTTTTTTATAAATGTGAGTTATGGCAACTTCCTGTCCATTAGTGGTTGGGGGCACTGTCGCTATGTGTCATTCTTTATTATAGAAATTATCAGTATTGGCTACCTATTCACCACACAAAATTTGGTTGAAATCGGTCAATGTATGGCAGAGTAAAAGCCATTGGAAGGGTAATGGGGATACTGCAAACTTGGCCACGCCCCTTCCGCCAAACCGTTGGGTATTTGGAAAAATTTTGAACAGCTTTTGATGGCACATGGGTACAGATGATTGTCACCATAAATAGTACCATTCAGACTATTTATTTCAGAGATATTGAAGAAAACCTTTGGTGTAACCTTAATGTCTCCAAGAGAAGGCACTATTGCTACTCATGAATATTCATAGCTGTAATTGTTTGGAGGCATACCCATATACATCAAACCTATATTGGTGCCAATCCGACATTCCATTCCCAAGGTATAAAAAAACAACATGATGCAAACTTTCTGATGCAAAACTTTCTGCCTCCTATAGGTGGCACTATAGATTTCTATGAATATTGTTCTATAGAATAATCAGTCTAATTCCTAACTGGAATTGGACTGATATCCATATTGAATTTGGTTGAAATCTGACAATGCATACCAGAGTTACTGCCATCAGAATGGTCATAGAATGATCATGGCGAGGCATCAAGCTTTGCCAAGCCCCTACAGCCAAACCGTTGAGTGTCGTGAAAAGTTTTCAATAACTTTTAATGGTGCATGGATATAGATGATTGTCACCACAAATGAGCTCAATTGGACTAAAACCCTAGGAGAAGTTCGATCAAATGTGCAAAGAGGAAATCAGGTGTCTGCCATTTCCTGCCAAAATGGCTGACTTCCTGTTGGGTGTAGAGCATCACTTCTATCGAGTTTTTGAATGTCTTGACATGATAAACATCTCATCCGATATTCATCTTTCTACGCAAAAGTAAGTGTGTGCATCTCTCCATTGACTTCACATGTTAAGCGGCGCTGTAGAGCCATTTTTGTGGGGTCATTCAAATTTCCTTGAAAATATTTAATTTTTTACCAGTGTTGAAGTCCCTGGAAAAAAAATGGTGAGTTTTCGTGCATGTTCACTACCCCAAAAATGAGATCTTGGATGGAGAAGAAAAAAAAAAAAAATTAAAGCTGCAAGTAGCTGTAAGTGGACTCTCGCACCCCGCGCAACCGTGGACCCCGGCGCCCGTCCTACCTAGCTGGCTCAGAAAATTTCCCGTCGTCGTGGCAAGCGCTGTGTGAATAATAAAGTAAACCATTTGGAGCAGTACTTCCTGTGAGCATTAGGTGGATCTATAACTTTTGTCAATCATTTTTATGTAGGAGCATGTGAGGCGCGACTAATATCCATCATAGAAAATTTGGTGAAAATCAGATAGTTTGTCCAAGTTACAACTTTCCGATGTTCCATGGCGAGGAGTCAACCTTCACCATGTCGCCATGGCAACACTTCCCCGTCAGTTATGTGTTGCCCACCCATATAGGACGACATCTGACAATCACCTCAACCTATGTTCCAGATGTCGTTACTCCAGGTCGTTCCCAACCATCCCAACAAGATCACAGATTGAATAGCGAAGAGGGCGTGTTCATAGTAACAGCAGTAACGCCATGCTAAAGGCGATGTGCAGTTATGATCAACCGAGTGGTCTGATAAACCCCAGAAAATTGCACGTCATTCTGGCAAGCGACGCGTCAGTATTGCATGTGAGTTATGGCAACTTCCTGTCCATTAGCGGTAGGGGGTGCTGTTGCTATGTGTCATTCTTTATTATAGGAATTATCAGTATTGGCTACCTATTCACCACACAAAATTTGGTTGAAATCGGTCAATGTATGGCAGAGTAAAAGCCATTGGAAGGGTGATGGCGATACTGTAAACTTGGCCACGCCCCTTCCACCAAACCGTCGGGCATTTGGAAAAAATTTCAACAGCTTCTGAGGGCACATGGGTACAGATAATTGTCACCATAAATGGCACCAATCAGACTATTTATTTCAGAGATATTGAAGAAAACCTTTGGTGTAACCTTAACGTCTCCAAGAGAAGGCGCTATTGCTACTCATGAATATTCATAGTTGTAATTATTCGGAGGCATCCCCATATACATCATACCTATCTTGAACTGCTAGATTACATCTGTAGTCCCTTGGCAGGTCATGAAAATACTAGTGGTGTCACTTTAATTGTGATTAAAAGCAGTTGAGCGTGATTACTCTCTTCATGTGTGTTAACCACATGAGGCCGCATCTCACTTCATGCATTTAATGTGATTTATGCACCTTGATGCAATTAATCATGATCAGTCGTGATTAAAGTGACACCACTAGAACATACATAATCAGTCTTGTTGCTCACTTCATAAGCAACAACTGTTTGTCTTTTCTCTCCCTTTGTTTTCCTTTCTTTGCCTCTCCCTCCAAATCTCCCCCATCGCCCACTCCTTCCGACCACTTCATAGCCCTTCAATTCCCTCCCCCATCCCCCCCATGTCAGGTCCAGACAATTCAAATAAAGTATTATAGTTTTTAATCAGCAAGAACAGTCTATAAATACCATTTATAAACAGTGTATATCAAATATGAGCAGAGCTGCTTTTGGCAAAGTAAATGTGTTTGGCACAATAAGGCAAGCAGATATTTCTTCTGCTTTGTGCTGACTGTAAGCGGTCGTCTCCGACTGCCTCGTCTTGTAAAAATACACCGACTAAAGTCCCGGTCTGAACTGGACTAAACCAACTATTCGTCCATTTGTCCCCCAATCAGACCATCAACTATCAGAAAGAATCTCACACACCAAGTATTTCACATGCAGCCGCTTCCACCGTCCTCTGGTCTTCCTCACTCCTATTCCCCCCATTTCTCTCTCAGATCTAAATGAGGCTGTCACAGAGTCAAACAGAAGGTGATGGAGCTTTAGCTGCACTGAGACCACATTACAGCCACAACACTCTCTGCTGCTGCTGCTGCTCTCGCTTTCCAATTTCACTAAATCAACATCTGTCCTCCTCTGGCCTGCACGTTTGATTCATCGCTTCATAACTCGTCTTTATTTGTAGCAGCAGCAGAGCAGAGATATGCTTAGCCGCTGTTGGTAAATGTGAATTCTGCTCATGTGTGGCCTGTCAAAGCCTCGTCCACCCCAAATAAAATGAATCACACCTGTAGGGGAATGGGAATAACAACACCCATGTGGCAAAATTACTTAAATTTATTGTGCACACTGGCACTTTAAAATACATGCATTTGTTTCATTATGACAACCAGTCGGCAATTTGTTATTTATGTAACAAGGGGGATGGGGGGGTGTTCACGAAATTAGCACATTAGGTTCCAATTTTCAAGAATAAAGGTGCAAAAATATGATAAAAGTTGGCAAATTAAAAAAAAAATTAAAAAGTTGCGAATTACAATTTCATTATGTAGAAAATAATGTTAACCAGCATCCAGATGAACATTGCAAATTTACAAGGAAAACATTAAAAATTCACAGAATTTTTTTTTTGAAATTTACGAGAAAAAAGGAACAAATTTATGAGGGAAAAATAAGTGCAAATTTGAAAAAAAAAATCACAAACCTATTAGAAAAAATTTGCAAATTTATGAAAAAAAATTGCAAATTCATGAAAAAAAGCTGAAATTTGACAAAAGCAAATCTACATGAAAAAGTTACACATTTATGAAGAAAAATACGCAATTTGGCCATAAAAAATTCCAAATTTACAAGAAAAAGGTGAAAATTTGTTAGAAAAAAAATGTGATTTTGCAAAAAAAAAAAAAAAAAGGTCACAAATTTATGAGCAAAAATAATAAATTTATGAGGAAAAAATATGCAATGTTTGCAAAAACAAATCACCAATTTATGAGAAAAAAGTCAGAAATTTATGAGGAAAAAATATGCAACTTGGTGAAAAAAGTCACAAATTTATGATAAAAAGTTGCAAATCTGAGGGAAAAAATGTGCAATTTGGCAAAAAAAAATCCCAAATTTACGAGAAATAGGTGCAAATTTATTTGGAAAAAAAAATGTGATTTTGCAAAAAAAACTCAAAGTTATGAGAAAAAAATCACAAATTTATGAGGAAAAAATATGCAATTTTAAAAAAAAAATCAATTTGAGAAAAAGTCAAGTTTATGAGGAAAAAATATGCAAGTTGGTGAAAAAAAGTCACAAATATATGATAAAAAGTTGTAAATCTATGAGGGAAAAAATGTGCAATTTGACAAAAAAAAATCCCAAATTTATGAGAAAAAGGTGCAAATTTATTACAAAAAAAAAAAATGTGATTTTGCAAAAAAAAGTGACAAAGTTATGAGAAAAAAATCACAAATTTATGAGGAAAAAATATGCAATTTTTAAAAAAAAATCAATTTGAGAAAAAAGTCAAGTTTATGAGGAAAAAATATGCAAGTTGGTGAAAAAAGTCACAAATATATGATAAAAAGTTGTAAATCTATGAGGGAAAAAATGTGCAATTTGGCAAAAAAAATCTCAAATTTATGAGAAAAAGGTGCAAATTTATTTGAAAAAAAAAGTGATTTTGAAAAAAAAATGTCACAAATTTATGATAAAAAGTAGTAAATCTATGAGGGAAAAAATGTGCAATTTGGCAAAAAACAATAAAATTTATGAGAAAAAAGTTGCAAATTTACAACAAAAAGTCACAAATTTATCAGATAAAAGTTGCAAATTTATGAGAAAAAAAAATTGCTATTTTTTTAATCTGCTTTCAGCAGGCTGGTAGATGGTTCAGAGTACCGTGCAGAAAAACAGGGTTTTAGCTCAGTGAACTGCAGCTCCATCCACTCCACTGCTGACGGACGGCGGGAACCAGTCACACACAAAAATGAGAAGAAGTTTCTAAAAATTCCAAACCGTAGCTTTAATAACCAGTTCTTATCTTATTAACTTGTTTACTGTTGCTCTGAGTGCTGCTGCAATCCTGGAATTTCCTCACTGTGGGACTAATGAAGGCTCATCTTATCTTAAATGTAGCTGTATGGAAGCACGGTAACACACACACAGTCCAAGCTTCGACTTCATTCATCGTGCCCGTCCTCTTCAGGCACCGTCTAATTACTGGGCACCAGAACAAATGGAGCAGACCGTAGAGCTCAATAAACGGGTCGTGTTGGTTCTACACATCAGTCTGGAGCAGCTGAAGGTTTAGCTGGGATTGGAACGCCACAAGTTCAAGCTTTAAAGAAACTAGATGTCCCATTTAAATGGAGGAAAAACAAATCTGCCTCGTTTTGGAATCAGCCCTTGAACCAGTAGGTGATTTGAGAAGGGATGCCCCTCCCAACCTGGAAAAAGAGGGAACTGTCAGCCCAATATCATCATAAAACAGGCCTATTCAATTAGCAGCCCGCGGGCCACATGCAGCCCAGAACCAACCTCCGAGTGGCCCAGGCCCAGTCTGTGGTCAGCCAGAGGTGCAAAGACAGGGTTTCCTCTGGTAACATTTCTGCGTGGCAGGCTGCCATCCTTGAAGTTATGCTGCCACACCAATGAAATATAAATTTAAGAAAAAAATATGAAGGAATGATGGTCCACAAGCGTGCACACAAACAACGTGGGGGACAGTCATCCAGGCGGAGTTCAGAAGAGCCCTGCCCACGTGACCGTTCCAGTCAGCATGTCTCACTAGCATCACTGTCCGAGAGAAGCACAAGCTTATTAAAGTACTTTAAATGCGGGGAAAAAAGCTGAAGAGGTATAAAAGCAGTGGAGGCATTTATGGTGGTTTTAACCCGCAGGTAACAGGAGCAAAAATGAAGAGTCACTTAGCAAACACGTATGGTTAGGCTTCATATGCAGGGAAAGGCAAGACTGACTGAATCCCAGAGGACTGGCTTCACCAGCCACTACAACATTAACTAATAATTTATATTCATTATTATGCATCAGGCAAGTTAAGATGACCAAAATTCACAAAGTCAATGACTTTAATCTGTCAGCAGCCTTCAGACAAACTAAACATGCCAACATTTGGATGTCAAAATAAGGGAGGTTTTTCCTGCTGTCTGGCTCTGCAAAATTATGGTCAAGTGTAAATTGGATAAGGAAAAAAGTCAAAATTTTACCACAATGCTTTCCAAATTTATATAAAAAAATTTTTTTTATTAAAAATAGACAAAATTAGCCATAAAGTAAGATAATCCTTTATTAGTCCTACAATGGGGCACTTCCAAATAATCCACAAATTTATAATAAAGTCTGAAATGTACAAGAAAAGTCAGTTTTACAAGAGGAAATTACAAATTTGAGGAAAATGGTTTCAAATTTAGATAAATTTAAAGAGAAAAGTAGAAAACTATAAGAAGGCGTCAGGAGGTGGGATCGAACCCACGATGGGCAGGGCTGGAATCGATCCCGTGACCTTCTTGCTGTGCTAACCACTGCTCCACCGAGCTGCCTGAATTTCCCTCAGATTTTCAACTTTTTCATAGATTTGCAGCTTTTTCCTGCAAACGTGCAAATTTTTCAAAAAAAATTGCAACTTTTTCACAAAAATCAACTTTTTTCTCATAAATTTCCAACTTTTTTCCCTGTAAATTTGCAGTTTTTTTTCTTGTAAATGTTCACATTTTTCTCAAATCTGCAGCTTTTTTCCTGTAAATTTGAAACTTTGTGTAAATGCTCAAATTTTCCTCAAATTTCCAACTTTTTTCTCATAAATTTCCAACTTTTTCACGTAAATCTTCAAATTTTCCTTATAAATTTGCAAATTTTTTCCTCATAAATTTGCACCTTTTTTCACAGCTTTGCAACTTTTTTCCTGTAAGTGTTCAAATTAAAAAAAAAAAAAAAGAAAATAGTGTTGGACTATTAAAATTTCTAATCGTGATTAACCTTTTGGGACATTGAGTTAATCATGATTAACACGTTAATCGCATGTTTTTCCCCCTTTCAGATACAGTGTAGCTTAAGTTGGTAATTTTTCAAGTTTCTCATACTGTTATAAACATGGGAATTGACAAATATGCTTTCTTTCTTCCCCTGCAGGTTTATTAAAGTTCTCAACATATCCAAAATGACAAAAACTATGCAGAATATTTTCCAGAAAATTCTCAAACGTACTACTGCATGTACAAGCAGCAGAATGCAACACAACTCGGCATGTACACTCCCATAGCAAACATCCACCACCTTTAAGCAGCTCAACACAAAACAATGGATCTCGTGTCACAACAGACACGATTTCCCTCTTAATAGAAAAATTGTAAACGTAAACAACTCTCTCGCCCGTGACATCACCAACCATGTAGCAAAAACAGGGCATGAGAGTGAGTGAACATTACGAACACAGCTTGAGAATTTTACACTGCTACTCACCTGCCAACAGTTGGACCCAAAGCTATGAGGACGAAACAAGCAGAGCGTCTGCCCGTGTCAGCTAGTGGCAGCCACTACATCCCAAGCATGTAGCCGTTTATACTGCTAGCCGGCTTCCAAAGAAGAACAGCATCCAGGCGGAGTTTTGAAGGAGACTGTGACAATGAACCAGGTGAGAGCGCCGACAGATAACGTAAACTTAAACATGGCAGCACTTTGGGGATTTCCATCACTGTGATCCAGCTTGTTTGACTTCGCAACGTCTGTATGGCCAGAGCGGCTTCCGTACGGAGCGCAGCGAGGCCAAAAAAGTGCTGTTCATGCTTTCCGACGTTCACGTTAAAAAATGCTTTTTCCAAAAATAGTTAACTTTTTTCTCAGACTTTCAACTGTGTTTGTCCTGTAAATTTATGCTTTTTTTTCTTGCAAATGTTCAGATTTTTCTCATAAATTTGCAACTCTTTACCTGTAAATCTGCAACCTTTTTCTCGTAAATTTCCAAATTTTTCCTCATAAATTTGCAACATTCATCTAGATACAGGTTAAACTTTTTATTCTTGGCTATGTAATTAAATTGTAATTTGCAACTAACTTTTAAATTGCCAGATTTATCATATTATTGCTCCTTTATTCTTTCAAATTTATACCTGTAGTTTGATACATTTGTGCTTCATGCTAAATATGTGACCCCGCCTCCCACATCTCCCTTGTAAAAAACAATAAACTGCCCACTGAGTGAAATTACAACTGAAGCAAAAAGGTAAACATCATAACAATAAGGAAACAAAATTAGAAGAAACTTACATATTTATGCAAAAGATGTCTCAAATTTGCGAGAAAAAAAATACCATAAAATTTATATTTCCAAGTAAACAATCTTAAATCTTCCAGAAAAATCCCAAATCTACAAGAAAGCAGACCCTCGTTCAAAGAAGAATTTGTACACAAAGGCAGAAAACTGGCCTATCAGAATAATTCAAGTGATCTGGCCAGACAGTGCGACTGTCCAGTGTGGGACGTGCCCCTCTGTGATGTCATTGGCCAACTGGCTCCTGGAGTCATTGGCTCATTTCCTGTCGCTGAGGTGGCCAACCATGCTTTGCCAACCTCAGTGAGAAATTCAGTTCACAAGCAGACAACCCACCACTACTGCTCTTATTCTGAAAGCCTTAACACCACAAACCAGCTGTTGATATGTTTTTCAAGGTTCTACGCCAGCAGATCTTCTTCAGTTTACCAGAATGTCCAGTAGGTGATTTGTACTGTATGGTGGGTAGTCACCAATTTAGCATAATGTATAAATGTAAATTAGGTACAAATTTGCAAGAAGGTGCAAAGATATGATGAAATAGTCCAATTTAAAAATAAAAAAAATATTTTAATAAATCAAGGTTATTTATAAAGAACTTTAAAAAGCAACATTCGCTACACAAAGTGCTGTACAGTAAGAAAGCACATGAAGACATAAAAGCAAGGAGCAGGACACGAACGCAAAAACAATCGAAAACCAACAAGACAATATAAAACTCAGCACGAGTAGAAACCGCTGTCAATAGAAACAACAAAATAAAAGGTAAAAGAAGTAAATAAAAATCCATTTTATTCAATAAAATCAATGTCTCACACTGGGTCGAAGGCCAGGGAGTAAAAGTGTGTTTTAAGACGGGTTTTAAAAATGGACAGTGTGGGTGAGTGTGTGGGGGAGAGCACGAGTGGATGTGAGTAGGTCGGAGCGCGAGTGAGAGCGTGTGTATGGGTGAACGTGAGTGAGTGCGGGTGACTCTGACGGCGAGTGGGAGCGAGATTGAGCGGGTCCGGGAGTACGAGTGTGGAGATTGTGTGGGGGTGAGGGCGAGTGAGAGTGAGTGTGTGCGCGTGGGTGTGCATGAGGGTGTGAGTACGTGGGAATGGGTGTGTGTGCTGGTCGGGAGGTGCTGGATTGAGGGGGTAGTGGCTATTGGCTGTGTGGGCTCCCCTGGATGGGGGGGGGGGGCTTCTTTAGGCGTGGGGGTCCTCAGGGTGTGCGGCAGTGGCGCTGGGTGGGGACGGGCCCACTGTGGGGGTGCTTGTGCCTGGGGCACGGGCCGGTCTCCAACCTGGGGGCTGGCGTTGGCTCCACTGAGGGGGGTTGGCCGCGCCGCGCTGGCCACCTGGCGACCCAGCCTCCCTCAGCTGTCTCTCCTGGGGCAGATGCCTGGCTCTCCTGGAGCTTGTTGGCCTTGGACATTTGTGCTCTGTGGGGGTTGGTGGCATTGTCCTGCTTCCTTGAGGGGGGGGGGGGGCTGTGACCGGCTGCCCTCTTCTTATGTTTCCTGACAAACCACTCACATGCTCACACTTATTGTGCATGCACTCTCATACACATGCACACACACATGTCTCTCCTTTATCAGGTGCGGATACCAGACTCGTGCTGAGACCTCTTTGGTGGAAGAAGCAGTCTGTCTTCTGTTTGCTTTAGTTGTTGGTTTGTTTGTCTTCTCTGTCTGTTCCTCTCCCTTTTCTTTCCCCCTCCCCACACCTCCTTTCCCCATTTCCAATCTTGTCGGGTCCTCCATGGGTAAAATACTTTAAACTAGAAAAGCACTCGGAGAGCGCAGACCTCCGCCAAGCGCCACAGTTCCCCCCATACAGTGTTTGTGTGTACGTTTTCAGATTCCTTGACCACGAAAACATACGACTAGCAATTGGATTGACAATGATAGGATTAGTGGTTCAGTGGTTATTCACGAAAATGGCATTTTCCGTAATGGCGGCCACAGTTCCCCCCATACAGTGTTTGTGTGTACGTTTTCAGATTCCTTGACCATGAAAACATATGACTAGCAATTGGATTGACAATGATAGAATTAGTGGTTCAGCAGTTATTCACGAAAATGGCATTTTCCATAATGGCGGCCACAGTTCCCTCCATACAGTGTTTGTGTGTACGTTTTCAGATTCCTTGACCACGAAAACATATGACTAGCAATTGGATTGACAATGATAGGATTATTGTGCTGCACGGTGGCGCAGTGGTTAGCACTGCGGCAGCACAGTTTACCCTTGGCCGGGGGATCGTGGGATCGTGGGTTCGATCCCAGCCCCCGACCAACAGTGATCTGTGTGGAGTTTGCATGTTCTCCCCGTGTATGCGTGGGTTTACCCCGGGATTTCTCCGGTTTCCTCCCACATGCCAAAAACATGCAGGTTAAGTTAATTGGAGACTCTAAAGTGGCCCTTGGTGTGAATGTGTGTGAATGGTTAAAAAAAAAAGGGATGGTGCTGTATTGTGGCTGCTTCATCCATCCAGGTGGTGAATGACCCTTAATTTCTGTAAAGCGTCTTTGAGTGTCTATGATAAAGCGCTATATAACTCTGATGCATTGATTGATTGATTGATTAGTGGTTCAGTAGTTATTCACGAAAATGGCATTTTCCGTAATGGGGGTTTTCTTCTGGACTGTGATCCGGATCACCACCAAAATGTAATCATCTGTAGGATACCCCATTTCTGACAATCTGTGAAAATTTCATGAAAATCCATCCATAAGTTTTTGAGTTATCTTGCTAACAAACAAACAGACAGACAAACCAACGCCGATGACCACATAACCTCCTTGGCGGAGGTAATAAAGTATTAAAAGTTATTACAGGAGGAGTTTACAACAATATACAGTACATATATATGTGCTGTATAAAGATCCTTTTAGCAAAGTAAATCTGTTTGGCACAATAAAGGCGGAAGATTTCTGTTCTGCTCACCTAGCTGCCTGACAGGACAAGGAGAAAAAAAAAAATGAACAGTGAAGGTGCTTGCCTGATGTGCTGGGGTAAATTGTTCCATAACCTTGGTGTTGTGATCGAAAAGGCTCTGTCTCCTCTGAGCTTCCGCGTCACCTCCAGCACCCCCAGAAGCAGCTGTTCAGGTGACCTGAGGGACTGGGTGGGAGCATAGAGATGCAGAAGCTCTATACATGTATAGAGTGATGAATTTGTAAGGACTATAGCTCCTGAGGGCCTGGTCCTCAGTATTGGGCATGTTAGCAATCATAGCTTAAACCCAATTTTCTTTGCCATAGTTTACTGTCCTCCCTCAGCCTACTCAGAGTTTTTATCCGAATTTGTCGAATTCTTAGCTGATTTAGTGCTGAAATCAGATAGAATGATTATAGTTGGGGATTTTAATATACATGTTGATGTAGATAGTGACTGTCTTAATAAGGCATTTAATTCAATATTAGATTCGATGGGGCTTTCCCAGAAGGTAGAAAATTCTACCCATTATCTCCACCACACACTGGACCTTGTTCTGACATATGGCATAGAAATAGAAAATCTGGTAGTGTTTTCTCATAATCCTGTACTGTCAGACCATTGTCTGTTAACCTTTGATTTCACTTGAAATTCCTGACTATTTGATTCCTAAAGAAAAATATTACTACAGCAGATATCTTTCAGATGATGTTGTTACCAAATTTATGCAGATTGTCTCCTTTATGCCATGTGTCAACACAACGGAAATAAGCGATGGAGAGCTTACCCCTTCCGTAATTGATAGCATGGTAGATAGTGTTACAGCTTCTCTGCATTAGACTCTAGACTTGGTGGCCCCTTTAAAAAAGAAAAAGTCCAGAGATTTCTAACCCCTTGGTTAAACACAGAAACTCGTAACTTAAAACAGAAGACTCATCAATTAGAAAGAAAATGGTGTTCCACTAATTTAGATGAAATCTATTTAGCTTGGAGAAATCATCTTTAAATTTATAAAAAAAATCTCTTGGAAAAGTTAGACTGAGTTATTACTCTGCATTAATAGAAGTGAACAAGAATAATCCCAGGTTTCTTTTTAGCACTGTAGCCAGGCTGACAAAGAGTCAGGACTCCGTCAATCCTTGCATCCCCCTAGAGCTTACTAGTCAGGACTTTATGAACTTTTTCAATCATAAAATTTCATCTATTAGAGATAAAATCAGTCAGATTCTTCCCACCGTAAACTTAAGTACAATAACTACTACAACTCCTTCAATTGACATCTGTTTGGATAAGTTTACTCCAATTTACCTTTTAGAGTTAGATAAAATAATTTCCTCATCCAAGCCTTCAACTTGTCTTTTAGACTATATTCCTACCAGGTTATTTAAAAAAAGTCTTCCTATTTATTGATAGCCGTATTCTTCAAATAATCAATTCTTCTTTAACATTAAGCCCTGTACCACAGGCTTTTAAAACTGCTGTAATTAAACCCTTACTCAAAAAGCCAACGCTCAATCCAGGAGTTTTAGCTAACTATAGACCAATCTCTAATCTGCCTTTCATTTCAAAAATCTTAGAAAGAGTTGTTGCTACGCAATTATTTGACCACTTGCAGGGAAATGGTTTATTTGAAGAGTTTCAATCTGGGTTCAGAATCTATCATAGTACTGAAACAGCCTTAGTGAAGGTCACTAATGACCTCCTGATTGCCTCCGATAATGGACGCGTTTCTGTACTTGCCCTTTAAGATCTTTGTGCAGCCTTTGATACCATCGGCCATGATATTCTACTTGATAGACTAGAAGACTATGTTGGACTTTGTTGCAGTGGTTTAGATCTTATTTGTCTGATAGGCTTCCGTTCGTTCATGTCAGTAATGAGTTTTCTTCCAACTCTAAGCTCAGTCATGGAGTTCCAAAGGGATCTGTGCTAGGCCCTACTCTTTTTATTTTATATATGCTTCCGTTAGGCAACATCAATAGAAAGCACTGTATACATTTTGATTGTTATGCAGATGACACACAATTATACTTGTCAATGAAGCCAGATGATAGTAATCAATTAGCCAAGTTAGACGCCTGTCTTCAGGAAATTAAAGCTTGGATGACTTGTAATTTTCTGCTATTAAACTCAGATAAGACTGAAGTCATTCTTGTTGGTCCAAAAAACCTTAGAAATACCTTTCCAAATCAAACTCTTAGTTTGGATGTGGTTACTCTTTCTCTTAATAGTTCTGTGAGGAACCTTGAAGTTATTTTTGATCAAGATCTGTTTTTCAATTCACATATTAAATTTGTTTCTAAGACTGCCTTCTATCATTTGCGTAATATTGCCAAGGTTAGGAACATCTTGTCTCGGAGTGATACTGAGAAAATGATCCACACTTTTGTTAGCTATAGATTAGATTATTGTAACTCTTTATTATCAGGTTGTCCTAAAATATCTTTAAAAAGTCTTCAGTTGATCCAAAATGCTGATGCAAGAGTTTTAACAGGTACTAGAAAGAGAGATCATATCTCTCCGGCTATGGCCTCCCTTCATTGGCTTCCCATAGACTTTAGAATTAAGCTTAAAATCCTTCTTCTCACTTACAAAGCTCTTAACAATCAGGCCCCTTTTTATATAAAAGATCTGATGTTACCCCATCATCCTAACAGAGCACTACGCTCCCAAAATGCTGGATTGCTTGTAATACCTAGAATCTCCAAAAGTACAATGAGAGGCAGAGCCTTCAGCTATCAAGCTACTTTCCTGTGGAACCAGTTACCAATCTGGATTCGGAAGTCAGACTTGATCTCTGTTTTTAAGAATAGGGTAAAAACCTTCCTTTTCAATATAGCCTATGATTAGGGAGGGATCATGTGTCTCTAAACCCTCAATTAGTTCTGCTGCTAATAGATTTAGACTGCCGGGAGACCTCCAATAATGTACTCGGCTTCACTCCTTTAATGGTTGCTCTCTACAGGTCTGTTCTTTTCTTCTTCTTCTCTATCCCCTCACCCCCCAGCCAGTGGCATCAGATGACTGCCCCTCCCTAAGCCTGGTTCTGCTCGAGGTTTCTTCCTCGTAAAAGGGAGTTTTTTCTCTCCATCTGTCGCCAAGCGCTTGCTCACAGGGGATTGCCTGATTGCTGGGGTCTTTCTGCAATTGTGGGGGTTTCCCCTACATTTAAAAGTGCTATGAGATGACTATTGTTGTGAAATGGCGCTATATAAATAAAGTTGTATTGAACTGAATTGACCAGAAAGAGTGATGATTTCGAGCGAAGCACGTGGCGGTAATGCACCTGTAAGCTGGTTACCAACCGCCAATCAAATCTAAGAGAAGAAGAAGAAGCTCAGAGAGATAAAGCGGAGCAAGACCATTCAAGGATTTAAAAACAAAATAATTTTAAAATGAACTCTAAAATGCATGGGCAGCCAGTGGAGTGAAGCTAAGATGGGTGTGATGTGATCTCTTACGTATACCTGTTAAAAGACGAGCAGCGGCGTTTTGTACTAGCTACAGACACAAAAGAGATGACTGGCTGACACCGGCGTAGAGTGTGTTACAGTAATCCAGCCAAGATGAAATAAAAGCATGGATTACTGATTCCAGGTGCGGTCTAGAGAGAATACTTTTGCAAAACGCCTAAGATAAAAAACAAAACAAAAACAAAACTGGATTTTACCACAGAATGAATCTGAGTGTCTAATTTAAAATCACTGCTCATGATAAAACCAAGATTCTTGACTGTGGGTTTCACATAAAGTGTGAGGGGGCCCAAGTTTGCAGGAGGGACTCACAGGGGCCACGAGGTCAAAACACCATCACTTCTGTCAGCACTTAAGTCAAATATTACAATGTAATTACACACAAATGTTTAACCTCCATCCAGATGAACACTGAAAATTTGAGAAAAAAATTTAACATTTATGAGAAAAAGTTGCAGAATGTATAAGAAAATGTATATGCATTCTATGGTTTTTTCTATGGTTTTTCTCATATATCATACTGTTTGACAGTCTGGACTCAAGCAGCTCCTTCCACAATAAAACGTATAGGTTCATTATATAATCAAACTCTAAAAATCTTGGATAAAAAGCCCATTAGGTGGCATCACTGTTATATTTTAAAAAAATACAATCTATTGAGTTTTGAGAGTTTCATTGACCTCTGTTTTCTGAAATTAATTTTCAAATGTTTCCATAAATCAGCGCCAGAGCCACTTGCTGGTTTCATCCAAAGACAGGACAGCAGCAGAGCCACCAGGAGTTCTGTTAACAATAACTGTAAAATATCCCACCGCAGAACCACATTTGGACAAACAGCTTTCTCTATAAAGGGCAGTCATATCTGGAACACAATGCCAAATGAAATCAAAATAATAACGGACTTTAAAACATTTACTACAAAGGTTAAAAACTGGCTGAAAAATAAACAAGAATGTACCCATGTATGAAATGATTGTCTGCAGGGTGAGAGTGAATGAAGGGAAGGAATGAATGTGTTTGTTTATAGTGAGTGACAAAGGGAGGGAGGCCTGAAATAGGCAAATGTGAACCAGGTTTTTATATTGTGTATTTATAATCTTGTTTGCATTGGTGTATGTGGTTATTGTTTATTCTGTTTTCCTTTTTTTCCTTATCTTTCTCTCTTTTTACCTGTTTCTTCTTTCTAAAGCCCATCCAGGGACAAGAGTTGCAAATTAGCTAATAGCTATACACTCTTTGTGCAGCACATTAGATTGATTGTCATTAGATTAATTGTCTATATTTATTGCACTGTCCCTGTCAAATAAACAAATAAATAAAAAAAAAAGTTGTAAATCTATAAGAAAAAAATTGCTAATTTATGTGAAAAAAAAATCACAAATTACAATTTAATTACACAGAGTAAAACTAATCAGCATCCAGATGGGTACTGAAAATTTATGAGAAGAAGTTGAAAATTTACAGGAAAATAATTGCAAATTCTGGAAAAAAGTTCCAATTTTAAGAGGAAAAAAAAAGTTGAAAATTTATGAAAAACATGACAATTTACAGGAAAAAAGCTGCAGCTTTGGGAGAAAAAAATTCAGATTTGCAGGAAAAAAAAAGTCAAATTGTTTTATAAAAATGCTGCAAATTAGTGAGGAAAAAGGTCCCCAGTTTTTGAGAAAGAAAAGTTGCAGATCTGTAACAGAAAAGATTGAAATTTACAGGAAAAAGTTGCAACTTTTATGCAAAAAAGTTGCAAATTTATGAGATAAAGTTGCAAATCTACATGAAAAAATTAAAAATTTATGAGAAAAAGAAAATTTAAAGACAAAGTTGCAAATTTATGAAGAAAAATGTCAAATTTGTGAGAAAAAAATTTGCAATTTATATGAAAAGAGCTGCAAATTTATGAGAAAAAAAAGTCATAAATTTTTAAGAAAAAAGTTGCAAATTTCAAAGAAAAAATTACCAATTTATGAGGAAAAAAGTTTAAAAAAAAACTTTAAGATAAAAGTTCCAGATTTAAGGGGAAAAAAGTTGCGAATTTATGAGAAAAGTCAAATTCTTAATAAAAAAGATGGAATTTTGTTTTCTAAAAACAGCAAATTTATGAAGAAAAGTCCAATTTCTAAGAAAAAAAGTTTCAAATTTTTGTGAAAAGAGCTGCAAATTTATGAGAAAACGTTACAGAATGTATAAGAAAAAAAGTTGTAAATCTAAAAGAAAAAAATGCAAATTTATGCAAAAAAGTCACAAATTACAATTTAATTACAGTAAAACTGTAACCAGCATCCAGATGAGTGTTGAAAATTTATGAGAAAAAGTGAAAATTTACAGGAAAATAATTGCAAACTGAGAAAAAAGTTCCAGTTTTATAAGAAAAAAGTTGCAAATTTCTGAGAAAAAAAGTGGAAAATTTATGGAAAAAAAGTTTAAAATTTACAGAAAAAAGTTGCAGATTTAGGAAAAAGTCACCAATTTTTGAGAAAGAAAAGTTGCAGATCTATGATGGAAAAGATTAAAACTTACAGAAAAATGTTGCAACTTTTATGTGAAAAAAGTTGCAAATTTATGAGAAAAAGTTGCAAATCTATAAGAAATAATTACAAATTTATGAGGAAACAGTCAAATTTATGAGAAAAAAGTTACAATTTAAGTGAAAAAGAATTGCAAATTTATGAGAAAAAAAGTCAGATTTTTAAGAAAAAAGTTGCAAATTTCTAAGAAAAAAAATGCTAATTTATGAAAAAGTCAAAATTTTAAGATAACAGTTCCAGATTTAAGGGGGAAAAGTTGCGAATTTATGAGAAAAGTCAAATTCTTAATAAAAAAAAGATGCAGTTTTATGAGAAAAAAATAGCAAATTTATAAAGAAAAGTCCAATTTTTATTGAAAAAATTGCAAATTTATGACAAAAAAGTTGCAAATTCATGAAAAAAGTCAAATTTTTAAGAAAAAATTGCAATTTTATTAGGAAAAAATACCCAATTTATGAGGGAAAAAAGATCTTTTTTTTTACTTTTTTCCAGCTTCAACAAAAAGGTTGCAGATGTATGAGGAAACAATTCTTAAAGTTTTAAGAAAAAAGTTGCAGATTTATGTGAAAAAAGTTGCAGATTTATGTGAAAAAAGTTGCAAATTTATGAGAAAAAGTCATAAATTTAGGAGGAAATGTGAAAAAAGTTGCACATGTATTAGAAAATGTTTTTGCAAATTTATGATCAAAACATCATGAACCCCCTTTTATGAAACCGCGATTAGTGAAGAATTAGAAACCTACAGAAAAGTTTCAAGTCCCTGCAAGTCGACGTTAACGCGTAGCGACGTGAACTGAACTCGGGGCGGCGTGCGCTGAAGAACAGACTTTGTTCATGTAGGCAGTCATGTGAAGTATTTATGTTCCCCTGCTGCCCGCCTGTCTAAACCTTTCTACCACAGCGAAGTTGCCGCAGCCGCAGCTGCTCAGTACGATCAGTAGCACATCATCACCTGACTTCCCTCCGTGCACCGGTGGCTGGAGAGGCGGTGATGTCACCCTGACTGACAGTCCTGACACCAATCCAAACTCAGCCGTAGATCACTGAACCATGGCCAGGACGGTCTGGATTCCACTTCAGTCAGATAGTGTATCAGGATGCATTGGAAGGCTGACGGAATAAAGACAAAGCTCGGTGGATTTCCAGGTATCTGTGATGTCACAAACACAAGTTCACACCTGCAGGCCTGCCGCCCTGCTGCCAAAAAAACAAAGAAACACGGAGAACATGAAGAAAAAGGAAGAACTCTGAAGATGTTTCATGTTCTTCTTCAACTTACTGGAGACGAATCAAAAGGAAGCTGAATTTAAAGAAGAGGGTTGACTTTTAAAACCATTCTGGGCCAAAGTGTGAAAACTTTTGGCTTTCACTGCTACTTCCATACAATTCACTGAGACGATTACAGTTTAATCTGCAGACAACGAGGGACCCGCAAGCCCCAACCTGGAAAAAAGACGAAACTCCCCCCCCCCCCACTATCTTCATAAACCGGTCTATACAACCGGGAGAATAAGTATTGAACACGTCAACATTTTTCTTATTAAACATATTTCTGATGGAGCCATTGACCTGAGATTTTCACCAGATATCAGTAACAACCCAAGCAATTCATCCAAAGAAATCAAAGCAACTGTGTTCACAAAACAAGTTATATTTAATAATGTGGAATGACACAGGGAATAAGTATTGAACACGCTTGGGGAAATTCATTTCATATTTAGTAGAAAAGCCTTTGTTGGAAGTAACAGATTCCAGACTCCTCCTGTATGGACAAACTAGGTGCTGGCATTGCTCAGGAGTGATTTTAGCTCATTCTTCCACACAAACCATTTTCAAATCTTGAAGGTTCGGTGGGTGTCTTCTATGAACTCTGATCTTCAGTTCGTTCCATAAATTTTAAACTAGATTCAGGTCAGGTGACTGACTGAGCCATTCTAGCTGCTTTATTTTCCTTCTCTGGACCCAGTTGAGAGTTTCCTTGGCTGTGTGTTTGGGATCATTGTCTTACTGAAACGTCCACCCTTGTTTCATCTTCAGCATTTTGGCAGATGGTAACAGGTTCTTATCAAGGATGTCTCTGTACATTTGTCCATTCAAATTTCCTTCAATTATATGAAGTCTACCTGTACCATGTGCTGAAAAACACCCCAACACCATGATGCTCCCACCTCCAAATTTCACTGTTGCTATGGTGTTTTGGGACTGACGTGCAGTGCCATTTCTCTTCCAAACATGCTGTGTGTTGTGGCATCCAAAAGGTTCAATTTTGGTCTCATCTGACTATATTCTCCCAGTATTTTACTGGCTTGCCCAAATGTTGTGCAGTAAACTGTAAACGAGCTTCAACATGCTTTTCCTTCAACAATGGAGTCTTGTGAGGTGTGCGGGCATACAGCCCATGCCGGTTGAGTGCATTACTTATTGTTTTCTTTGAAACAGCAGTACTTCCAAACTCCAGGTCTTTCTGGAGCTCTCTGCGAGTGGTCTTTGGCTCTTGGATAAATCTTCTGATAACTCTTTTGACTCCTCTGTCAGAAATCTTGAGAGGAGCTCCTGATCGTGGCTGGTTTATGGTAAAATTATGTTCTTTCCACTTCTGAATGATGGCTCCAACAGTGCTCACAGGAACATTCAGCAGTTTAGAAATGAGCCTGTAACCAATGCCATCATTATGTTTTGCAACAATAAGGTTGCAAAGGTATAGAGAGAGCTCTTTGCTTCTACCCATCATGAGTTCTTTGTGGTGCGACAATCTGACGTTCACAGACCTTTTTAAAGGCTATCAGTCAAGACTTAACTGGCTGAAATTAACTTGCACTGATGGAGGATAGGATGGCTTCCTAAATTCTCATGGATTTCAGCAGGTTTCTTGGCTTTCTATGCCTTTTTGCACCTCTTTTTCTTCATGTGTTCAATACTTATTCCCCATGTCATTCAATTTTATTAAATACAGCTTTTTTTGTCAACACAGTTGCCTTGATTTCTTTGTATGTATGGATTACTTGGGGTGTTATTGATATCTGGTGAAAATCTCAGGTCAATGGCACCATAAGAAATATGTTTATGAGAAAAATGTTGTGGTGTTCAATATTTACTTTCCCTGTCGTATAAAGCCCCTTTTCCACTCGTACCTACTCAGCCCTACTTGCCTCGACTCTATTCGGTTTGCAGGGTTTTCCAGTAGTACCTGGTCCCTGGTACTTTTTTGGGACCTACTTCAGTGAGGTTCCAACCGTGCTGAGTCAAGCTGAAAACGTGACGTCAACAGATTGCAGGTGACCGACTGGCCAGGGCGGAACATCAGTGGATGACAGCGACGTCTTCACAAGGTTCAAAACTGCCATTTGTAAATTTGGCTGTGAGTTTTTATCATTTCCGTGATAATCACCAAAATAAATGGCTACATACAAATCAACACTGTCACAAAACCCTCACCATCTTCCCTGTGAGCAGCCATCAGTTCAGAGTAGGGATGGGCATTCGGTGAAATTTTCTTCGTCGATCGTCGGGAGAATTAATGATTAATAATCGGTTAATCATTAACATTTTTTATATTAAAAAACAATCACATATAGGCCTATGATGCCTATACTCTTATGTATTGAGAATAATAAAAAAAAATACAGAGTGTTTTTCTTCGAGGATGAATTTATTAACAAGACAAGTTTGCAGTAAAACGTGAACACATGCGCATTGCGCAAACGAGGGAGGCTTCAAGTTGCGAGCCAGACGGAAGACACATACAGGACACATAACGGAACATATATTTCTTTTACTTTTTTCTTTTCCTTTGTTTAAAAACAAGGATATCAAAATAAAGCTACACAACAATTTGCCTTTACGTAGGCTATCCCATTATATCACGGCGTCAGAACTATAGGCCTGCTTTTTGTTAAAAAAAAAAAAATGCGCTTGTTCAGTGTTCGGCAGTAAAACCTGAACTCATGTCAGTGACAACATAACGGAACAGCCGTTTTTTTTACCCTAAATAAAAATAATAAAACAACAATCTCGAAAAACCTGTAACAAGGCAACAAGGCCTTTGTATATCCAATTATCAGGATAGCATCACGACGCCAGTATTATTACAGACGGCTACCCATTTTTGTTTAAAAAGATGCTCCTCCGTGCTAGCATCGAGTCCAGTCCAGGCTAGCCTGGGTTAGAGATGATGAACCGCCGCCACCGTCTTTTACCAGGCTTGGATGAGTGGTGTTCAAATGATACATCATTTGTGTTGTCGATGAGGTATATTTGTATGCTGCATTGCAGTGATTGCAGTACACCTGGTCATTTTTTAAAGTGGTCCCACGCAATACTTCGCCGCGACCTCTTCATGATTTGGCGATTGACCTACGGAAGCTCGCATGTATCAACTGAGGCACGCCAGGGTACGGCGATGGTGAAATGTTGCCCCCTGGTGCCCAAATTTTGCCAGTGGCACAGTTAAATGCATTGCATTGTTTGAGGACGGCCGTGCACTAGGCCTAATAACCTATATTCGGATTGTTTAAAAAAAAAAAATCGGTTTGTCAACGAAAATGAACTTCCTCGGTGAAATTCTTAATGATCAATTATCGATTAATTGATTAATTATGCCCATCCCTAGTTCAGAGACCTCCTGGTATTTCATTTCAGGTCGCTCCGCTGGCACCAGGGCTGAAAAGTTCATATCATGGTCAAATTTGACCAAATGTGATTATTTTTCAAGAGTCTCCCTGTCGGTGCACACACGTCTTCCATCGGTGTTGCAGCGCTTGGATCCCTGCGCTTGAAAAATGAACAACATTTGGTCAAATTTGGTAACTACAAACTTTTCAGCCCTGTCGGCTCTGCTGTGGCGGAGCGAGCCGAAATGAAAAAGTATGCCAGGAGGTCTCCGAGCTAATGGCTGCTCACAGGGAAGATGGTGAGTGTTTTGTGATTTTAAGCATCTTTTACATTATTTATCAGTGAAAACGTCAGTATGTCAACAACATAACGGGATAACGGGCCCCTTCCTGTAATGAACCCACCCACTTGAGGTGGTATTCAGTTGTATTGGAAAATCAACCACACCGAGTAGAGTCGAGCGAGTCAGACTGAGTAGGTGCTAGAGGAAAAGGGGCTGAAATAACATGACCTCAGACCACCAGTTTTATCAATTTAATTTTAAATTATGTATTTACTTTTATAAATTGTCATCTTTTTCTTGACGATTTGCAACCTTTTACCTCATAAATCCGAAACTTTTTTCTCATAGATTTTTTATTTTTTTCTCATAAATTTGCAATTTTTTCTTATAGATAAGCAACTTTTGGGGGGACTTCCAGCTGGCAGAGTAATTGAATAGACCTGTAGCATGAGGGCTCTGGTGATTTTCTCTTTTTCTGTCATTTAGCCCTCCTTAATGCTACACAACCAGAAGCTCTCATCCTATTTTTTAATCTATTAATCGACCGGCCACAAAAAGCACCAAGTCGGGCAAAAAAGAAGATGCTAGCTGAACACTGGAAGCCATCACCACGCTGCTAGAGCAACACCGCGAGGCATTAGCCACCGACTTCAAGACTTCTTTTAACATGCTGGACTCGAAGCTAGACCAAACATGGCTCACTGTAGAAGACTATGGCCAGCGTGTTTTGTCTTTGGAGCTCGCAGCAGAAGATATGAGCCAGTGGGTACGGGATATTGAAAATACCTATCTGCACCACCCTCCGTGTGGACAGTTCTAAACTTAAGGCCAAAATTACCAACCTGGAGGGCCGGAGCAGACGCCAAAATGTTCGCATTTTGAGCATACCGGAATCAACTGAAAGTGGGTCTCCCACTGAATTCTTTTCAATTCTACTGTGTGAGGTGTTCAGCAAGGAGTTGCTGCCAACTCCGCCAGAAATCGACCGGGCACATGCTCCCTAGTAGCCAAACCAGCCCCCAGACAGCGACCACGTCCTATTCTCCACCTGCACCAGTACCAGATGAAGGAGCTTCTCATCAGGGAGGTTCGACGTCAAGAGAAACTAGAATACCGAGACAAACCAATCCGTACTGTGGAGGACTACAGCCCTGAAGTTGCCAGCCAGTGGGGCAGAATACAGGGATGTCATGACTGAACTTTATAACCGGGGACTGAAGCCTGCTCTGCTTTATCCAGCCCAACTCCGTCTCATTCTGCCCGGCAGAGCCAGAAAGTGGATTGGATCCATGCATGAAGCAATGCAGTACATCAGCATCCTGCCCAGGTCACCTAAATCTTCATAAAGAACTATAATGTTACTGTATAACTGCTGGACATGTGGTGACAATGTTTAGAGCCCATTTTTCATCTTTTCTCGCCACATTATGTTCAGCAACCTGCATAGCTGGTGCTCTTGGTTTATACTTTTATAATTGTGCACATACAGTATCTCACCCTTGAGCAGTGGTGGACCCTCAGGGGCGGCAAAGCCTTCTCTGCTGGCCTAAACACTATCAGAATAACATTTACAACCTACAATCTTATATATGTTCCATGAGGATGTATTAAATTATTCCCAATAGTCTATTCTCTTCATTTTGTAGCTTTTCTCTTGGTTGCACTCCTTCCAGTAGTGTAATGCATGTTAGAGTTTTTGTCCAATCATATTTCAGCCATCTGTGTTGCCAGGGTCAAGCAAATCTGCCTTGTGCCTTCAGGATTAACAGTGTGGTTCTGTAGGTTAAATTAACTGTTAAACTTATCCTATCGCTTTAACCAATCAGATGTCTTCTGCACGTCCAAGGGTACGCATAGAAGGCATCTGAGAATGTCAGCATTTTCACATCTTTTGATTGGATGGTTAGACTCCTCCATCCACAATGCAGAGGATCCTAGCTAGCAAAACGCCAGTGCAAGGACTTGCTTAAGCAGCTACAATATAATGTATCTGTTTAAATATAATAGCTGTTTTTCCACTACAATGGCTGACGGGAGAGGAAAATGGTTTGGTCGCTGATATTTAAAAAAAAAAAAAAAAAATCAATTTTCCAGACAGACTTTTCAAGAAAAGCTGGTCGTTATGAAGAGAGGTCGGCCAACCCTGAAGCTAGCAGGCCCATCTCAGCCGGGGAAAGGATTTGTCCGTCCGTTCCATATTAGCAACGAGCAATATCTTTGGATTACAGCCTCCGAGGAGTGCTGCAAATTATCTTGCTGGGAATGCCTGCTGTTTGCAAATGATCGGGTGGATACTTGGAGCCAGACAGGGTTTGCAAATTTGAGCCGTCTGTCACACCATGACGATTTAGGCAGCGTTCGCCAAACGTATAAAAATTAAATGCTGGGATATGCCGAAATTTTCACTTTTGGCCCTATGCATTGCGTATCCATAACAACTTGGACATACAATTAAGTAATAGTAACTTAAACCAACTAATGCTTAGCATGTTGCCGACATTCACAACTTATGCGCAACATAGTCTAACTTCTACATAGCACAGGCACAACAAACTGCCGTTGCCTCCCGATCCATGAATCCTAGTTCTGGGAGAGATCATCTCTGTTCAACCCAGATGACTGTCCCCTCCAGAGACCAGGGTGGGGGGCGTGACCGACCTGGCAGAGCTGTCACATCTGTCAGGCCAGTCACACCTATAAAAGCTGATGTGACACATCAGGAACATCAAATAACAGTTGTCACAAACTGGCTCAAAGGTACGTGAACTGATGGCGATAAAAAAAGTTTATTTTAAATAAACTGAAAAAAATAAAACCAAGATAACAGAGTGTGCTTTTGCTGGGAGGCGCAGCCAACAGCAAAGTAAACAGCTGCGCTCTGCACTTCAGGCGATGAGCCAATTCCTCCTCCTCCAGTGTTCTGACATTTTGGCATATCTATCACAACAACACTGGACAGATGATCGTATAGACTTCAGTTAAATGTAAAAAAAACCCCGACAGGTCTCGTTATACGAATATGTACGTGTTTAGCTCTCTCTCCCTCTCTCTCTGTCTATGTATGCACTGTAGGCACAGCTCTGTATGGGTTTTTCCTGTGAACCAACACTGCAAATATGCCATTTTCTCCATCAATGTGGGACGTATCATCCATACTCTGGATACATCGGAAAATTTTCAGAGGAGCCTGGCGAACCTCAGCGTGCTCTTAATTTAGACAAAACTTAGCCATAACTGATTGTCTCCAAATTTTCATAAGTTTTGCAAATGCTGCCTAAATCATCTTGGTGTGACAAGACCTTAACGAAGACAGCAGTGAGACACCAAAGCACAGCTGCCAGCCAGCCTCTTAGAAGCAACAGTACTTTTAAATCTTTGGGGAAACAAGCGTGGCTTTGCATCTCAATGAACAAGAGCACAGGGAAATGGAGCTCTACAATGAAAAGGTAAAGATTTTTAAAACAATAATTTTATAGTTAAAGTTATCTTTAACATGCTTTGTGTGGACGGCCCTATGGGCTATTTTATGGTGTTTGGTATGAATGGCACTTAAATTGGGTAGATCACCACTGAAGGCCTACTTGTAAAATACACGGTCTGCCACTGGTCTTGAATATTACTGCTTTGCCGTTTTCTTTGTTCATACTTGGTCATAAATAATCTTAATTGAAACACTTCAAAATGCTGTTGTCTGCAAACGGTCCACTAACTGCGTTTCTGTTAATTAAGTGGCTGGTTGTTTATGTGGGCTGATGTGTAAATAATCTAATAATATTGTATTTTTTATTTTCTTTTTCATCTTATTATTCATTAGTCATCTGTGATTAATGATCATAGAGTTCTGTATGTTTAAATAGAGCTTTTATGTTTTGTGTGGTCTTAACCTTTTCAAACTACATACATTATGTTAGAGGTGCATGAACCTACCTCCGTATATTTCACCGGAGTTGTAATTTGTTGTTAGACAGGAAGAGTAGTGTTTGAAGAATGTTATTTCTGAAGAGCTTGCTGCTTTCTTTTTTCGCAGCTATCATAGTTTGGGGTTGGGGAGGGTCTCTGTCATTGACAGTAACATTACAATATATTTTCTGACTTCTGTTCACCTTCTGCTACCTTCATACAGTGTTTAGCTGCCTTTGCTTTATCCTGCCGCTGTCACTTTGACCTTTTTGCATACGTTGTGGTTTTTACCATTAAACTACATGGACAGACATGTACATCTTTTAAGCTGGAATGTTAATGGTCTACACCACCCCATTAAGAGAAAAAAAAATGTCCTTTTACATCTTAAACAACTTAAAACAGAGATAGCTTTCCTGCAAGAAATCCATATTTGTAGCTCAGATAAGGAGCGTCTCCTATGGGGTTGGAGGGGGCAGTGTTTCCACTCTTCTTTTCAGGCCAAGGACAGAGGAGTTTCAGTTCTCATCAGCCAGAAGATCACTTTTGACCCACACAATGTGATCTCTGACAAGTCTGGCAGATATGTTGTTGTCTCTGGGAAACTGTTTAATACATCGATTGCATTTGTGAATGTTTATGCCCCAAACTCATATGATGTAGGCTTTTTCAAGCTGTTATTCTCACTTTTGCCAGATCTCAACACATACACTCTTATACTTGGGGATGACTTTAATTGCTGGCTAGACTCGGTCTTGGACCGCTCCTCTAAAAATATGGGTGCAATAAGTAAATCAGTCTGCTTTATTCAAGCATTTTTATCTGACTATGGTGTCTGTGATGTGTGGTGCACTCTACATCCAAATGACCGGGACTATTCTTTCTTCTCACACGTCCACCACACATACTCCAGAACTGATTATTTTTTTATCAATAAACTCATTCCATCTGTCCAATCCTGTGCTCACCAGAGCATTGTTATCTCGGCTCATGCCCCTATTGTTCTAACTTTATCCTTCCCCAGTATCCCACAAAGCAGCCAATACTGGCAGTTTAACTCAACCTTATTGTCAGATGAAAACTTAGTGAAATTCATGGAAAAAGAGATAACCTTTTCTCTTGCCACCAATACTTCTCCCAAGATGTCTAATCTGATTGTTTGGGATGTCCTCAAAGCCTATCTCAGAGGTCAGAATATATCCTATACCACACAAATGAAACAAAATCCCCGAAAGAGCGTGCAGACCTAACCAACCAAACTGGAGAGTCTGACAAACGGTATGCCCAAACTCAAAGTCCAGATCTTCTTCAAGAACGACTGGAACTTAAAACCAAATTCGACCTACTCACACCTCACTCAGTTGAAGGCTTGCTTTTAAAGAACAAGACGCTGTTTTATATACACGGAGACAAACCAGATAAGATGCTAGCCAATCAACTTCAAGGCTTTAGGGTGAAACAAATCATCCCTAAGATTTGAATGTCAAATGGCCACACTACTTCAGACTATTTGGAAATTAATGACACATTTTACTCCCAACTCAACACTTCAGAATCCCAGATAGAACATGGTGCAATTGCTGATTTCTTAAACAATCTCAGTATTCCTGAACTGCCACTTGATCTCAGGAAGACAGTCGATGAACCTATATCTACTGCAGAAATCATTTCAGCTATATCTTCAATGCAGTCGGGAAAGTGCCCAGGCCCTGACGGGTTCCAGGCAGAATTCTTTAAAAAGTTTTCTTCATTACTTTCCCCACAGCTCTGTCTAGTTCTGTCTGAATCTTTCAGGTTGGGCTCTCTCCCTCAATCATTTACAAATTCTTATATCACCCTTAGTGCTAAAAAAGGGAAAGACCCATCTGACTATACTTCATACAGACCTATTTCTCTCTTGAACACAGATGCTAAAATTCTAGCTACGGTCCTAGCTTGCAGATTAGAGAGGGTCCTCCCTACAATTATCTCAAAAGACCAAACAGGTTTTATCAAAAACAGACACTCATATTTTAACATACGCCGACTATTTGACATTATATACTCTTCTTCTGAGGAGGTCCCCAAGTGTATCATCTCTCTTGATGCCAAAAAAGATTTTGATCGTGTGGAGTTCAATTTTTTGTTTGCAATTCGTGACAAATTCGGCTCTCGACCAAATTTCTCTTCATGGATTAAATTGCTGTATTCACACCCCACTGCGTAAATTCATACCAATTCTCAACAGTCAAAGCATTCAATTTACACAGAGAAACTCATCAGGGGTGTCCTCTGAGCCCCATGCTTTTTGACATGGCTATTGAACCGCTTGCTGTAGCCTTCCGAGATTATAAGGACATAACTGGTGTTTGGAGAAACAATGGAGAACAAAGTCTTGACCTTTTACTTTTTATTTCGAACCCAAACACTTCACTGTTCTCAGCTCTATCACTACTCAGTCAGTTTGGGAAATTGTCGGGCACTAAATTGAATCTGACCAAAAGTGAGCTTTTCCCATCAATAGCAAAGCCTGTTTATGAGACTTCACAAACTTGCCTTTTAAAGTTAAAAAAAATAAAATAAAATCTTATTTGGGCATTTCAGTCACAAGAAAATGTTATCACCCTGTTAAACCAGACTAAACAGACACTGACACAGTGGTCACCCCTGTCCATGTCTCTGGTTGGGTGCATTAACCCCTTGCACTCTGGTCAATTTCCCTAAAAACGCCAAAAAATAATGTACCCAAAGTAAATCAAAAGCTGTTCTTCAACCCTTTGCAGCATCTTCATGGGGTTGGTCTCAATTAAAAGAAAACACTTTGAATTTTTTGGCAAAACAGTCATAATCTCTCCAAGTGCTCCGGCCACTGAGTAACAGTCATCTAAACATACTGAACTTGAAGAAAATAAATTTCGCCTGGGTGTTTTTTTGGATACAAATGCTTGCAAATAACACACAGCTGTCAGATACTGGCTGGAAAATGCAACAGAAATGTAGAACCAAGTGTTATCCAGCTGAGGTCAAAATTTTGTAGCAATACCACAAAAAAAAAATATATTACACAGCATTTTTCTTAGGTTATTCCCAGGCGTTTTTGAACTGTGCCAAATTGTGCCAAATGGCACAGTTCGGAAAAACGTCTGTAACTTTTGAATGATTCAATATAGAAGCTTGATGTTGGGCTCTAATGAAAGGTGACACTCAGGGCTGTGTGTGTGTGTGTGTGTGTGAGGATGGACATCGCCCGGTGCACCGCGGTCACGGTGCGCCGCGGTCACGGTGCGCCGCGGTCTACTACGCACAGTTGTAATTTACCGATCGGTCAAAAGTCATTTTTGATTACAATTTTCAGGGATAAAGAATAATTTAGCTTTTAACACTTACCTGTCCACAACAGCACTGTCGCTGGCGAACTTCTCTTCCTCATTGTCAGATGAACATGACGCTGGTCCGCTTGTTACGGACTCGTGGTTCTGGTCACGTGACCTGGTCAAACCATAATTCCATTATTGCTGTTTTGCGCTTCCATGATTGTGGTTTTGCCGAACGATTTTTCAAAACAAATAAGAACAGTCGTAATAAAAAAAGACTGGCGAACGCGTGTGTGTCACCCAGCGGCTAAAACAAAACAGATTTTGCAAGGGAGGCACGCTTTCAAACTACTGTGCTTCAATTGTCTCGCTGTATTCGCAGCCGTTGGTAGGCGGGTCCTTCTTGCTAGGTTTTCAGTCATTGGTTCTTCAAGGTTTCAGAAACCCAATTCAAGGCTCTTATTAGTCGAATGAGAGGTCAATCACATCTAAACCAATCAAAGCACTCCTTTGGCTTTCTGTTCGCGGCTGTGTTTGTAGTGGAAGAACGGAAATGCAGCTTTTGATTTTTTTTTCAGTGCCTCCTAGGACGCACACTGACGCCCTCGTGCACCCTAGGATGCAGAGACGTGTCCGCCCGCGGTACACCGAAGTGCAACAGGTTAACTCAGTCAAAATGACTGTCTTACCTAAATTTTTATACCTCTTTCAGACCTTGCTGATTTTTATGCCAAGTTCCTTTTTTAACCAGCTTGATTTGATTTTGTCCTCTTATATTTGGTAGGGAAAACACCCTCGTACCAGTAAAACACACCTTCAAAAAAAATCTACTGGTGACTGCTTTCCCAAATTTTTGTTTTCATTATTGGGCTGCAAACCTGCGTTGCTTGGCTTTCTGGTCTTTCTATGCTGGTCAAGCCGACTGTCCTGACTGGGTGGCGATGGAGGTACACTCAGGCCAAAACATTTCTATCCCCGCTTAGCTCGGATCCTCAATCTCTCTTCCTTCCTCTACATCCATCTGTAACCCAGGAGTTAAACATTCACTGAGAATATGGGCCCAGTTCAGGAAGTTTATTGGTCTGTGTGACTTCTCTCTTCTAAGCCCTATTCCAGCAAATTACCTTTTTATACCCTCTGTTCAGGATGCTGGATTCCTGAGATGGCACAGGAAGGGCATCACAAATTTTAAAAATCTGTTTATAGACAATACTTTGGCTTCATTTGAACAGTTGAGTAAAAAAGTTGGTCTTCCAAAATCGGATTTTTCAGACACAAGCGAGACACTGCACTCTTTTATGCCTGGACTGTCTACTTTGCTAGACCCAACAATTATTGAAACCGTCTCTCTAAATCCATCCCAGAAAAGATTTGTCTCAGTCCTCTATGGTTTAATATCAAACCTAAGGTGTGCCCCAGTGGCCCGGCTCAGAGCAGCATGGGAGGAGGATCTAGGTGCATTTTTATCACCAGAAACATGGAATTCCATATTTAAAAGTGTCAACTCGACTTCACTGTGTGCCTGTCACTGCCTGATCCAGTTCAAAGTGGCGCACAAGACACATATCTCAAAATCCAAACAATTTCACATTTATCCTAATGTTAGTCCCTACTACTGCATGCCCGTAGAAAGCAAGCATTCCTGTCTGAAACAGGTACTCCGAACAGGCTTTACAGGCCCAAATGTAGGCTGTGCTTCAAAGTGGAATACAGAGGTGTAGCCTATATGTAGGCAATCACACATCTTAGACTTTGACAAATATGAAAGGGACTGAACTGAGATTTATTTGATTGTGTGAATATTAATTACAGAATAATTGAAAATGAATGGGACATCCAATATTAACCACCGTCTAAGAACCACATGTTTATTTTTTGTCAGATCACTTACAGTGGTGTGAAAAAAGTGTTGGCTCCCTTCCTGATTTTTCATTTTTTGTATGTCACACTGAAATGTTTCAGATCATCAAACAAATTTAAATATTAGACTAACATAACACAAGTAAACACAAAATGCAGTTTTAAAATGAAGGTGTTAATTATTAAGGGTAAATAAAAAAATCCAAACCTACATGGCCCTGTGTGAAAAAGTATGATGTTCCTTTTCTGAAATGCTGTTACTTTTATGCTGGATGTAATGGGACACACACCTTCCAAAAAGTTCAACTTTTCTCTCGTCAGTCCACAGACTATTTTTCCAAAAGTCTTGGGGATCATCAAGATGTTTTCTGGCAAAACTGAGATGAGCCTTTATGTTCCTTTTGCTCAGCAGTGGTTTCCGTCTTGGAACTTTGCCACGCAGGCCATTTTTGCCCAGTCTCTTTCTTATGGTGGAGTCATGAACCCTGACCTTAACTGAGGCAAGTAAGGCCTGCAGTTCTTTGGATGTGGTTGTGGGGTCTTTTGTGACCTCTTGGATGAGTCGCCACTGCATTCTTGGGGTAGTTTTGGTCGGCCGGCCACTCCTGGGAAGGTTCACCACTGTTCTATGTTTTCACCATTTGTGGATAATGGCTCTCATTGTGGTTTGCTGGAGTCTCAAAATGTTAGAAATGGCTTTATAACCTTTTCCAGACTGATAGATCTCAATTACTTTGTTTCTCATTTGTTCCTGAATTTCTTTGGATCACAGCATGATGTCTAGCTTTTGAGGATCTTCTGGTCTACTTCACTTTGTCAGGCAGGTCCTATTTAAGTGATTTCTTGATTGAGAACAGGTGTGGCAGTAATCAGGCCTGGGTGTGGCGAGAGAAATTGAACTCAGCTTTCCAAAGATGTGATAAACCACAGACATTGTCTTGCTTGCTACCAGATAACCATGAAAACCAGTACTACCTGTCACATGGGTCGGGCCGACGGCGACTCAGCCGGCATCCCCGCCTTTCCGGGGGCATGAAGGGTGAAAGAGGGCATCCTGGCAGAACTAAAAACAATATCTGCCACAGGTCTGTGGTGGACCACTCCCAGTTACACGGGGTGAGACT